>KQ987269.1:215686-374952 GCA_001598015.1 Dorcoceras hygrometricum
TAGCTTATACTAGTGCACATATATGTACTACATGTGTATCAATATAAACATTATATAATATTAAAATGATAAGGACGAATGTAAATATTAATTAAAATAATCATTATAGTTATATTAGGGTGTTTAAGCATTTTAAGTCAGTACAAATTAATCAAATGCTCCCAAATTAAAGATAAGTAAAATTTGTATAGTTTACAAAAAAATATTTAGTGTATGGTTATGATAGTAATATATTGAAAAATGAGATGAGAAATTTTGAATAAGTTATTATATTATTGTACTTTGCTTGTTTACTATTTGAAAAAATGATAAGGTGAATAGAAATATTAATTAAAATAATCAATATTGTTTTTTAAGGTGTTTAGGTTTTTTAAGATAGTACAAATTAATCAAATCTTAATAATTTTATGATATATATAATATTTATATATTTTAAAAAGTATTAGTTTGTATAGAAAGAATGGTGTAGTGTAGTGGTTAAGCACTCAGTTTCATGAATTCTGGCCAGGGTTCGATTCAAGCAACCAGCATATTATTTTCCAAAAACCTTCGACCCGGCGGGCCGGTTCCGGGTCGGAACCGGCGGGTCGACGGGTCGAAAATTTCATAACCGTAACCGGCCCGTGTCTTCACGGTTCCGGGCCGGTTCCGGGTCAAAACCCGTTGACCCGGTTAACCGGCCCGTTGACTCCGGGCCGTTTTCGGTTCGGGCCACGGGCCGAACCGGCCCGTGGCCAGGTCTATGTGTAAGACTGCAGCGTGAGCTGATATATCCCACATTGGGATGTCCGGTACGATATATGTCCACATTGGTTGATATCTCAACTAAAATATCATTAAATGTCCATCATATTTTTAATCGCCCGAATTAGACATTTAAACTTAAAAATAGATCTAACTGGCGGAATCATTCATTTGCTTTCAAGTATAGTGCGTATCCAATACCACATAGCATGAGAGCAAATAACATGCGAGAAGATACACGAAGGCAGCAAAAATTTACCATTTCACTATTCCACATTTGTAAGTAAGGCAATACTACAAGATGAACTTGTTGACCCCCCACTATGATGCCAAAGAGATGCATGTTAATTGCCCCTGCACGGGAAAAGAAACAAAAACATATGAACATGTATGCCAGAAGCCCGTTTAATTTGGTGATTAACACTCCAATGGCATCAATGTCGATTCACTTTCCCCATTCTTCTGCAACATTGACCAACTCGTACTCAACTAAGGAAAGATTATTGTCCTCTTTGACCACAAATTCAGAGGCCTCATAGACCCCTTGAACATGTCAATCTTTTCATTCCGTAGTATCACAGTATTACCTGGCTGCATCAAATCAACTGCAAGGAAATAGGAACTTTTCACCGATAAAAAAAATAAAATGATGATTAATTCACAAAAAATGTTCCTATACTTCACTGGAAATCATTTCTAAAAAACACTACAGGATCAAGAACTAAAAGAGCATTCCGAATTGATTAACGTAAAGCACAACGATATCAGAAAAAAGATGCAACTGGCAACCATCAGCAATTGCAATCTTCACTGCAGTCAGAAAATGTGAATTTATTTAGATGATAAAAGAAAACTCTTCCAAACTCGTGAAGCAATATAACCAAAGTAAATTTGGAAGGGAGACTCGCAGTCATGATACCTACCATATCTCATGCAACGAAACAAATTGAGTCAAAGGACATAACAGAGATAAGTCTTCCATACAAGTACACCTTAAACATCCAAAGAAATTACTATAGAGACTAAACACCCAATAACTATCTTTTCTCAACACTTTCCAGATGAGACGAGATGAATGATCCTATGGTTTGCAAGGTTTAGCTCTGGTGCGCTGCTACTACTGCACAATCTTTGACACAATTACTATACCACAATGTTATTTATAAGCAAAATGGATTAGAATTCATTACCCAATACAAAAAAGGGATATAATTGTCAAATAACACTTCAAAAGTTTCAATGCATACATTACTCTCGTAGATTATCATAACATCAGTATCTGCCAAATTTACACCTTCCAACTGGCTCCAAGTATCATGTGGAAAAATAGCACAAACAGAAAACCATAGCACAACCATAAACACCACCATCATCATAGAACTATAGCACACGAGAGTACTTCAAATGTTAAGAGTGTGATAGAGTTTGCAGGAGGTCTTGTTGGGGTTAAGTAACACTACAAATGCAGTGTTCTCCCTTTCGGCTTTCCTCCATGAAGTCAAGCTGAAACAAAGTAACATCGAATCCAACAACTCTGAATAAATTTTCAAAGAAAATAAGTTTAAAGGCAGGTAAAACAAGGAAAAGGCTGCTGCAGGCTCAATGATTACCTCAAAAGCGACATTAACTCGTAATGCCAACATGAAAAGTTGAAAGCAACAGGTGTAGCAGATATAACCTCAAGTTACAAGTTCCCATCAATGAATAGAAATTTCCATAGATAATAACTGAACACATCATTTCTTCCAGTACTAAATATTTGGTTTTATCCCTCTCCAAACTGGCATTTTTCCAGTCCAAGTTTCATTTTATCTATACAAGCCTTTTGAGAAAACAGGTTAGATACTGCTGTTAATTTGACAAATTCCGAAGTAATCTTTTGCGTCAACAATATGTATGTCAATTCCAATAAACAGTCCTTTATTTCAACTTGTGCACCAGCTATTGCATTTGTGTCTGACTAACACCATGGATCACGCTCACGCAATTGCACTGTTAGTGTCTAATGTTCCAACCTTATACATGCCAGGAATAGGGTAACCCTCTACTAAGTCTTAGAAGCCACCTAAAACCAAACCTTCAAACTAAACACTTCAACATCAGAATTAAAAGGGTAATCGCATCCAACATAAAATGGATTCTGATGCTTAAAACGTCTCCGGGTCTCGATTTGAGAGAAATTCCTACCCGCCCGAGGATCTAATGAGCTTTTTTTTTTCCGAGTCCTAAACACTTGACCTGTAATCAAAATCAAATGTAGTGGGTGTCGGGAGTTGTCCCGACAATGGCACTCTTATAAGTCAGTTCGGGTAATTAGGAAAGATTGTAAGTGTATAAGATGAGAAAATATGAGTTTGTGAATGATTTGTAAAGTAAAGCATACATGGGTATTCAAAGAGGTATGAAATCGGTTGCGTGTACGCTACCTGGTCAATCATGATTCGGTTTGAGGTTTGACAGTGTTGTGTTTTACCCACAGACTAGAAAACTCCCCAGTCAAGAAACACGCGAAAATAGAAACAGAAAGAATTGAAGAACGCAAGAATTATAGTGGCCCCTTTGCAGATCCTTGGTAGAAAAGAGAAGCAGTTGAGAAATAAGACCATTCCTTTAGTAATGGTGCAGTGGAGCAAACATGGTAGGGAAGAAGCTACTTGGGAACTGGAAGAGGAGATGCAGCGCGAGTGGCCGCATCTGTTTGAGTAGCTAGTGGATTTTGTTGTTTCTTCCTTAGTTAGTGTGATTTATTTGCTCAGTTATCTTGAACTCTTGGCCTTGTGTTGGGCGAGTTTCTGCTTAGCATCTTGTTGTTGCTTTGAGTTGCAGTTGCGGTGTTGAATTTTCAGAGTTGTTAAGAGAGATTAGATTGCGCTTTAAACCAGGAACATATCTGACCTCTGACAGAGTCTTGGTGGTTCCATTTGGCAATTTGACTGCAATAGAGCCAATTCCTTCGACGTTACATGCCATATTGTTGCCCATGAAGACCTTCCCACCATCCAATTTAGTGAGTTGAATGAACCATTCTTGGTATGGGCTCATGTGGAAGGAACAACCTGAATCTAAGATCCACTCCTTTTCAGAACGTTCAGTAGTAACAGAGAGGACATCTGCACTTTCATAACCATCCTCAGCCACTGCTACATCACCTAATGTTGCTTTTTCTGTGGATTTCTTGTTCCGATCAGGACAGTCCCTTTTATAGTGTCCTTCCCTCTTGCACACAAAGCACCTTCTTTTGAATTTGTGTTTGGACCTTGAACGGGACTTGTCTCTGTCCTTAGATTCCCTTCTTTCTGTTCTTCCCCTGACATAGAGGCCGTCAGCATGTGTGTCTCCCGAAGGCTCCACCTTCTTGTTCAACTCCCTTGTCATTAGTGCAGCATGGACTTCTTCTAATGTCAAGAGTTCTTTACCATAGATCATCGTATCTCTGAGGTTCTCATAAGAATCTGGCAGTGATCGTAACAGTAACAATGCTTGATCTTCATCCTCAATTTTAATTTCTATATTTTCAAGATCCAAGATTATCTTATTGAAATCGTCTATATGATCTTCAATTGATTTCCCAGTGGGCATCTTGAATGTATACAGTTTCTGTTTGAGAAATAACCTATTTGCCAATGACTTAGTCATATATAGGTGTTCGAGTCTTACCCAGATTGCGGCAGCCGATTTTTCCTTTGATACCTCCCGTAATACTTTGTCTCCCAGGCTCAATATCAGTGCACTGTGGGCTTTAGCGAGGATATCTTTCTTCTCTGACGCCTTAACCGTATCAGACATATTTTCTTCCCCTAGCAGAGCTTCCTCCAGTCCGTTGTGCACCAACAGTGCCCGCATCTTCAATCTCCAGAGACTGAAATCATTTTTACCTGTGAATTTCTCGATGTCGTACCTTGTAGTTGAAGTGATCGTCATCTTCGTTCCTTCTACAGTGTGTCCAAGCTCTGATACCAGTTTGTTGTGAATTTACCCACAGACTACAAAACTCCCCAGTCAAGAAACACACGAAATAGAAACAGAAAGAATGGAAGAACACCAGAATTATAGTGGTTCGGATTTGAAACCAATCCTACATCCACTTTGCTCAAGGAGCAATTCACTATACCCAATGGAGATTGATGTTTACAGAGATGATTACAATCTGTACAAATCCAGAAACTAAAGCTATGCAATCTACGCTCAAGTGGTTCGGATTTGAAACCAATCCTACATGCACTTTGCTCAAGGAGCAATTCACTATACCCAATGGAGATTGATGTTTACAGAGATGATTACAATCTGTACAAACCCAGAAACTCACGCTACGCAATCTATGCTCTACGCAGGAAACAGAAACTGAAAACAGAGAACTCAAGAGAGAAAATTGGAAGCTTGTTCTGTCGCTGCTATACACCATGGCTTTGTGTATATGGATTCCTTTCTCTTCAACCGTTCCCTTCAACCGTTTCTTTCTGTTGCAACTTCAAATTGAGTCTTGATTGCATACACCGTTTCTATTCATACACCACTGCACCAGCATTAGTAAACCAACTCCCCACAGACAGTTATCTAGTACACGTTATCTGGTTAATCATGATCCGGAATGCGTCTGACGGTTACCGATTACACGTTATCTCGTTAATCATGATCCTGTATGGGTCTGGCAGTTTTGAACTCCTTGGATATTCGTTCTCGGGAAACCTATGTATCAAAGTGGTCCGCGCCATCGGGTACCGAGAACCATTCCTCGTATGCTATCAGATTTTAAACAAACATAGAGTAACTAAATAGATCAGTCAATTCAAGACAATAATCAACTTTTCACAAGATGTTCTATTTGATTGCGCAATCGGAATAATTTTAATAATAGTCTCCCATGAATATTGAAAGTATGCATCACCGACAATATGCTCCACTGAATATAGAAAGTATAAATTACCGACAACTGATTCATTTGCAAGTATATACGAACGACAAAAATTTACTTTTGATCAATTGGATCGAGAATATGTGTGTGTATCCCAATATATCATACCCTATTAATTACACCTTATATAATATATCCTCATATTTCCTCTCATTATCCCTCACGTATCGACTGGTCTATTATTCCAACACGCGTAACAAACAGAGCCTAAGTATAAACGACAAATAAATAAAGTTCCTAATATATTTCCAAAATTACTCATCCGAATATATGCAAGCGCTTTATATCAAATTGAGCAATGTTATATACGAGGAATCATGGAGCGTATTGATATTATTAAATATAATAATGATATATAAAGTTTAAAATTTTATATATAAACTTTTCTTTACAGAGGCCATTAATCAATCATATTGATATTCTGTTCCTAATGACTGCAACATTTTTTAATATTTGACCAGCCGTGGTTTATATAGCATTCATGAAAATGGTAAAAAAAGAAAAAAGAATTGCAATAATAATAAATGAAAAGGAAATAAAAAAAAATTAAAGTAAAGTTATGTTGCCCTCATTTGTTTCATTGCACTTGATTAAAGCAAGGTGGCCAAACAAATATTTAAATTAGTATTCTCCGAAAAACAATGATCCAAGCCAAGTTGATTTTTTTAATTATTAATCATTTGGTATTATTTCTATTAAATACATCGATAAAGATGATTTCTTTGAATTCTTTTAAGAATACTCGAGTCATTCCATAATTGAGTCGAGTTCATGTTAGCATTTGATGCTTCAAATGGTTTGGACTTATTGAACCGAAAACGATATATAAACTCATAGAAAAATAAAAAATGGACTCTAGGATGCATGCCACAATATTTCAGCAGGGAATATACTCCACGAGAATCGAACCCGTGAAGTCGGGGAAGTTATTCCCACATCACCCGAGATCTTTGTGTCCCTGGGAGCAAATTTATTTATTTATTTATATGTAGTTTAAGTTTCGGATATGTAATCAAGATTTGAATGCTCCCCATCCAACATAGTGCTTCAAGACAACAAATGCCATATCTTATAAAGTTTTTTTTTTGACATAAATTATATATTTGAAATTACAAACTAATTTCTGGTCTGCTTTAATATAAATAGGTACCAGTTAAAAATAGAGACTAACCTTATGGATCACAAACCCACTCATCATTAATCATATGTATCAGGGTTTCTCTTGAGAAGTTACTTCAGTTTAATTTTTTTGAAGCTATAGAATTTTATTTTTAAACCCTTAATGTTAAAACATAATCCATGTAAACGTACAACAATCAAATAGGTCATTCAGGAATCAGCTTTCACAAGTTATTCCTATTTGATCACGTCATCGGATTAAGTATCAGTTAGTCATATTGGAGGTTTGACTTCCAATACGCATTCATAGAAATGCAAAGAAGTGAGAAAAAGAAAAAAAATTACAAAAGAAAAAGGAAAGTAAAAAACTAATCATATCATAAATTTGGCCCCATCCACAAGCATGATTTTATATGCATTTAATGAAAGCAAGGTGGGCAACAAAATCCAGTCTGGTTTCTTGTCTATATATACAACTCCTGAGTTTCATAGATATGCCTAAACATATCCATGGCTCCTCTTCGGGCGGACAAGAATGCCACCAATGAATGTGGCCATGGAGTGCGCTACCGTGGGGTGAGGAAGCGGCCGTGGGGGAGGTACGGGGCGGAGATAACGGATCCGTGGAGGAAGTGCCGGCTCTGGCTTGGGACATACAACACGGCGGAGGAGGCCGCCAGAGCATATGACAACGCGGCACGAAGGTTCCGTGGCTGGAGGGCTAGGACCAATTTCCCTTCTCCGCAACCCATGGTCGTCAACACCAACCACCTTATTAACTACGGGACCGCCGCCAGCCAGACCAGCACCGTGGAGTCTTCCACCGATAGGAAAGCCTCTCCGGCGCCTCTGGGCAAGTCCGTTGATCCTGGCCTCACTCTCCCCAGCCTGCACCCGTTCCTTGTCCAAGATGGATACATCAAGCTCCTCCCCGCCGCCGCTGCCTTCGCCGGTCTGAATATCGACCCTGTGCAGACCAGCTTGCTGAAACTTGGGCCAGAGTCTCAGAAAAAAATCGCCGACCTAATGAACGCCGTTCATCATGTGCCGGTGTCTTACCCTTTCCGACTGTCAGCCCGCAAAAAGCGAGACTGGATCTTCCTCCGTCGTCATCGACGAGGATCCGGCCGAACCCATTCCTCCCGTCAGTAGCTGTGTTAATCTGGATCTCAACCTCAACCCATCCGAAGACTCTTGACTCAGCCTATCGGCGGCCGTTGGTCGATGCATTTAATGAAGTTTAGTTTTAATCATTTATCGTCCTATTTTTCATTTCTAAGAAGAAGGGAACATCATATCGTGCATGCAGTTTGTAAATAAAGGTGACGATGATTAATAATTTAATCATAATCCTTCAGATTATTACAACCTTTACTCTTCGTTTAGTTTTCGCCCCTGAAACCGATCATTCTCACTAACTTTATGGCTCTTGTTTCTTCAACAAAGGCTACGATTATAGATCAGGCAAAGCAAATCTATACTCCCGATCGACACTGTTCCATTAAAATTTTCAACTTCGAAATCCTTCTCTCTCGGATTAGCTTTAATTCGCCTGGAATAAACTGGTTGAGCGGGTGGCTGAGTGCCACTCCGGCGGTGCCATTTTGCACGTGGGGTTTTACGTACATTTCTATCGTAATAATTCTCTGTCAGAACTTTTACTCTTTAATCTACATTTGGATATCATTTGACTCAAATACAAAATTCTCTTCATATTATCTGTCATATCAGTAAAGTTATGTCTACGAGGAGGATTACATATATGTTTACATACTTTAATTCCTTTCTCCAAAGATTTGAGGTAGTTAGTTTTCTGATTTAATAGTTATTATATAATCCAATGCGTAACCCTACATGAACAAATTACATTTATCATAAAATTATAAATTATTTATCTCGAATTATCAAATCGTTAATTAAATCATATTACTATTTCTAAAATTTTATTTGTATATGTTTATTAATCACTAAAATGTTGAAATTTTTTTACAATATATTCAAATGTAATCAACCAAATCAAATATTTTATTATTTATCAAATATTATTTTACATATAACTTAATATTTTAATAACACAATTTTCACATAGCATCTCAACCCAGCCACAAAATAAAATATTACCTTTCTTACATAACGTCTCCTTCACTCTTTTTTCTTCTTTGTGTTTGACTTCTTTTTCCTTACAATAATTTTGTTTCTCTAAAAGATTCACGAGTAGAGCCTATCGCTGAGATTATATCTGGTTTTGATACTTTTGAAATCACGGATTTCATATTCATTTTCATGGTTAAATAATTTACAGTGAAATTCAAATGCATCATCGACTTATTGATATCAACCACAATAAAGTTTATAACTCTAATAATCTCAAGATTGGAAACTCATTGTAATTATTTCAATCATAGAGTAAACAAGAAGATAAATTTGAATTATGTTAGTTGTTAATTTATACGAATACATTCAATCAATAGATTTCAAAAAAATCCCAAAATTTTGAAAAATTTGAAAGTCTTTTTTTCCACAAAAATTTTTCTAACTTTTAACGACATGGGCCATAGTATCTTTGAGTAAACATAGTATATTACAGCAAAGACAAAAGTAGGTGACATCGAAAACTAGGTTTGAAATCTGTGTAATATCATGGTTTTTTCTAAATACAAAAGCAGTCATTAATAAATTTCGATTTATTGTTGATTTTCATTTTAGCGGTTAAAGAGTAAAAATGACGCAAATATTACAGTGTCCATTTATTGTATGCAATGATAAACTCAAGTTTGGACAACTGAACATGCATGAATAATCCACCTAATGTTGCAGGACTTCTCACACGTATTTTGGCGATTATTTACAAATATTGCGTCATCCGATTCTGTCTAATTCGCTCAAGAATATAATACCGGTGACTCATTAAATGCAAAGCAAAATGAATTAGGTACCCCCCAACCCCACCCCCCCACACTCACACACACACATATATATATATATATATTGGACAACTGAACATGCATGAATAATCCACCTAATGTTGCAGGACTTCTCACACGTATTTTGGCGATTATTTACAAATATTGCGTCATCCGATTCTGTCTAATTCGCTCAAGAATATAATACCGGTGACTCATTAAATGCAAAGCAAAATGAATTAGGTACCCCCCAACCCCACCCCCCCACACTCACACACACACATATATATATATATATAATGTGTGCTGATGCCACTAATGGAGTTATCCACTTTAGATCTTGAAGAAATACAGCTGCCAATAAATCTTAACTTAAAACAGCAACCTGTCTCGACAGAATCATCTTTTTCCTTAGCCCCTTTTCCTTTCTTCGCATTCCAAGAATCCCCCTTTAAGCCATCCCCACCTAGTCCCATCTTTCCAAAAAAAACAATCTTCAGAAATCCCTCACTCCCAATCCAATCTCATCCAACAAACCCCCCAAAAAATCACCTAAATCAACTCGTACCCATTTCAGAAAACCAATCAGACATAATATCAAGACCCTCTCTTCCACATCCAGAAAACCCCAAATCAAAAACAAAGCTCCCCTTCTTTGCCTTCAAGAACCAACTTCTAATCAAATCTCAAACATTTTTGTTTCTGAAAACATGAATTAGCTAAACCCCAAAAACAAACAAAAAAGTTGAAGAAAAAAGAAAACAAAACAAAATCTCTGAAATTGTTCAGATATTAAAAAACAAAAACGAGTGGAAATTACACTAGAAAAGATCCAAATGAACTCGATTACTGCAGATCACATTCTTGACCTTCAAAGTAGAGAATTTTGGCCCTCCGCACTGTACAACAAGCAAAGCTGGAATCAGATAATAATAACACTATCGGCTCAAAAAGTAAAACTATAGCTATTATGCTAATATCACTCCCTCCTCAAACAAAATATGCTGAAATCCCATAAAAAAACAAAAATAAACTGACCATTTCAATGCTTAAGAAATATGTCATTATACATATAATATTATATATATATCAATCAAGAACTATTACCAATACTAAGGTATATAATTATATGATTATTAGTACCTGTAAAGAAAAAAAAAATTAAAGTATTTAAAGAATTGTAATAGGACTTCTAACCTTTTCTTTATGAAGAATCTACGACTAATAAAGCAAAGGTCAGCTGCCCGGAGAATGCAGGCAAATATAAAAAATAACCTTCTGGTTTTACTTTCTTTTTTTTGGAAAATATATTAACATGCTCTCCAAATAAGAACAATTTCAGCTCTCATACAGTTAATGGGATAATTTCGAAATAATTAAAAATTAAGATACTATGAAAAGGATTATACTCTTGGCTTCCAGCAACTAATGCACTATGTATTCATAAACGAAATATCTCATATAAAATATAGTGCAAATAAAAATTTGATCTCATTTATATGATTTAATTAGATAATTAAGTCTCACAAATATTAAAATATATAAAAAAGTATTCTGATCAAAGATGTATTAAAGAAGAAAATGAGCGACATTATTTGATGAGCTCTGGAGAATGAATCGATGTTATGATCTTTCCAACATGATAGAATAAACGATATGCACCAACTTTAAGTTAGCATACTAAATTATATTTCTAGTTAGTTTTTTCATATTTAATTTATTCATACCTCCTATAATTGAAGACGTGAGCTGTATGAATTATTTGATGATAAGTCGATCAAAAGAGAGTCTGCAATGCTCCTAAAACTCTGTAACCTTACATTGTAGTATCTATAATTAATAAAACAGACATTAAAATAGCAAAAAATATATTAATATTTTTAATTAAAAAAAATATATATGAAAATGGAAGCAGGGTCAAATGGGAAATACGGGAATTGGGTTGGATGGATCGGTCAGTTTCCATTGAGTGGAAGTGGGAAAACTAGGGCAGCCTAGGGCATGAGAGATAATAAGGGTGGGACCCATATTAACGGTGACGTGTCATATTTCGGTATACCCACGCGCGTGCGAGCATTTCAGTTGCCGATGCGCATGAATCATCCCCTCTTTATTTATTTATTTATGTTTTTGTGACACCTACCATATTTCATATGATTTCTCTTAAATATGGAGAAAAACTTTATTAAAAAAATATAAAAATCCGTAATGAGTTTTTTTTTTCTAAGGTTTTTGTCTTAAAAAACATGAAAGATCTCTTTCCGTATAAAATAAAATTGAAATAAAATAAAATGGACTAGGTCAGAACTTCTTCCTTACATTGTGTAACTGTTAACAGCAAAATTTAGTACTAAATTTCTTGTAGTTTAGATTTTTCCTAACGTGTCATGATAATAAGAACTACTTTTTAAATGATTATTTGGTGTTATAAATATGTTATTATAAATTATATATCTTTTTATTTGAGTCTATATTCCGGGGATTTACTAAGGTTACATGGACTTGACCATTATAACCTTACAACACCAACATGGTTAAATAAAATGAGAGTTAGGTGTGTCAATGGGATGGGATGGAACAATTTTGCCATTATCTATCTCTTCCCCAAATGAACCGTGGATTTCGTCTTCATTTTCACGTGGATCAGTCCGGGATTGGATTATCCTTCTCCATCTCTAATATATCAAACAATATATATATTACTTACTATTCTATATTATTATTACATCTCATCTTCTAATACATCAAATAATATATATTATTTACTATATACTGTTAATAATATATATAGATATATAAGTTATTAATAAATATTGTTTACGTTCTGAAAGTTTTTAGTCATCTAAATATGTAATAACTTATATATATATATATAAATTTGATATCCTATATACCTAACTTCCCAATCCCCTTCCCCGAACTAACACGTGGCACCATGCAATTGGTTGGAATTTAAAAAAATTGTTGAAGTTAAAATGTTGGTCCAATCACATGGTGACACGTGATATATATATATATATATAAATTTGATATCCTATATACCTAACTTCCCAATCCCCTTCCCCCAACTAACACGTGGCACCATGCAATTGGTTGGAATTTAAAAAAATTGTTGAAGTTAAAATGTTGGTCCAATCACATGGTGACACGTGGCAGTCGGGGGGATGGGATGAGGAAGTTGGTTGTGTAGGATATCATGTCCCAAATATTGATGCATTTATTTTATTATACTAATAAATTTGACATATAAAAATACTTAGTTAAACGTCTAACAATTAATATTTAACAATACAAAATGTGAACAGTGCAACAAATTTCATGCATACTATATTATAAAGTGCTCTCCAATACTAATTTGGCTAATTTTGAAACTCACTGATATATAACATGAAATTTTTAGACTAGACATGACATATTTTTTTCAAAAAGAAAGCTGTTAACTGAAAACGGTACTAATCAAGTATTTAAACCTGCGAATAATATCAGTTTTGCAATACAAGTATTTTAGTATTCCAACTTAATATTTATGAAAAATATCAATTAAATATTTTAGATTCATAATATGGTATTTTAAAGCTGGTTTAATAACACGACGATTCCTAGAGACGCCTTTACATTATTTATCAACCAGCCCACAGATTATGAACTCGTCGTTTTGGTTGGGCTTTTAATTACAGTGAAGGATTTTTTTTTCCAAAAAACCAAAAAGACAAGAAATGAATTTCACGTACTCAATATTCCTATGCATATTAATTCATGTATAGACACATACTTATATAAATATGAAAAATATTGGTCATGTTTTGGGCTAAGTATAGGATTTAAATATGAAACACTAACAAATAATATACCTCTATATGTTTTTATACATTAAAGTAAACAGCACGATGCAAATCAACTCGATCTTTTGTGCTAATAATTATAGAATTACAATCACAACCTATGTTTATAAAATTATCTAAAATTTGTTTGGATGTAAACTTTATCTTGTGAGAAAAACTACTTATGCATGAGGCCTGTTTAAATTAATGGACCAAAAATATTTAAATAATTAAATTAATTATATAGTGTTAACAATTATCGTAAAAATAAAATCATGCACCAACACCGATTGTTATGGACTCTTCGTTATAAAAAAAACCCTCTTTTCTTCTTTTAAAAAAATAAAATATCTCACATATTGCGTCACATATTTTAGCAATACGAAACAAATTAATAATATATATTGGTTTTAATCAAATTGTTATTATTTATATAACGTGAGAAATTCTCAAGTCTCGTCCAACAAAGTTACAGCGGCAGTCTTACACTGTGTTTCCAAGAGAGACACCTTTTGCTTCCCAGCGAGCACTTACGCAATGCCCTCGTCTTCTGCTGCGGTGCCGCCGTATCCGAGTCAGCCATCGCCTGCCGGAGGTCAGGAAGGCGAAGATGAGATCGAATACGAGTCCGAGTACGAGGAAATAGAAGAAGAAATCGAAGTAGAAGAGGATGTCGAAGTTGAAGAGGAGGTGGAGGAACAAGTCGCAGAAGGAAAGAGAAAAGCCGGGGATGATTCTGAAATTGGCGAAGACTTAACCCCCGTGAGGAAAGAAAATAACCTAATCGGTTTGTTTCACATTCTTCTTTTGGAAACCTTAATCGTGATTGAGTTTTTTTATTTTATTTTCTTACAATTTAAATTCCTGGGCATCATTGATATTTCATGGGCTGTGTTGCACGGATACGTTTTTATCGAGATGCATGCCATTTTTACCTCCATCATACGCACGCCTCATCTAATCTGTTCCAAGTGATCACATATCTCAAAGTTGTTTGTTGAATGGCCGAATGTGTAGGTAAAGCTGTATTTTTTTCCCTTTAAATTTATTGATCTGTGCGGTTGTACTGTAAACGCGGGTCCTTTCAAATTGAATGTCTGTAGCTCTATTCTTCTATGAAATCTTAAGCAATTATATAATGTGAGTGTGTCCATGGCTTTTCAGAGTTCTTGAAGTGATTCAGAAACCCGATGTGTCAAAGTGTATTAAACATTTCAAATTTTGCCATTTTCTACTTGAGATTCATCATGGGGAGATTGCTTTTCTCTGTACATTATGATATTATTCTATAGCATTTAACTCACATGTTGAATAAGTTTTCCCATATAAGGCGATACAAATGATTTTGATTAGATAAATTTGATTACTTGCTATGGACGCTTCCCGCCAACTCGACTATATGGACATATTTGCTTTAATAAGTTTCCATGCAAAAATGAAGCCCCTTTATAGTCAGCTTAAACAAACTGAATAATTGTAATCAAGTTTATCTATTACTTTGAAGTACTAGAAATCGATACATCTTAATAAAGAAATTCAATTGCTTCTTGTAAACCACTTATTTTGTGTTTTTTATCTTCCTCAATAGTTGCATAAGATAATGGAGATTTTGGCAAGGACTTCTGTATTATTTATGACGTGACACGTGTACACGAACTACAAATTTTGCAACCAATTTTTAGTTTCCTCGACATTGTTTATGTCATTCCCTTTTATAATCATGTTTGGGAAATTGTCGAATGAGGTCACATGTAAACTGTGAAAACTAAAAGTGTCTACGATCAACATCTCCAATTAGTTGTCATAAACATGCCAAGGCCATCTCAGTAATTTACAATTGCTCAGAGTGCGCCATTGCACCACTGTGGGAGGCAGTGCTCTGCCCATAGTCAAGGAACAGCACTTTAACGAACTTTGTTGTGAAGCACGTTACTGGTGAACCTTAGAGGTCAAATCCTGGTTCAGTAAGCCTTAACAATTATGGTCCGATGTGAGTTTGTTTCGTAAAACAATTATATCTTACAATATGTCGTCTCGTCCCTTTTTGACATGACACGTGTTTTGCTTTGTGACTTTCCCAGACTGGAGGACAAGTATGTTGTGCTTGAGTGCCCCTCGTGGCTTTTAACTACTGTGGCTAATATTTGTTGAATTTTAAGAATACGGATTCTTTAAATCTTGTACTTGGTGAGGCATTATATGTTAAAGTTATGGAGGCCATATTTGGGCCTCGTTTGGACTGTGCCTTAAAACTGTTGTGACCTACCATTTTTATTTAGACTTGAAAATATGAAGCTCCTAACTTTTCAGTCATAACTTGTAGATCGTAATTACAATACTTATAGGTACTGTAAGTTTTTGTTTTCAATTTTATTATTGTCCATGTGGAGTATTTTTCTTCTAGATTCAATGAAGATTTAACATTATTGACTTTTTTCTCTGTATGCAACTGAAAATAGAAAACAAGTCATTGATGTCTAAGTTTAGTGTTAATAGCAAATAAAATAGTGTTATGGTAATGTAAACTATTTTCTAAATGTTTTTATGCATTCTCAGATGTGAATTTATCCACTTTAAATTTTTTAATAATGAATAGCAGGTGGTCTTTTTTCTAAAGATTTTTTTCTCTTTTCTGCCTTCATTGTTCTGATTGCATCACTTATGACAGTTGCTTGAATTCATATGTTACGCATTAAGTACAATTTTTCTTAATTTATTTGTGACTACTCAATATAGTAATTCATGAAATGATTCACATGCTCAACAATCGTTACTAGAACATCTTAACGATGTCCGTTTTCCAGCATTTCAGTTACCTTACAGGAATATTCCTCAATGAAGGTAAGTAAAGTTTCAGATTTGGCCCCTTTCTTCACAGAGAGGGTTTTTTGCAAAACTAGTACGACCTTGGTTATCCTAAACAATGTTGGAAATTATATCTTCCAAGTCATATTTTTTATACATCATTAGAGAAAATTTTCATCATGGACACCATAAATACATGGGAAACCTTTCTACATGGTTTGACAACTTCCTAATCCATTCATTACAATCATAAGGCTAAATCCATGTATTTCGTTTCCTTTCTTGTAGATAATGATGAAGATATGGATCTTGAGCAGGATGAAGAACGCTTAAACCCTGATCCTTTGGCTATGAGAATGTCTGTGGTAAATCCACAAGTTGATATTAATACAAACGAGGTATTTTGTGGTGGTTTCTTATCTTCCGAGCGAATAGAGGGGGGGAAAAAGGAAGATTTGTGTACCAATGGTGAGAATTTGAATTGATTGTATTCTGGAATATCAAGATTGACTCAAGGAATTACAAAATTCTGATTTTATATTACTCCACACCATTTATTAGTCATCGTTGAGGTCAAACCTTATGAATCACTTGTCTCAACTAATAATTATGATGTTTTTGCAGAAAAAAAAACCTTTAGAGACACTGATTCCAGGGCTTCTTTAGATGGAAATTTCGAAGTGAAAGTCAAAAACAATGGGCACAATGCTACATTAACGATCACTGATGCTTGTAGCCAGGAAGATAGTGGTGATGGCTTTGCTGTACCAAAGCCTCTTCAGACTGCTGTAGAAGCTGTGAAGGTTATGGAAGAAATTCCATTGAGGTTAAAGCGTTATTTTACCCGATGTCAAATTTGATGTTGGTCGTGATGTGCGTGTCTGTGTCTGTGTCGCACACATAAGTAGTTTATTTTATCTTCACTGTCAGCCTGTGTTCTATTATTTGTTCTCAGGATGAGTGGTGCACTGGTAACGTCGAGAGATTCATCTTATGGTGATGGATTTGATGTTGGGAATAAAAGACCAAGAATCGTGTGTGAATTTCATGCCAAAGGTTGGTGCATTAGAGGGAAATCCTGCAGGTTTCTTCACATAAAGGAAGGCTCAGATGCGTCAGTGCAGCAGAAAAGTGAGTTCATTCAATATTGTCATGGAAAATATCTTGTATTTGATTTTCACCAGACTGGTCTTTTGGCTGTGACAGCTACTTCCAGTGTGGATATGCTACCACCAGAAAGTAGAAATAATCCCGTAAACCTTCAGATACAGCAATCGGTCGGCCATAAACATAATATGTTTGATGGTGCTCGTGAAAAGGCTGGTAAAATACCTGTTGGACAAAACTCATGCTTGGATGATTTTAACCGCTATACTTGCCCTCCAGTCAAATGCCAGTCATTTGAAACGAATAGGGAACTCCAAGGAAATTTCTATGGTGCATCATGTGACACTTACAAGTCAAGAATTTTTTCTTCTGGAACCAAGGAAACCGTTGGCAAGAGAAATGAACTCATGCCTGATGCTCATAGGTTAAATTTATCATTTCATTCCAGACCTCCAGTGCCTTTTGCTTCGTCCTCTTGGATGACTAATGCTCTTGTAACTTGGAATTCTTTAGAGAGCAATCAAGAATATCGTGCTTCCATATCCTCTTCCTTTAGGAAAAGCCCCACACCATTATCTGGTTCTAATTCTGGCTGTCTGTCAGGAAGCAATAACCTCACAAATACACAGCCAACTAAGTATAAAACCAAAATTTTCCCTGATGGTTGGGAACCATCTGTTCCATTTCACCCTTCACATGTTATTACCCAGAATTTATTTCGGAAAGAAAGTCATTATGATCCTATTCTTGACAACGTCGAACAAACAGGTGCCAAAGATGGGCCATTTGAAGTTTCTTATTCTGATCCAGGAGTATCTGTTAATAATGCACATTTTCAATCAAATAAATCGCAAAAAGAGAAGCTTTTGGATGATAATCATGCCGAAGATACCGGAAAAGCTAGCAGATTAAGCTCTAGTTGTGCTAATAGACTGAAACTGGATGAACCAAGGCAACAGAAGGAACTGCAAATAGATGGATGTGGCCAAGAATATGAGAGTGGTGCTGATATCAAGAGAGATGAGAATGTGCTGAATGAATCAAAAGCTCGGAAATATTTCCATGCTGCTCTTGTGGAATATGTGAAAGAACTGGTGAAACCAGCTTGGCGAGAGGGGATTTTGAGCAAGGATGCTCATAAAATTATAGTCAAGAAGGCAGTTGATAAGGTTCTGAGCACATTGCAGTCTGACCAAATTCCCAATACAGCTGAATCAATTAAGTCATATCTTTCTATATCTCAGGTCAAACTTTTGAAGCTTGTTGAGGTCAGTGTTACGTTCTTGGTATCATTTATTTCTTAAAGATTGATATCGGCAGTAGCTTAATCTGTCTTTGTTGTTTATTTGATCATTATTATTGCAGGGATATATTGATAAATATGGGAAAACTTGATGCTGCAGAGCTGTTGATCTTTGTACAAAATTCACATACTCCTTCAAATGAAGGTTTTGAACCTTTTCACATCCCCAATATGTGCTCTTATGACTTGAACTGCTGATGGGGATGTTTGTTTAAAATATTGTACCGAGGATAGAACTTAAATATACTCTATAGGTGTCGTATCTCTAACTCTAGTTTATCGAGTGATTTTCGACAATCAAACTGGATTAATATATTATAGTTCGGGAAAAATTTTGCATAGCTTTAAGCTGCAATAGTTATTTCTGTCTATTAACAGGCGAAATGCATGGTCCAGTTTTATTGCTTCTGCATTAATGACGACTGATGGATGCTTGTTTGCACTTCTTAGTTGGACCTAGAAGATTTATATCATTGTCATCTGAAGTTTTGAAATGTATATAGTATCTTTGCAGCTGATTCTGATAGGTGTGATGGTCGTTTATAGCTTAACTATTTCAATCCACATCTGTGTATCCTGAATGTTACTTTATTTCATGTTTTGTTCTGCCAAGTGATGGTGTCGTGCATATTTTGGACAATGTTACCTCATTTTTGGGTTTACATTGTGAATCTAAATTCTTATGAAACCAAATTTATGAAAAATATTAATGGTGAAACAAAAGATTCTGTTAATCAATAAACATTTGTTGGTGAGACCTTTAATTGAGCTGAGATAAATATTCGGTTCGATCCCTTTCTCTAGATTAACTAGAGATCCACTGCTCTGACTAACCTGTCAGTCACAAAGTGTGGGGACCTTGGGTGCTAATCGCATCTTAGAGGGGAATTAACAATTAAACACCATTTTTTTTCCAGCAAGCTGCTATCAGTTGTCGTTCAAAACCTAAAAACAAAGCTAGATAGATAGATGAAACGTGGTTTTCCAAATTACAACTGTCTGATTCAATTATCGATACAATATGTACAACCCAAAACACACTAATAACTCTCTCAAGCTGAACTGACAGTTACGGTTCTGCTTAACTCGATGCCCCACTTCTATGACACAATCTTGAGCTACCCTTGTCGAGTTGGACCAGCTCTTGTCCCACCTGTTGCCATGTACACATACAAACAAAGCAACAGCCAGAAAACTCTGGTGAGAATAAAAATCTCAGTATAAACGATATAACATGCAACATAATAATCATGAATGCAATGCATGTCAAGAAACAGGGGTATCAAATCTGATGTTCAAAAGATACAAGGTTCTTCGGATCCCGGGGAATAAGATCTCAAGCATGCCACCGACTCTCCCATTCGGGGTGGTGCTCAATATCTCAAACCCCTGACTTTGGCGCAACTATAGTGAGTATTCTGGATCTAGGTCGATCTACATCCTATGCCACTCGACTAAAGCCCCCCAAACGTCTCTCACACTCTAGGCTGTTCTGCCTTCTGTGCTTCGGTTTCAGGCTCAAGATGAATGCAACCATATCAAGATGCATCAATATAACCAACAGTAAATCTTATTGTCTAACAAGCAAACACATATGCACGTTCAAACAAAAACAAGAAGACAAGCAATGATTTAAGGGATACTCGAGAATCTTATCTATCTCGAGTGTTCTATCCCGTCATGAATGATATCGGTTTATACCTCTATTCTTAATTCTTACAGCGCGCTCCAAAATCAGCTGGAAACCGAGAATAAAATCTCCCACAGCTTCGCCGCGCTTTCTCAATTCGGCCTTCAGTTCGTCCTCTATATATCCACCTCCATGCTGGTACAAGATACTCTCGCTCAAAATCTTTGGTCGGATCTATCGTGACAACGAGGTGTTCTCGAAAATATATCGGGGTTGGAAGTTCTCCCCTAACTCTCCATAGATAAGCATGAGTCTCAGAGGATAAGTATGACTTGGCCCGACCATTGACGAAGCGGTGGTCGTAGATAAGTCCGACTCTCTGATGATAAGGATGATTCTCAGAAGATAAGTCTGACTTGTGGCCGCAAAATATGACAAGTGTTGGTCAACAGTCATATATCTATCTCACTTACGTTCTGCAGATCTGGGTTACCGTGACTTCCGATCAGCTCAGACAGCTACACTATATCCAGCTTAGGCATGCAGTTCAGCAAGCATGCACACACAGATCAACTCTCGCATCCGACAGCTCATGCCCACAGACTGATCACACTTGCAACAGATCACGCTCGCAGACAGATTTCGCACACATATCAGCTCTCGCACACACAGATCAGCTCGGGTACTCATATCAGCTCGCATATGCTCATATCAGCTCGAACACCTCAGCACAGTAAAATCAGATCAGCTTAGCAGACTCGAATCAGGTCGCCCCTACCACTTTAGCTTAGGATGCTCTATTCACTTACAACATCCAATTCAGTTCGCGACTCTCTTAGATCGCACTACACATACTCGGAGCAGCTCGCGATGGTCAACTCAGGTCGCGATGGTCAACTCAGCTGACAATGCACAGATCAGCACGCGACAACAGATCAGCTTCATCTGCTGATTCCTACTCAACGATCAACTCTCTAAGCTAATCTTACACGCACAACTCACCAGTACTGCAGTACACCCAGACAGACTTCAATTTCACTCGCCATATCAGCCCAGCAAAAAAACACCCGATCAGCTCGCGCCTAAGTTGATCTACTCAAATTACGATCTTTCCCCTAAATAACATCGATTACTCGCAGACCTCACAAAAAGCCACACACGAAAAGAGCTGAGTGCCTGACATTCTGATTCGGATAAATGTGCCACCACAGAGGTGACATTGTACATAATCAAGTCATCATTCAGTTAACTCAACTTTAATCAAGAGCACGACAGAATATATGAAAGGAGAGTGTCTAGGCCACCACTCTCAAATTGATTGTCAACTTGGGCTGGAGAAAAATTATAAGAACGACATTTTTAAATCCTGTTGAAAACTCAACAATGGGAGATTAAGCTGATGTGATCTTATATCGATATATGTTGGAACGCAGCAACATGTTAAAAGATGGAACATGCATTAGTGACGTGGAATGAAGCTGTCTATTTGTTATTCTTTCCTAATTGTAATGTAATTCTTTTCCTGGGTGAAGTTGGACAATGGTGCAATAATCGACTTGAATATCTTTGGCCAAATTTTCCATTAAGGTGCACTTCTTATTTAACCTTCCAAATTTACTTGTAGTTTTCTACGTCAACTTCTGAAATTTGACTGATCCATATCTGATCGTCTATCTTGTTTGGAACTTGACGTTGATCTGAACGGTCTTGGATTGCATTTTGTAGGAGCTGACCTTTAGGGAACAACTTATTTTCCAGCTATTGAGCTGAAGCCAAATTCAAGTTCTTGTTTATGCTTTTTTGCATCTGTTTTTTGAGTTGTTGAATGTGAATTGCACTGCCTGAGATGGCGAAATGTTGTTTCAAACTATGAGCGCTTCAGTTCAGGCACTATCTGCAGTCATGTCCGGGTATATTTTCTTTGGCTTACTGCTTTTGAGTATGCTGTCACCGACCTTTTATATGTTAGAGTGAATGCCGCTGTAGTTATTTGGCCTTTTAGCGCTTACGATCAGATAAAGATAAGATAGTGTTTGCTAGAGTTTCTACCTTATTTAGAACTGATTTCTTTTAGAGATTCTAAATATGTGAAGTAAAAGTAGTGAGTGCTTGGAAATAAAAGTTAAAAGCTAATGTAAACTAGTTTGTTGGAGAAAATGTGTTCGGATTTGATTATAAATTTAATGCATTAATGGAAAAAAAGATGAGAAACAAAAAACATCTCAATCTTATTTCTGACTTTTTGCTACAAACAATAGAAGTCGAAGCCGAAGTAGGTACTCGCAACACTGTAACAAACTCCTACCAAGTTAGAAGTCCATAGTTACTTCCTAGAAGCTCTTCCAAACACTTCCTAAATGTCGTTGGTCTTGGAGATGATTCATTTCTCAGGTGCGTTTATCTTTTTTTGCACCTTTTTTAATGGTTAATAACTACCCTGTGTACGGTGTATTAATGTTGGATACTTGGACAAAGTCTTGGTATTGACCTCAATTTCAGGTATCGGTGTGCATCTTTGAACTCATTTGGTTTTTCCTTCTTTGAAAATTTAATTCGTCCATCTTTGAACTCATTTTTGAATTGTTTTCTCTTTGAGCAAATTGAATTCGTCTTTCAGATGCTCGCATCGTGTTTGTAAAGCTGCCTTGATTGAGAAAAATGTCCGGAACGGAAACATGTTTGCTTTCTTCAGATGCATGCTCTCAGGTGATGTTTCTATTTTCTGTTTTTTTGGAAAAAAAAATTTATGAATGAATTTGTAAAAAGATTATTTTTATCATGGCAGGTTATGTTATGAAGGATTTCGTTTGGTGTGTATCGTTAAATTACGTGTAAGATTGTGTGTACTGTTGGGCACGATTAGTAAGAGAGAGAGGAAAAAACCTGAGAAAGGACAGTGTTTGAGTGGAATATAATATTGTTCTAGAGCATTGTTTTTGGTGAATATAAGATCGGTAATAATTAGGATTAAGAAAATTAAAATATAGTATATTGGATTTCAGCATGAGATCGAGATTCATTAACACTGTCAATCGCCTACTCGCTTGTTTGATTTTTATTTTACTTAACGAGTGGATGATAATTTATTTCATCATATTGAAATAATAAAACCAAAAATAAACACGTATTTCTGTGTGATAGCCTATCACATCTAATCTTTGATGATGCTTTTTCTAAATTTTTTAAAACATATTAGCAATTTTTTCACCCTTTATCAGTAAAACCCATGCTTACCCATTGTTCGCATACTTGAATGTGAAATCTGGTTGTCCAATGATGGACAATCACTACGTTTTTTAGTGAGTCTGGTCCGTATTTTAATTTTAGTCGAGGAGTCATCTAATAAGGATATTTGACATGCACACTGGAAGCCAACGTTCATATTGTATTGTGACTACGTTTCATAAGCACAGACAGATGAATTATAATATCTGTACACATGAATATGTATAAATATGAAGGCTTAGTAGTCAAAGATTTTCGAAAGCGACTTAAGGCCTTAGCTGCTACCCACACAAATGGGAATTGATGTGGAAGCCAAAGAATCCTGGACATAACAGAGATTTAGTAAAACCCTGCGCATAATATAGTCCACCAAAAGGAAGTTCCAGATGGTAGAATCTGTACAGTTGGTTCTGCATGGTGACACTGCTATTGAAATTTCCAATTCCAACGTCTCCGTTTGTCTGTGACTTGCAAGATTAAATATCTGTGGGGAAATGAGATGATGTGGGGCACTATCCCATAGATATAATCAACCAAGGGGTAATGGATCCATCCTGAGTTCAGTGGTCAAGTTAGAAAACTATAGAAATAAGAAGAGGTTGAATTTCTTTAATTATTAGAAAATGACACGATCTAGATGGACCGTGACTTGGTCTTCATCCTTATCTACACCAAACATTCTCTATTTCCACTATCCTTTTGCAGTCGTCCACGCCGTATCCTCGAGTTTAACTTCATTTTAAGTGGTGGACCTAGAAACACGCGACTTGGATATATCAAAATCAGATTTTTATATTGAATAATACTGTTGGAGATATTTCAGCAATAAATCTTTCTATATATTTTATTACATTAATATATCAGCACAAATAGCAGCTCACGCCGTAGTCACTGAGAGTAGAGAAAGATGGTGTTGCTTGATCATCTCTGGGACGACGTCGTTGCCGGGCCTCAGCCCGAACGTGGCCTCAAGCATCTCAAGAAAGTCTTCACCACGAAGCCCTTGAACGCCAAAGGTAAGCCCGGCCTGCAGCAAAATTTCTTTCTGGATATCCATGCAACGTGCTGGTGCTAATTTTAGTTAATCAGATGGAGGAGAGGGCAGCAGCAAGTTTGCGAGATCTATATCGATGCCTGCCAGCCCTGTCACTCCGGTGACTCCAGAAACTCCGACTGCTCCGTCACCTACTTCTGCGAAAAAGGATAACGTGTGGCGGAGTGTCTTCCACCCCGGGAGCAATCTGGCCACCAAAACAGTCGGGGCTAATTACTTTGACAGTCCGCAGCCCAATTCCCCCACCGTCTATGACTGGTAACTTAATCAATAGCTTGTCTTTTCTGTGATCTGAGTTTATTTATTTTTATTTAATTCAATCTGGATCATCGATTTAGTATAATTGCGCGTGTGTGTTGTTTGTAGGGCTCCAATTTCAAACAAATTTATGTAAAAAATATTAAATCGGAAAGTTATTACATAAATCTATCCAGAGGCTGATCATAGCATCATTTACTTATTAATCACGGGAAAAAATAAAGCTTTCATGGATTATCGAATAATTATGAAGCGTTTGTGCTTTAATAATTGTCACAGGCTTTACAGTGGCGACTCGAGGAGCAAATATCGTTAAATTATGGAAGCAGCCTTCATAGATGGAGACTGAGAATATTGCGTACTGTGTGTTCTTCGGATTTCCTGCTCAGTAAATGAGGTTTGGGTTTGTAATGTAATTACAATAATGGATAAGCTGTGCATGTATTTTGTTTTTATCGACCACGTTGTCTAATGTAATGATGAACGGTCCAGATTAACCGGTTTGCCTCTTTGTATGTATGTTTCTGACCGGATACGTG
Source organism: Dorcoceras hygrometricum (assembly GCA_001598015.1). Classification (NCBI taxonomy): domain Eukaryota; kingdom Viridiplantae; phylum Streptophyta; class Magnoliopsida; order Lamiales; family Gesneriaceae; genus Dorcoceras; species Dorcoceras hygrometricum. Next base: position 241,107 of record KQ987269.1, read on the forward strand.
TCTGATTTCGCTTTCAATCTCTCTGCTGCATCGTAATGCCTATCCATTCTCTTATTAAATTAATTATTGCTTGCATTACCTTTAATGACAAATATCATTATTATTATATCACCACAAATATGCATTAATTATTGATGCAGATGCTGATTAGACTTTTGGCACGACTCTTTTCAAACATGCCTAATATTATTTCTAGCATATTCTTATTGAGAAGGTGGTTTTTTCTCGTCAATAGGGCGCCTGTTAACATCCAATCCCTTGTCTTCGTCCACTGGTTTCCCGCCTGCCACCTTGGAGATCTTGCTCTTCAAATCCCCATTTTTATTTTCTCCATTAGTTTCGCATCTCTTTTCATCTCCACTTCTCTTGTTTTTCTGCATTAGAATAAAATAATATCCCCGAGTGAGAAAATAAAAGTTAAAGAAAATTAAGGAATGATAATTCGTTGAATCTTATCTAGAAAGCATTGAAATGTTGATGATAAACAGACAAGGATATTTGTACCTGTGAAGAATCGTGGGCTGAAAAATTGAAGGAAAAAACTCTTGAAGATGTCGAGAGCGAGGGGAAGTGAGAGAAGCCCTTCGAGATATTGAATATCGAGTTCGTTCTCGTCCCCATTGATTTCCCGATTCTTCAGTTTATGTCCTCTTCCTCTACTTATTCATGGGTATGGTTGTAAGAGACGCGTGTCAGAGTGCCTCCACGTTTCAGCAGCTCAACTTGCCAAATATACAGATTAAATATTTATAGAAAGAACTACATCATACCATTCTACCGACGGGGATCAATATTTGTGTGAGCAGTTCTTCTCACTGTTATAAACAGTTAAACATATGAACAAACAAGAGTGCAACTCATGCACGTATATTTCACCATCTTAAATCCAAGAACTCTGCTCATACATGATTGTTGGTTGTCACGTCCCTGGGAATTTGATCGTAAGAAAACTGAATAATTTACAAATCCAAGAACAAGATAGCATCTTGATAGATCAGACACTCAGTCTACCTCAGACAGGAAGAGGGTAGTGCCGGTCTTTGCTGTGTCTATCAAATTAATGGTGTTTCCTGTAGTAGAAGCAAGAATGTTCCTTTACAAGGTTAATCTTACCTGTCTATTAGCTCCACGCAGTTTCACCACAAGAGATCAGGAATCAAAACTATGTTTCTTATTTACCCTTTATTTATATTGATGCCAAGAGATCAATGAAAAGAAACAAATTCCCACTTCGTATTAGGACTCGTTGGTATGTCTAGAAACTTGAGGAATGGGCTCTTTTTAATGGCAGCAATAACCTCAAAGTAATACTAGAACGTAACAAAATACGACATAGCAACATGGCACACAGGAAAATTTGCTCATCTCTCTCTTTTCATAAGTTCAGAAATGATCATAAAAATGCGAGAGCAAGAAGATTGGGTGATATTCCACCATCTGACCTCATCATGACTATCACAAGAGCAGAGAACCTGTCCAACAATATTGAAAAGTAATTTCCTTTCCTAAACAATCCATCATAAAACAGATAAGATGTGACAACTGTAGTATAGTATAGTTAACTGTAATGTCCATTTTCTTTCATCTTCTGTGACATACTTACTCTAACAATTAATGAGCCTGTAGACTTGTCTGGCTGGCGTACCATTAGAAGAATATCAATAAGAATGAACTCCTAAATTGGAATCTCAGGCCCAGGATCTACCACATGATGACAGATATATTGCCCAATAAAATTGTAAAATCATAAGATCTCCTCCTTATATTTACTAAAAACTATCTTTACCAGAAAGTGAAACCACACAAAATTGTCATGTTATGGCATAAAAAGCTACCATTTTGCGGAGCTAAATTAAGAGGATAAGACAATTTTGGGTAAACATCTGAAATAGTTCAGCATGTTGACTACATTACATATCGGCAAAGATTCATATCAGGAAGATTGTGCAACGTAGCAGCTATTTGAACCAAATATCTGTGAGTAATTGTAGATGACCCTCACTTGAGAAACTGCACGTAATCTGATAGGATTAAAGCTCAAGCCATGATATCTACAGTCCTGAACTTGGTGGTATATACTCATAAATGGATAGCCATATATGCATGTCTGTATAGGCATCCGTGTATGCAGTATGCTCTAGCACCTCAGGCCTCAGAGCCATGACAAAAGTTCTCTGACTACCGAATATTGTCCAAGAAAACATCCATGTACTATTTATTCAATCAATCAATCAAGAGTTTCAAAGGACTAATAAAGAGAACAAACTGCCAATGAAATATTTCCAACTGTTTAGGGGTTTACGGGACACAATCAGCTGTATACTAAATCAGAGAATTAAGTGATAAAGCTTGCCTCCCTGTTGAAATATGCCTTAAATGAACTTTATAGCGAAACGCCAAAAGAATCAGGAGATGGAATCTGAAACTTCTTCATTTGCGAAAGAGGACTCATCATTCTCACCCAAAAATTTCTCATTAACGCGTTATTTTCCTCTCTGGAACTAAACAATATAGATAAGAGTAGCTAAGCAGATGTAACATATTAATCTTTCGCTACAAATTGAATGCAGACTATAGTGAATCTAACATGTTCAGGCAAAAGCATAATTGGAGTCTGAATAGGTATTTACTACTTGCATGCATGCATAGATACATATGCTGAATGACTATTTGTATACATGAACTTGAGATAATGATACCCATTCAAAGTTCATGTTATAAAAATTGTTGCAAATGCTTTTTCCAAATTTTAGAGGCTGTTTCTCTTTTGACTGCACGCCTCTCGCTAGCACCATTTACTTTCCAACGTATAGAACAAGGCTACCATTTGACCTATTTCGATAGAAATGCCAAATGATATTTACTTTTGGACAAAGAAAACATTTGACGCTGCTAAGGTGCATGGGATGCAACGTGCAGAACACCTTAAAGCATGGGACAAAAGTTAACTCTACACGTGCTATTCGTTTTCCTGTTTATTCCTGTCGTTTATTTCCATGAACATGGGACTTTGCTATAAGGATATTGAATTTTCATATCCTCCAAGAGTTGAGTGTACAGAAACGACAATTTCCAGGGATAATTGCACTAGACCCCTTGTGAAAAAGCCTAAAAGATATAAAACTCTCAAAAACTACATTAATTGGCAAACCACAAAAGTATCCGCGGTTTTTAAAAAATCAAGGACATTTAACCCCTATACATGAGGTTATAAATGCCATTCAGGAATTTTCACAGAGGGTGATGAAGTAACTTGCCCGTAACTGTCATTAATATCTTGTATGTGACTACAAAATATGGCACTAGCATTGCTGTATGTTTGGGATGGCATTTGGATATAATGATCTGATCTGGAAGATAAGATTTCGTATGTGCGAGTATTTGAAGAACGAATTTCAAATGACACCAATAATGGATGAATGTGAAACCCTTCAAATTATATTACTAAATTCAAATAAAGGTGATGAGTTCGAAATCCTCTTGATTAAATTTAGCCAAACATCTGCGATGTTTTGACATTACGGATATGAAACCGATGATTTCAAGTTCATGATTAACCTGTATAGAGAAGAGCACATGAGTGGGAGGGCAACGGTTTACTTTATTTACAATGGCATCACGAAGAAAGATAATAGTCCTCTTTGACTCATTTACTGCGGATTACTCGTAGTATAGATAGTTGCCTCAATATCACAATACAAGGACATAAAGTTGAAACATGACTTAGTAGAAATCTAAGATAGTTTGGACGAGATCCAGCCAAACAGATAACGAACCAATTTTTAGCACTAAAATAAAGGAAATGAATCACAAAGTTTCAACTAAAAGATGAGTCAGAAATTTTTGCTTCTTACTGATGTCCATTTATTCTTTCCCACACCAGACAAAGTACTTCTCCATATAAGACTGCCGTTTTTTCCATCATATTATGCTTGAAGGATATTGACTACTCGTGAAACTTCATGCTTCAGAACAAATTCTTGGATTCAGGGGATGGATCAGAACTTGCAAAGCTGGAACCTGTTGAAGATTCCAATTCCAGGCAGCAGCAATGGCCTTTTATTGCGCAGGAACCAACAAATTCGAAACCATATGAGAAGAAAACTATAGCAGTTTCCTAGAACAATCATATTTGTCAATGCATACAAACACGGAAAACTTGTCTATAGCCATAAAATGCTTGTGAGACATGAAATTAACTGTTCTTCAATTCAAATTGCACATTCTTCTCAAGAATCAAAAGTATTACATAACTATAAGGATATAAGCGGATTCCTTTATTTGCAACATATAGGCAGTTTCCCAGATGTCAATGTTAAATACCAAATTAATTTCAACAGTGTAAGGACTTTAAATTGTATACTTGTGCTTCAAGAATCCGATGAAAAGTTTTGCGAGTGTCAAAAGTATGAAAGGCTTTAAAAAGTATAAACTAAACGGCCTTACAAAAGACATGACTGGAAATAAAAAGAATATACTGGCAAATAGGAAATATGTAGGAGGAACAAAAATAGTAATAAACAAACCGGAATCAGCGGGTTCAGCTTTAGGTTGTATAAGATTTGATTCTCCATGAAGTGTTGGCTTTGGGGCCATAGATCCAGGAAAATTTGTGCAAAATCCATCATTCTGCAAGACAAGTATCCCCGTCATTTTTCTTTCTAGAACGTTACGCCAATGATTGAATATATATAGAACATACTCCAAAAATGTCACACTGATGCTTGTGAGGGACTATCTCCACAGGATAGCTGCAACACAAAATGGCAAAGTCAGGGAAATAACAGCATACTGCCGGATGCAAAATAAAAGATTTCCTTGACTTCCAGGCAGTAGACCTAAGAAAAAGTCGGTGTAAACTGAGATTAAAAAAAAAGAGCCTAAAGTACAAAATTACCTGTACTTGCTAGAAGATGGAGCCCTCCGAGCTAATTGATCGACACTGAGAAGCTGTGAATTAAAATCCGGGACCCTTTCAGGAAACATAAGATGCTCCTGCTCATGTACACTTGCTGCCATCAAGTTTGTTAAAAAATCCCCTTCCCGTGTATCAAAATCCACAAGAGGTGGTGATCCTAAACAGCAGGGGTTCAGTTCTGGTCTCTGCGTTGTTATTGGAAGAGCACTTTGCAGAAAATTCACCATAGCTGGCCCTGGCATTGTCATTGGTGGGCTACTTTGGTGAAGATTCACCATAACTGGAGGGGTACTTTGGTGAAGATTCACCATATGTGGACTTGGCCGTGCTGTTAAATGGACGGTTTGTGGCTGATTAGAAAGTCCTAGCATTCCCATTGCGGCACTGATATTCTGAAACATATATTTCATATCTGGCCTTGGCGTTTCCAGAGGAATATTTTGTGGCCCATTTCCTGCATTCTGAGTAGCCCGGCAGTTATCCTGAAAGGAGTTCTGCAGCACAATCATATAGGCATAAACAATAAGATACAATGAAATTGACAAAGTCTATTTGTTGAACCTTGGATGTGTAGCCTTCGGTTGCGGTAGGACGCTTTGAAAGTACATTAGAGTATACATCCCAAAATAAGGACCACCATTCTGCCAGAAATCCTTCCTTTGAATCGATGACTAAAAGACCCCAGAAGAATTACAGATTCAGGCAGTAAGAAAGACAGAAGTTACACGACAGCATTAAACTAAAATGCTTCACGCCACTGAATTTGACATGAAAACAAATCGTGAAATAAGTTACAGCTACACGCCTCAATGCATTAGTTTTCGAAGCACAATGCGTTGAAAGAATTTTGAAGCGGTGATCAGAAATGGTAAGGGAGAATCGGTATCTCAATATCACCGTATATGCCATTAAGTATCATGCAAAAAAAATATTGGTAATACAAATCCGTTATCAGAAACCACATGGCAGCATTCACTGAGAATGACTTGAAAAGCATCTTAAAATTTAGCGAAAAAATCCGTGAAAGCCCGGAAGTACATCAAGAACCTTTCCAAAAAGAAAAACCAATAAATGAAGAATGCTGCAGAACAACATCTTCTTGTATAAATAGAATCAGAGGCCATATCTAATGTTGATAAAAGAAAAAACGAAATTTGAAGTGTAGATAGAAAAAGTCAAATAGATGAGCTAAAAATGGTGTATATACCAACAGGCCTGTCACAAATATTTGCCTCTTCAGTGAAGATATAAGCAGCTTCATACATGTTATTCTTCATCATGTAATCGCGAATGTATTCGTCAAGCCTACAAAACCAAAAAACAAAGCGAGCTTAATCATCAACAAGCTCTAAATCCATTTTATATAAAAATCAAAATTACAAATCAATTTTTTTTTTAATAAAGAGAAAACTCCAGAAAAGCAGAAAATTCTCGAAGACAGAGTAACGAAATCATAAACACTGATAAAACTCACATCATCTGAGCATCCCAGCCCTCCATGACGAAAAATTCAAGCTTCACAGAACAACATCGAAACAAAAAACGAAATGAAAACGAGAAACTCTTGATTCCTTGAAAACGGAAAAAATGGGAGCAGGAAATCGGAACAAAAAGAAAAACCTGGTAGATTATTCAGCAGCAATCGAAGCGACACAGCTCAGAGAGCGAGAAAAACGCAGTGGGCGGGGTTGAGAGCACGGAGGCGACACTGTGGCACTGGCGGTGCTTGCCCGAAGGAAGTTGCCATGCAAAATAAAACTGAAGGAAAAAAGGGCAACCAATCTACGACACTCCCCACTCACTAATTAAACTTAACTACCCCCAACAAATTACAAAATTGTAACCGTCAAAAATTAACCTACACTCACTGTGTTTTTTTTAAGAAAATCGCTGGTTTGATTTTGCTGATGCTTTATGACTTCCGAGTATTCGGTTGCTGAAAATATTTTCTTTTTTAAATTTCTAAGGATATTTTATCAATTATCACAGAAATTAAAAAAAAAATCGATAAAGAGGACTATTTTTTTGTTTTTCATTTTTTGGGAAAAGAAGATTCCAGCTAATATTTCGAAAACATTGTCCCCTTGAAACAATCTTGGCATTACCCTATTAAGAATATACTAATTTAAAATTATATAGTTTGATATTTACAGAGAAATGTCACCATCACATACATTTTATTTCGTTGATTTGGAGCGATGGATATGATTTATGGGAGGATAGATTCATTGAAATTCGGCACAATTTCTATGGGGTATGTTTTTTATTTGGAATTCTTAGGTTTTAATTAATCGATTAAAAAACTTAACTATAAATTCATTCATCGAAACACAAATAATTAAATTTCAAATTCATCATCCAATCTAGCAATGCTCAGCCTAAAACACTCTCCTAAATTTGCATGAAATTTGATAGCATGTCATTAGTTACTTTAGAACCATCATTGAGAAGATATTCACAATTTCACTTAAACACTTCAGTAATAATAATTAAAAAAAATTTATTGAATTTGTTACTTTGTAATTATAGAAGATACTGATTGTGGGCCAATATATTATTTTTTACTTTATTCTTCTGTATTCTCGTGGTATTGCGTTACGTTTGGGATTTGTAGCAAAAAAACATTTATTTTCAACTAAAAATGGAACATTTCAAAATTATTAAAAAATTTTAAAATATATAAATGATAAGAAGATTCCCACCACTCACGTAGTCAACGCTTGGTTTTCTTTCATGACAATGGGACAAACCCAAACGTTTTTAGGTTAAAGAAAACGAAATTTAAATTTTGAGGGTTTTCTGTTAACAATAAAATATCGACTGGTGGGAAAGAATTAGGTCGATGTTATTGAATGAATAAAGATGACGATGACAATCAAAATTGTTACATGAATCGATTACCATTAGGCTAAAAGGTTATAACTGTTAGTCAAGATGCAATTTTATTCCTTATAACGCGGCAATGCAGATTGCACATATTGTGTGTGTTAGGTTTGAGTTGTTAGGCCCATAAGTTCGAATGTCAACTGCTGACGCTGTCCCATCTCCCTAGAAAATCACTCTTATCCCTTACCCTACCGTGACCCTATCTCTAACAGAGATATTATTGCTCGTTAAAATCTGACATCACATTTACTGTCCATCTGATCAACCAAATCAAGCGACACAACGTTAGCAGCTTGATGTATGAGAGATTTTACCGGAGATTACTAATCCCAGTATTTCTCGCATCCATGCTGTAACGCCCCAAAATTCATAGGACTACATATATGAATCTTGTTTATTTTCATGGGTCAAAATGATAATTTAATTGTTGGCAAAAGCTGATTTTATTGATCTCAGTACTAAGGTGCGACGCAGCAGGTTTCAGCAGTTGCTACTCCAATCGCGATACACGAGCAGATTTTTTAGAAATCTGTTTAAATGATCTTAAGGAGGACAAAATGATTTCTTTTCAAAAAGGTTTGGTAAAATTGTAAATAAATATATGGAGAAGGAATTTTACTAAAATTCATAACTTTAGGAAATGTTTGTCATGCTTGATGATGACACCACATTGCCACTAATCCCTTCCATACAAATATCTGTTTTCAAAAGAAAAGATTCATTTCATTTACAGAAAGCAAACTCTTTTGTGTTCTCTCAAATATTTTCGAAGAAGCTCGTGTGGTTGCTTGAGGAGGAACGCTGCAGGAATTCAGCTGCTGTTGCAATACCTCAAATTTAAAGGCAAGTAAAAGCTGATTCCTTGCTACACCATTTGAAGCATATATTGACGTTTAAATTCATGTTTATGGATCTGCTTGCCTGTATGTTTAAAGATATGTTTAAGTTCATGTTTAAAGAAGGTTTACGTATGTTTAAGAAAGCAAGTTTGGGTTCAAAAATATGTTTTCTGCTTCCGTGTTTTCCAGAAAATGAATTAAGAAGGATAAAGATGTTTTAAAAATACTGAGGAGTTCGGATTTGATTGATTCGTTTATGTTCATAAATTTCCTTCCTTCTGGTGAATGGTAACCTCCGAATTTGATGCTATGTAATCGGAATTGCTAGTCGAATCAGAAGTTAAGTCTGGTTCGATAGGCAAAAGCTGGTAACATAGCTGTCGTTTGTGATGTTACGACACCAAGTATATAATCAGATTTTGTTTCCTATTTAAATCAGCAGTTACATTTCAGTCGTTGTCAGATTTTGCACTAATAGTATTCAGCTGTTGATTAGTTTGTATTCAGCTGTTGGTTTGTTCGGCATCTGAAAGTCTTTGTTTAAGTTGCGTTGACATCTGAGTTGACCAAAACCAATTCGTTAACAGTTGAGTTGACCAATCCTATTTCATAGTTACAGCTGTTCACTATTCAAACAGTATTCCACAGTCACATCTGTTTCCTTTGCTAACGACAGTCCTATTGACACATCTGTTTTGACGTTAGCTTTATATCCCGATACTCGCGTCTGTTCCATACAGTGAACATCTGTTTGTTTCCTACTGTAATTGTTATTAGTGCACTAATAGTATTCAGCTGTTGATTTAGTTTGTATTCAGCTGTTGGTTTGTTCGGCATCTGAAAGTCTTTGTTTAAGTTGCGTTGACATCTGAGTTGACCAAAACCAATTCGTTAACAGTTGAGTTGACCAATCCTATTTCATAGTTACAGCTGTTCACTATTCAAACAGTATTCCACAGTCACATCTGTTTCCTTTGCTAACGACAGTCCTATTGACACATCTGTTTTGACGTTAGCTTTATATCCCGATACTCGCGTCTGTTCCATACAGTGAACATCTGTTTGTTTCCTACTGTAATTGTTATTAGTCACAGCTGTTTCTACATCAGCGACGTGTTTCTAGTAGTCGAATTCGATACTCAGTAAAGTTTTAAAATGGGAAGCGAGTTTTAAAAGAAGTGAACCCCAGTGATTTTCAAAGAGGATTTCAAAGCAAGAAAGAGTTTAAAGGAACAAAAGTTTATTTTAAAGATTTATGGCATAGATAACAGACGGTCACCAAGGAAAAGGGTGAGTAGTCGTCCAGATGTCGGCTGCCCTTTCATATGAGCTATATGCTAAGAACTGATTCAGAAGTCATTTGATCAAGTGCAACACGGACCTAAGGAGAGCTTCTAAGCCATAAATCATAAATCAAAAGAAAATGATGTTGGATCTAGGCTGTTATCCCCACATCCGAGTTTATGAAAGAAAGAAATTGTTCAAAGAAAGTTTACGAAAGAATGTTATGATGTTCCTTTAACTCAGATATATATATGTTCATATGTATGCCTGCGCTAAATGACTTTGTTATTACTCAGCTTTTGCTTGCTGAACCCCTAGGCTCATTAGCTTTTGAAATAGTGCAGGTGTGACAGCTGAGGAGCGAACGGAAGGTGGAAGTTGAAACAATTGGATGGTGAAGTGTTTATCTATAGGCAGCGTTTTCCGTGTCGTAGATGTTGATTTTCTTTATATCGTAGATATCTGTATTAAATCGATTGCAACAGTAGTAAATTCATATAGAAATTCAGATGTTGTAAGTCGCAATTGCAATTTATAATATGAAATCTGTTTTCCGCAAATTTTTCAGTACTTGGCGCGGAGAGTGTTTATGTGCCAGCTTGAGTTTGTCTTTCGAATTTTCTCTCTTATAAGAAATACAGCTTATAACAAAATTACCGTTCAGCCCTTCTTCTCATTTCAAAATTTTAATTCATCCCAATTCGTGACCCCGTGGGTTCGGGTGCTCACACATGCACTCTTAACTCAACAAAGATATGCAATAAATTTGAATTTACTAATATAATTTGCTTTGAGATGATATAATGTTTGGTAGGTTGTTTTCACTATGCGACACAATTTTTTATTTCTCTGCAAATTTGACACATTTTTGTTATTTGTGTAAGCTGTACAATTATTTCTCATGACTTTTATTATAATGACCGCTCAAAATGAAAATATTATCAAACCCCACTTAAAAAGAGTCACATAAATACTTCTTAACATTTTATTTCATTTAAATTTGCTATTATTTTATTTTCAGAAAATGAACAAAACTAAATACGTATGTGTTTTGTTGATCAATGATACAGTAGTACAAACCATATTCTTTAAGAATTAATTTTGTCGAGCTACTTTACAGTGCATTATAATTTGACAGAATCGCATTCATCTTTAAATAAAATCCAATTGAAGTTTATAAACCACCTTAAATTCTTGATTAAGTTAAAAATAGTTACAAACCACCACTTTGGAAAGTCGAGAACTAACAATTAAAACACATCTATTTTACATGACGGGCATGTTAATGGGTCTATCCATTTTGTTACTTATCAACTCAAACAAAAAGGTCTCAAGCATTAGAATTCTCTTGGGATGCTTAGATTAATTTGGGGATATTGTTGGCTTGAGAGTCAATGCATTAAATCGAACATCTACATTACAAGAGTTAGAGATCATAAGAAGATGAAGATACTGAGAATCACAGGATTTGGCTAGGGATATATGTATTTTTCTGATATCTTGGCATTCCACTGAACTCTAAGAGACTTGTTACAGCGGAATTTAGCCCACTGCTTGAAGCTTTGCATTGGAAAAAATCGCTTGTGACCCATAAACAATCTTTCGCATGCAGGGAAGATGGAGTTGATCAGATCAGTACTTCAAGATATTGAGTGTTATTGGCTTTGATTCTTCCGGTTGTAGATAATGTGATTGACAGAATCTATAGTATTTGTCTTAAATTCATGTGGTCAGGTAAACATCCTTGCATTTCATGGAAAACATTATGAATGCCTAAAGAATGGTGGTATGGGTTTACTGGATCTCAAAGCCTGGAATTAGATCCTCTTGTGAAAACACTTTGGAACATACATTCCAAGAAATATAAGATCAAATGGGTTAACCAGTATTACTTGAACAATGAAGATGGAGAACTTGACGTTGAATTAATTAATGAGGATTCGTGATGAAGTTCGGAATGAGATAGGAGATTTAGATAGCACACAGGTGTTGATCAAATCTTGGCTGGACACGAAAGATAAGATGTAAAGTGGTTATAATTACGGTTTAACAATTATTACAATTATTGTTGGTCTCGGAAATTATTGATTTGGAAACCTCCATTACAAAACACTATTTTGCCTGGTGGATATTTTCTCATGGGAAGTTTCTCACAAATGATCGGCAACCTTACATTGTTGACAAAAGCATGTGATCTATGTTGGAGACACCGGGGAATTGCGTGAATGATGAGACCGGCCCTAAAGTCAAGGCTCTTCCCTCTCTTGATGGCGAATCTTGATTTAATGCCACCAGGAACCAATTCGGAGAAGCCAACGTCCAATTTTATTGACGATGATGATGGATTGTCTAAGAAGTGCGGTACGGATCCACACTAGACGGGGCAGAGGAATATTCCAATCACATTTTCTTCAAATGTGAAATTGCTTTGACAGCTTGGTGCAGAGTTTAAGGATGGCTTGACATGGATAGTCACGAGCATGTCTACAGATTCGCCTTTCTTTTGAGAAATTCTAGACAGGTCAGCGATACATGACTCAGCCTCGGTGTGATAAAATTTGGTATGAAATTGTCATTCTATCTCCTGCTAGGTAAGGACAGAATTCCTTGGCAGCATGTGTACCAAATAAATGATGTACCTATCAGTGTGTTGGAAAATAACCTGAGCTTCAAGTTTGAGAAATTCTCCTGGTTTGTCAACGTCCCGTGTATCAAACTTGACAGATAACAAATAGGAGTACCTTGAATGGGGAAGCTCTGAGTTAAGAAGATATTTACATGGTAATCCAATTGAATGTTATTAGATGTTTTGTAATTCTTGGGATACATCAAATGTACTTATTTGACCTTTTTATGATTATTCGTACAATTAAAAAAAAAAGAAAAAAAAAACTTCACCTGTGTTTACGCGAACAATCAATTTAGAGACAAAATATAAAAATAGGTGGTTTGAAATGTGATAACCAGGCCTCCGTCAAATAACACAAAATCAGGCCGCTTCCTTTTCCGTAGGGCAATTAATACATATAATTGGGCTAAAATACTAAGGTCCAATAGTTCAAAAGGATCTAACAAGTACACAGGCGAAAGCCCCAAAAACATGGCTTTTTCACTGCGGTCATTTCAATCAGTTTTTTTGTTTCTTCTTTTGAATGAATTTCTCTTAGTTAATATACGCAATACTTAGTTATTTATTTTAGTTGAAGTGTGTATATAAAATATATTTTATTTAGTTAGAAATAATATCAATTTAAATATTTTTTCATGTTTATTTTAAAAAATGAATCCTGACAGATACTATAAACTTTTCTTGTGTATCATTACATATTATATTATGATATCTAGCAAAAGTTTACACCAATAATATCAGTAATAATATATATTTTTTAAAATATACAATACATATAAATATATTATAGGTAGCTGGATGTATCAAGAGAGTACATATACTAATATTGCGCATAAAAAACAGTGATTTAGAAACGTAAAAGAGACCTTAAATGTGGTGGGATCAATTAAAAAAACCAGTATCTTGTACTGTTTAGCAATTTACATATTATCAACGATATTATTCAGCGCCACAGATTTCTTAATCAAGACAACTCAAGGCCAAACCAAGTACTCTATGGAGACCCTTGGTAGATCTTCTTGAAATGGATTATCCAGCAGGGCATTTTTTTTGCAACTCTGAGGCAAACTTCCAACGGCAGCGGAACTTTTCGTGGCGGCGGAGAACAGCGGAGCAGTGGCGGTGGAGTGATCATCAAATGATGTCGACATAAGGGTGTCTAGGTTTTCGTCAGGGCGGAGAAGCTCAGACAAGAGAAGGACAATGGAAGCCATTTCTGAAGGACAAGAAAATATTAGCCGATTGGTGTTTGGAATAAAAAAACATAGGAAATTTATAAGGATGGATAAGTGGGTGGACATTCAATTCTTATGGGCTTTTTTTTTTTGGTTCACCTGTTTTGAGAAACTCGTAATTTGGTTAATGTAATTAATTTTAATAATTAGCTTTGGGGAAAACATTGGGCACAAAGTTGTTGGCTACGGTTGATGTTGATGGTTTTGGACATCATATTTATCGGCTTTTTGTCTTTTTCTTTTTCTTTTTCCTTCTAGTGTTGATTATCTTTTTTTAACACCAAGCTTTGAGCATTAATTTCTAAATAAACTTTAAATGATTTAAAATAGTGTTCTTGGATTTTGGATAGATTAGGTATAAAAAATAGTATAAGAGTTTTTCCTTTAGAAATAAAAAGGTTAATAGTTTGACTAATAAACAAAAATGCCACAGAAATTTGAAATTTCCATCCAACTTAATAATAACAAAGCTATTTTCCTTTGAAAACTCCCTTCTATAAAAAATTTATGCGGTGTATTCAAATGTAACTTGCACCTGCCTGCCTAATAGGTTTGCTTGATATAATGGTTCAAAAACAAAAATTTGGAATAAAAGATTTCAATAAGGCGGAAAAACTATTTTTGTGAAATATATATTTTTTTTTGCAAATGATAATCTTTTTGAAAAATTATATTTTAATATATTTTACGAGTATACTCGTAAAATTACTGAATATAGACAACATTAAGTCACGACAAGTAGTCAAATTACTGAAATATAACTACTGAAAATTTAACCCAACAATTTGTGAATGGGCTTTGAGATTATCTAGCGGGCGCAACATTAATGGGCTTTTGAATAATCTTAATTGGTAAAGGATCATGAGCGTGCAGTAAATGGACTTTCAAATTGTCTTAGTCGACACAATAATAATGGGCTTTCAAATATTCTTAATGGGTATTCTGATTACAAAAAGCAGTCCAATTACCTTCAGATCTTCAGTCTAACGCTCTCCCAACGGAGCTTTGTGCACCTTGGATAAAAAATTAATTATGCTCAAGAGGGAACTGTATCAGTTCATATCATATGTCCCATAAGAACTTTAATGTAAAACAAACGACTTCAAGTGAACGTAGTGTCGTAGGTTGTGTGCTGAGTCGGTCATAAAGCGGTGAAATCGAGAAGATTCATTCTTCAGAAAAGCCCATGATGTCTAAGAGCTGCCATTTTCCGTTCGCTGTTGTCATCCTTTCACTCGTTTCATTCTCCATCACCGCCGCCGCAGCGCCGGGTGCCGGGATTTCGTACTCCCAATACTGCGGGGACATTGTTCCGGAGCCGTCATTGCTGCCCGACCCGAATCCTCCACTAGACCCGAGAACTCTTGCTCTGCGCAACCCTTACGTTGATTACAGCGGAAACAACACCAAGGGCGATTTTGAAATTCCCAGGACTCTCTTTTTTGCAGCCCGCAGGGCCTACAGGACCCAGAACGATGCCGTTTTCAGAATCGAAGCGGTCCTGAGGCTGAACTATGTTCGAGGTCAGGGCCCTTTTCGTAATAATCGCACTCGTCGTGGGTTGCGGCTCATTCATTACCGGCCGCCTCGGATTCCGGTGTCATCATCAGGAGAGGCCTGGAATGATGCCTCTTTCAGCTTAAATGGGTTTTGGGATTGGAGCACTGGGAAACTCTGTATGATTGGCTCAGGTTCTGAACATTTAAGTTCAGATAATGCTGTTTTAAAGCTTGATTACTTGAATTCTTCGAGTATTTTCAAAAGCATTGTTAATGGCACATTCGAAATATTCGGTATAGATGACAACGGCTTTAATAATCACTTACTAACGATTTTGGGTGTGAATTTGAGGGAATATAGATATGAGTTGATTGATAAAGAAATTGCAAACAAGGGATTTGATTCATTAGATGATAATACTGATGTTTCTTTAGGAGTTGAGGATCTGGGCCAACAGTTATGCTTATATATTAGAAGATCTGGTTCAGTTGAACTGAAATATGAGGATGATTGTAAGAGCGTGAATTGTAATTTTCTTAGCGGTGGAAATAATGACTATACACCAAGTAGGATGAGCTTTAACGAAATTGAGTGTCTGAAGGATGGAGGAGTGAGATTCTTGCTGGATTTTGGGGATTTCGGGGAAAATGGCTATCACTTGCCATTTGAACCGAATATGAGTCTGATTGGTGAAGGAAAATGGGATACTAAGAAAAAAAGACTTGACATGGTTGCCTGTCGCATTTTTCATGATTCTGCTCCAGATTTTGTTGGTGAATGTTTGATAAGGCTGAGTTTGACATTTCCAGCTCGGTGGACATTGAAAGATAGAAGCTCGTTGGTGGGGATACTGTGGAGTAGTAGAAGTTTGAACGAGTCTGGTTACTTTGGCAGAGTGACACTTGGTAGCGAAAGGAATATGAATTCTATGGCCGTGCATTTGAAATATGAGTATACAGAGATCGAGAATGCGAAAAGATCTTGTGCTAATAAGACGATGCATAATGGTAAAGGTGGGGACTTTCCTGATGGATTATCATCTGATCTGCATTTTGATATGTTTGTTGGCAACAAGAATGCGAAGGATTTATTGGGTTACGCGTCCCCTCTTTATGTGGAAGATACGCGTTATCGATCATCTATATTTGATTTGGAAGTGAAGTCTCCAGGTCATAGCAAAAAGAATTATACTGGTGTGCTCAACGTCAGCTATGTGCTTAGCGTTTCAACTCCGTACAATTTTAAGCTCAGCAGTGAATATTCGCTGGTCAAGTCATTTGAAGTTTCAGCAGAGGGGTTATATGACACTAAAAGTGGCCATCTATGCATGGTTGGTTGTATGCATGTTGTTGAGTCATCTATTGTGAAACAGACACATAACTCGTCATTGGACTGCGAAATTCTGCTTAATATTCAATATCCACCTCTCCATTCCAAAAATGGAGCTATTGTAAAAGGAAGTATTGAAAGCATGCGGAAAAAGTCTGAACATCTTTATTTCGAACCATTCGATTTTTTTTCTCGATCCATCTACTCTGGTCAAGCTGAAGAATCACTCTGGAGAATGGATCTGGAAATCACCATGCTTCTGGTTTCAAACACACTATCATGTTTCTTTGTCTTCCTGCAACTATTGCATGTTAAAAGGCACCCAGATGTGCTATCCTTTATTTCTTCCACGATGCTCGCATTGCTTACTCTGGCACATATGGTTCCACTACTATTGAATTTTGAAGCTTTCTTAGTTAGGCGCAATGATATACATTCTTACTTTCATAATGGTGGATGGCTCGAGATGAATGAGGTATTAGTGCGCGTAATAACCATGATAGCTTTTTTATTGGAATTTCGTCTACTCCAACTTACCTGGTCCGCAAAATCTGGAAATGAAAGCCAGAAAACCCTTTGGATGTCTGACAAGAAAGTTCTATATGTATCTTTACCTGTATATATTGTTGGTGGCTTGATTGCATGGTTTGTCCATGTGTCAAAACAGTCGCATCAGAGACCACCATTCAGGATCCCTCAACTTGGATATAAGCAAAAATCTTTATGGGGTGACCTTAAATCGTATGGTGGTCTGATCTTGGACGGGTATTTGCTCCCACAAATTCTCTTCAATCTTTTCTGTGATGCCAAAGAGAAGGCACTCCTCCCATCCTTTTATGTGGGAATCACATTTGTGCGGTTGATGCCACATGTGTACGATCTGTACAGGTCTCATAGTTCAACTTTTTCATTAAGTTACATCTATGCAAACCCAAGAGTCGACTATTATTCCATCACTTGGGATGTTATCATATGTGTTGGAGGTCTTTTGTTTGTCCTTCTCATTTACTTGCAGCAGAGACATGGAGGCAGATGTTGTCTTCCCAAGAGATGTAGGCGGACGTCGACATATGAAGAAGTAAGTACCTGTAGCTAGTGCTGAGTAACTTTTTCGCAACAATTTGATGCAAGTGTTATTATATACCATGAAATTACTGGTTTTTTTGGCGTATCTCTTGAAACTTGTATAGTTATGGAGATGTATCATCTTTTGCGACATTTTATCACGTAATGGACATGGAGGAGCGAGGTTTGTTATTTGTTAAATTTAAATTAAATTTCTACTCCTAAGAACATATAAGATATTTATTCTCTTGTAGGAAGATATCTTGGGGGTTTGTATTTTGTCATTATAGTGAGCATAATAATGGCTTGTTGAGACGGTTAAAATTCCACATTCTCTTTCTGTATGCAATCCTCTTACTCTGATAAAAAAAAAAGAAAACAAAAGTAAAAAAAAGAAGATAAACTCCGCATTCTGATTCTGTATGCAATCCTCTGTGCTCTCGACTCTTGAGGATGATTTGAACATCTATTCTGTATTATTATAGATGAAGCCGTTGAGAAATTGAATTTGATCATTTTAATAAATGTCCAAATTTAAACTTACCATTTAAATTTATCTTATTCACTGTCTAATTATTTTAACATGTAAATACAAATTCGATTTGAATTAAAATATAAAAACACATTTATAATTGTATTTAAAGTTTTTTTAACAATATATAATGTTAATGTTTATGCACCACATGCCCCGTTCACTAGTTAATAAGAATATGATTGAACCACACTAGCCACAACTTATAACTAATGAATGTTAAGTAAAGGTTAAAAAGATACAGGTATATAAGAGAACCGCACGAACCGTGAGTTCTCGGCCTCGGAAAGTACATAGACAACTTTAAAAAGATCAATGCATAAATTATATCCGTACATCAATATTTATAATTGTTTTATTGTCAGATTTTAACTACTTTACAATTTCTATAGAAAATTCTCTCTTTCTGTTATTATTTTCGATTTGGTTGCAGATACTCCCCACATAAAGAATAAAATAAACTGACATTTCATGATGCAATGAATACATTTTTCGTAGAATATGTATAAAACTTGTCTAAGCATATTTCACTTGAAAAACGAATAAACATTTGTCTTCTGTACTTACGTGTAATGAGATTTAGATTTGATTCTATAACATGATGTTTTATTGGTTGTTAAAACTAAAATTGATGGTTTGGTAAGAAGAGAAACATTTCGCTGGAAAGAATATGTTTTTCATTAGTGATTTCTATAAAAGTAGATTGTAATTTTTCGTTTTTATGGAGTAGTTGGCCATCTTACAGATAAGTGTAAGAAAAATTGCACAACCCAGTTTTTGTTTTCGGGTTCTTTTTGTTCGGATCAAATTTAACTTGCCATAGTTTGTTTGCGTTCTTTTCTTAAATTTACGCTTCAACCGTTTTTTATGCTTCAAGTTCAAAGCTCTTCAACTTTTTAAACTTTTGAAATCCAGAGAGTTTCCTTCTCATGAATGCAAGCATCTGCAACGACTCATATTTAACTTGGTGGACCAGACACTGATTGTCCATTCTTGTTCTTGAAAAAATCAGACAGCTTCTCAAAAAGAGCCATCAATGAAATCCCCTCCCTTTTTATCAACTTTGTGAATTCTTCTTCCTTGTCCAAGTAAGCCCCGGTTTCCAAGATATCCAAGCAAGTTACCAACTGATCTTTACATTTGGGAGTGGATACTGAGATTGCCTTTTTCAATGCTTCTACGGATCTAGGCACTTTATTCTTTTTAAGATATCCACCGGCCAGAAGGACCCATGTCGTCATCAAAGGACTACCCCCTTCTGATATTCCTTTTGCAATAAGGTCTTCAGCCTTCCTTAGCAATCCGTCTGTACAATAAGAATCAATCAAGATGTTGGGGATTCGGAAATCAAAATCCAACCCACTTAATTCCCACTCCTCAAAAATCCTCTCAGCGCCTTCGACGTCATTAAACTTCACCAGTGAGCGGATCATGCTAAGGTAAGCCTTATTGCCAATCCTGTTTGTCAGCTTGAATTCGTTCCAAACTCGGTAAAGCTTATCCTTGTTTCCGATATCAGCATACATGTTGAGGAGGATGGTAAAAACAAAAGTCTTTTCTCTAGGGGATTTTAAATGCCCCTCCAATTTAGTAAGCAATGGCAAAGCTCTGTCATCTAAGCCCATTTTCAGGTAACCCTGTATTGCAGCAACATACGTCTTCCAATGGGGGATGGCCATTGAATCAGATTCCATGGTGGCTACAATTTTATCCATTCCAATAGAGTCAGAAGCCCAAGCACAGGCCGTTAAGCAGATAGATTGTGTGAATGGATCATGGGGAATGCCTTTTACATCCATTTCGTTGAGCAGATAGTGGATTTTTTTCATGTCTCCTAATCGATAATGCAAGTTCATCATAAGGTTGTACCATATCGGTCTACTAGTATAACCTAAATCTCTAGCTTTCTGCATAATTGACTCAGCTTTATCCACAGATTTAGTCAACATATAGCAGTTCAGAAGGGCAAGATAGGTAGAAAAGCTTTTCTTATCTTCTGGGATCTTATTGAAGTAATCTTCTGCTCTTTGCAGTCCAAAAACTTTGAATATCAATTTCAGTCGTACAGCAGTATCATAAGAAGATAGGGAGAAGTGTCTATCATTAGTCATCCAGAGAGACACCTGAAAACCAGAAAATGAACTAAAAAACCAACATCTGCAGAGCAGCTGCTTCCTGTATACTCGCCATTACAACTTTGTAAACCCAGATTCGATTGTTTCAAATTATAGTCTATTTAACTCTAACTCTTCCTATTTATCATTCGCGTTTGTGCAGAAAAACTTTTCAGGCCGCGGATATACACATATTTTAGTGACTCGTTCGATTCTAGAAAAATGGAGAAACAGACAAACCTCAAGAGCGTGCTTGAATCTTTTGTAAAAACGCAACTCCTCGACAATTCTTTGAAGCTCCTGTTTGCACACAGTTTTTCCTCCGTTCACCCAACTGTCGAGCACCGCTGTCACCGACACATTTGGGTCGCCGAGCTGTGATATCTTCCTGTAAAGAGATTTAGAATCCGACCCATTCTTTGAACTGAAGAGCTGCCTCTGGACTCTTTGGATCAAACAAGCAGCGCGCGAATTCAGGGAAGTGGAAATAGTAAAGAACCGCATAGATGGAGACGAGGGCTTTAGGAAGTGAAACTGCGAAGAAGTCGAACAGAATCCAAGTTTGCGTAATACTACTTGGATCGAGCTTTCTCGGTTGATTTCTTTACATACTTGGGCTCTCTGGGTATAAAGGCCCATATATTTGGGCCTACTTTATTCTGGCCCGTTGATCCCATTCAAGAAAATTAAAATAGATCAATTGTAGGGGAATTGATGAAATGTGATTTGAGGATTTCGCATTTTAAATTTTCATTGGTGTTTGTGTTGCCGACGAGTCAGCTTCCAATTTCAAGGGTCCAAACAAAAATATGATTTTTTGAACAGAATTACACCGCCGACCAGAAATACATATTAATCATATTATTACTCGACACTATCATCTGAAATCAAAGAAAATCAAAAAGCACACCAGATGGGAACAGTATCAAGACAAACATCGATGACTTGTACCATCTACTCGGACAAGGTGTCTTTCAGTTCACCATTTTTATGCATCTCCATCACAATATCACACCCTCCTATCAACTCTCCTTTATAGTATAACTGTGGAAAAGTGGGCCAGTTGGAGAACGACTTCACACCCTGCCGCACCTCCTCATCACTAAGAATATCAAACGATCCAAAATTCACTCCCTCTTCCTTGAGTGCGTTCACAACCTTGGAGCTGAAGCCGCATCTTGGAGCATCTGGGCTGCCTTTCATAAAGAGCATGACAGGCGAAGAGTTTATAAGCTGCTTCAGACGATCTTCAAGTATCTCTCCACATGGGACCCCCTTTTCGGTAAGAAGCTTCTTTAGCTCTCCGCTCAGTTGCATCTCCAACAATATGTCTGATCCACCAATAAGTTCACCTTTTATGTATAGCTGAGGATAACTGGACCAATTGGAATAAATCTTAAGCCCTTGGCGAACTTCATCATCCTTAAGAATGTCGAAACTCTCAAACTTGACTTTCTCCTGCTTGAGTATATCTACTACTTTCCGGCTAAAACCACACCGTGGTTCATCAGGTTTTCCCTTCATAAACAACATGACTGGGGCCGAATCAATAAGGGTCCGCAAACGGGAAGTTGTAGCTGCACTTAAACCTGAAGGGTCCATGGTGCCGCCTTTTCCTACATCAGGTCCAGTAAGCGTCGTGTTGTCTGATATTTGAATTCCATGATCCCTGAAAACATCTCGGAGTTCACCGCTTTCGTGCATCGCAATGGCAATATCACTTCCCCCGAGTAGTTCCCCCTTGCAATAAAGCTGAGGAAATGTTGGCCAGTTTGCGAATTTCTTCAGTCCCTCACGAACTTCATTATCAGTTAAAATATCAAAGCTTCCAAATTTGACCTTCTCCTTTTTCAAAATTTCAACCACTTTTTTACTAAAACCACACTGAGGGGCCTCAGGGTTTCCTTTCATGAAAAGCATGACCGGGTGAGAATTAACAAGCTCCTGAAGCCTCTTCTTGAGCCCATCACTTGTACGAGAATGTGATTGGTTAGCATTTTCAGAAGTATGGTCTTTAGCTAAAGCCTTGACAGATTCAAGAATAGCAGGCCCAGCAGCCATGCCAAGGCTAGCAGGAGCTGCAGGTTCTCCAGGAATGATTGAGCCTGCAACTTTCGCAACTTTATTGGCCAAACTCGATGGGTCAGCACCTTCTAATGTGTCAACTGTTTTGCCACCCTATTATGACAAAAAGCTTATTGATTATATGAATTATAAAAGGCATTAAATACAAGTATGTAGCCCACACACCATCTGGAAAAAGTGTGCCAAACCTGATAATGCACATTAGCAGGAGTGGGTTATATAGTTGAATATAATGGACAAATATTCATGAATTATAGAAAATGCAATGTCTGCCAAAAATTGAAAAGTTTGCAGCAATAAACTAATGGAGAACGTAAAAACTGTCTAAGCACATTTTCCAGAATATTACATGGAGTTCTCAAGAACTTCTCAGAATAGTTTCTCTATGGCAACTCCTAGCACATGGCAAGGATAAATCAAAACATCCATATTTTTTTTACCTTAAAGAGCACAAAATATGGGACAGCGGAAACAGAATAAGCCTCAGAAATTTCAGGTTGTTCTTCAGCCTCAACCTATAACACCAGAAAAAAGTTACGCCAGCAATGGTGACAATCCAAGAAAAATAAAAAAATCAACAAAGATCAAAGCATGCTTAAAAATACAAAGATGAGTCGAAAACAGGATGAAAACAAAAGAAGGGACATCAGAATTGTAGCCTCATTTTCCAACTCAAATATTCAAATTGTACAGGTAGCGTTATTTTAAATCAACTCAAATTACAAATAAAAATTAAAAGATACATAACAACTCCAACATATGCAAGATATACAAACAAATGCTGGGGAACAAGTGTACCAAAAATTAGAAGTTACTAATTTAGTATTTTATGAAGATATCCCGGAGTGATAATTTTGTCTGAAAGCCACAAGTATTTTCACACAGTATTCACCTATCACCCCCACTTTTCCTCAGTTTGTATGGCAGTCCACCATTAAATAATTAACTCGTGTACAACATAAGGAAGAAGACAACAGCGAATATCCCTCTCTCTCCCACTTGGCCTAACACTCAATACCCACCTTAATCCCTACATTTTGAAATATCTCTCCCTCCAACATCACAACCACTAGAACATTCGCCAACACATACAATTGTAATCTACAAGGGCAATGTATGAGTAATCCAATGAATGTTTCATGCACATTTTCCTAACAGTAATTTACATTTACAACAGAAGTTCAAGAGTCACTACATATTTGATGCAAACCTATATACCAAAAGACCTGAACAAGCAAACAATACAGGTTAGCGTAAGCCTGAGCAGTGCGATGATGGACAACATGGAGGCTTTTAAATAAGTAGTCAAGGCAAAGGAAATTATAAACAACTTCTATTGACTTTCTTGGTTACGATTCAAAGCGACAGGACTCCGTATATTACCTATCATCCTTTAGACAAACTTTAAGTAAGATAAAAGGTACTGCAGAACGGAAGTCATGGGTACCAAAATTTTCAATGTGTTTTCCACCCCCTGAAACTCCAGAGTTTTCACCAAATTTAATCCAATTGAATCTTTTTACTCGGACGAGGAGGGAAACTTGTATCTTAGTAAGTCACGTCAAAAAGTGCTCTTACATGACTGTATAATTTCATTTTATTCTTCAACTTGAACTTGAAACTAATATAAATCAAAGCAAGTCGATATCACTGTTTCACACGTCTCGGCAACACAACCAAAGAATGTAATCAGCCAACTGCCTGGAACTCACTTTATATTTTTAACATGAAAACACATTAAAAAAAAAAACCTAGGGTGAGACTAGATTTCAAATATTTCCACGGTCGATGATCAACCAAAAAACATATCGATATACAACATACCCTAAGAAATTGAGCGAGAGGGAAATCCGTCGAGAGATGAGAGAAGACTTGATCCATGTGCTTGGAGGCATCGCACCACGAAGCCCAAAAGTGTAGAATCACCGGACTTCCACCGCTGATAGCGCTGTCAAGTTCAGCCTTCGATTTTACCTCTTTCACCGCTCCTCCGCCGAAGGCCGCCATCCTTTCTACGAGATGCTCTATATGCTTCACTTAAACGCCAAGCCCACTCGAAACAGGTAATTCAGTGCAGTTGCCTTGAGAGCGTCGCTCCGTTAAAATTCACTAATCGTTTGTCAGATTCCAAGCAATCACAATTGGGCTTATTGAGATTCATCGTGGCCCTTTAAATAAAAGTAAAGAGCCCAAAAGGAGTATCCAATTGAATGAGTAAAATGGGTCTTCACAGATAATGGGCTTTTCATCCAGCCCAGATTAGAAAAATTGCAGAAATCGATCTCATCATATACTAGGAATCGACAGATTTCTGAACTTCAGCTCTATCAAACCTCAATGAACGTTCATTATAGCTTTTCTTAATGTGCTCCTATTTAATTATTCATAAATCAAGCACATATACATATGGGCTTAATGTGAAGCAAAAATATGTTGTTGCCCGGCACCCAAAACAAAAATTTCTCCATATTCAAGATTCGTGGTTTTCAGTGCATGAAGCCATAATTATATTGAACATAAAGATTCTTCTGGACGACGGGCTTTTTAACTCTACAGAACTTTATAGAGTTGATTTAAATGACATAAATGTTTCATTAGGGGAATCCATTATATTTCGCCAAACAACTGAAACCATAGTTTCAAATACCTCAACTTAGAAATTCTCCGATGAGACTGTTCCTGAATGATACATATCTAGTTGAACCAAAGGTGTTAGAAAGCAAAAAATCAGACTTTATTTTGTTTGTCACGCCAACTTATTGTTCCTTGGTTTAAGAACAATATCCCAGCTCAAAATATGTGATATGTGCATACTAACTATTTCTCGGGCTTCTCTCACAACCAATAATGTGTATGTGTCCATGCTACCGTGAGGATATAAAGTCCCTCCCGTCGAGCCACACTTTCCACATCAAGTCGATTCAATCTCTGTAATGGTGTCACTAAAATGGCCTTATGTTGTTGATCTTCTAATTCTACTAGCAAGCTTGACACTTTGCTCTTCGCTCATGGTAGCAACTTCAACTTCATCCTCTCTCCCTCCCCATACGGGAACCACCATTAACGACCCAAACTCCACGACCGTGCAGGTTCAGTTAACCTGAATGGTGCTGGTCGGCAGATATAATTGGCTTGTTTCTGATGCGGACTGTCCACTTCAAGTAATTGAAGATCCTCGGCCACCGACACCTTGCCGTTGTGAACCAATCTACTAGGTGAGTGTCAAGGATTGACAATGTATTTTACTTATCCCAAACAAGCTACTGACGTTGCCAATGTTAATATTATGCATGATGATGCCGCTGCAATGGCCCCTGAATCAGCCTAACTGCAACTTAAATTCAGTAGGGACCGAGTAGGCGCTTCATTCCAGTGCAATTTTGTATCTGAAGATGAACGGTGTCAGGTGTTCTTAAAGCTTTACACTGCTTAATTCAGAAGTTTATTAATAAGACATCAAGATCTGTTTTCTCAATAAAATCTTCCACAATGTGCTGATTGATTTTATATTTCAACTATAGTGTGCATGTTAGACAGATATCCAATGCATATGAAGTGCTCCGGCAGTAAGTTATGCATGTTTCACAATAGAAGGCCGGGATAACATGGCAACAAAAAGTAATAGCGTACCGTGCAAATTTCCTGAAGACAAAATATGAATTGAGGCATTATCGAAGCCCAACGAGAGAATGTTTACTTGATGTATGCAACTGTACACCCATAATTCATGGGACTTTCCTGTTCAAATTTAGCAACTCGGGGGTGGTTTTGTAGTAGTTCAAGCACAAGCTCCTTCAAGACTCCTGTGCCCATTCCATGTATGATGAAGAGAACTGAATTAACACGGGTAGAATTGATGGCCATGTCAACGTTGAGCTTAGCTTCCTCAGCTCGCATGCCACGTAAGTCCAAGGTATTCTTTGATGTCTGCACTACAGGGGCATATGAAATTTCTCCATCTTTACTGTTTTCAGAAAGAAGACTCAAACTCCGTAATCGTCTTTTCTGCTGACCCTGTTATATAGTTACGAGATATTAAGTAAGATCATACCCCTGCACAAAATGAGCTACAGAAGAGCTAGCCTAAGGTGTTGCCTCCTCCCTCTCAAATTGTTTAAAATACAATGTTTGGGAATGTTTTCTTGTTTTTTTTTTCATTTTCCCAAAATAATAACTAACTTACATCACATTCTCCAACACAATCTTTCAAACTATTTTTGAACAAGTTCATTTTCAACTTTTAATCATTTTATTAAATATTCGACTATTACATAACTTTTTTGCTCAAAACATTCATTTCAAAGTTTTGAAACACCTTGTGAAACATTAAAAGAAATAATACATGAAGTGTAATCACTAACCCAAAAAATTTTAAGAATGTGACATCCATGGCAATAAATATTTTTTTATTTAAAAAAAACAAGCATATATCACTCTCCAACAGTCTCAAAATATTTTCTCAAAACACTTAAAAGCTACCAAAACATTACCTTATATAATTTAAACTGTTACAAACACAGCATGCATTTCTGTCCCCTAAATTAAAAAGATTTAGTTGCACGCTCATCTACAATTCTTCAAGCGAAGGTTGCAAATTTTATTTCGTAAGACTAATACTAGTTTGGGTGTGCTGGATGATGATACACACAAGAAATTTTGATATTATGAAGAGATGGTATATTACACTTTTTAACCGAACCTGTCTTTTTGAGCTTGGCTTTGAAGCCACTGCCCCATCTACATCTTTAAAAGCAGTTATACTGCCCAAGTTTACACGGACTCTGATTTTTCCATATTGTACAAGAACGGTGTCATCATTAGCTGGTGCTTCAACAACGGTTGCCAACTTGATTCCTAAACCCTTTACATGGACTTGCTCTCCAATTTCTGGGATATAGAAACTTGTTCTATCCGCAGAAAAGTTTTCGGAAATCTGATAAGCTTGAATGATGGACGCTATGGCTGATTCCGATTTCTTCAAAAGTGAATTGGATTTATCAGGAGTTGTAGATGTCAAGTCGTTTTCAAATTGTTGAATTACATTATCAATCTTTGCCTTCACGTTGTTAAGTTCGTTTTGAATCTGTTTAGATTCCTTGGCTTTGAGAGCTGCTTCACGCTGGTCAAGATCATCTGCCTCTTCAAGGATCTTCGCACAGGTAAGGAAGGAAAAGACACAAGGGTCAAGAGATATGAACATATCGTGGTTGTAACATAAGGGAAAATTTTCTTCTAGAAATAGTTACTGTGAAACTGCTTAGGTTATCATGCGAACAAAAAACATAGGATAAATTAAACGGGAATTTGTGCCAAAATGGCAACTATACGTATTGAAGCAAGCAATCGATTGCAGATGCATTGCCATCTAAAGTTTAGTTACTTCTAGAGACCTTCAGTTTGTAGATGTAATACTGAAGGGTAAGGAAATAACAATTCCTAGAATCAATAGACAAATCCAAGCTCATTCTCATGGGACATTTTAAATACTAACAGAAAAAAGATTAATTGGTCAAAAAACATAAATCTTATACTCGCAAAGAAAAATATGTGGACAAACAAATATAATAAACATAATTACATACAAGTCATCACTGAAGCACCTAAATCGACCCCCAACAACTTTTGCCAATTCAAACTATAAGTAAAAGAGGAAATCATCAAAAAATGTTACTCTCCGACCAGTATTAGAGTCATACCTCGTTGTAAAGTTTCATGGTGTCTGAATGAAGAGACAAAGCTCTTTCAGCCTGTATTTCTAGTGTATTTCTTTCTTCTGTCAATGACTGAAAAAGCAAACTATTTCGTTTCTGCATCTTTTCAGGTCTTAATTTCTTTATCCATGATTGTGCCCCCAAAATGACTTTCTCATCAAAACCTATTTTTTTTGCAATACTCAAGGCATTTGATTCACCCATGCTTCCCCACAGAATGCGATAGGTAGGCTGCAAAGATTCCAAAGAAAATTCCATTGCTGCATTCTCAAAACGAGCATCCTTCTCTTTTAAACGAGTTAAATCTGCGTAGTGGGTTGTCACGACAGCCAGATTAACTCGATCCTTGAGATATTGCAGTATGCTGGCTGAAAGAGCCACACCCTCAGAAGGATCAGTTCCACTTCCAATTTCATCGAGTAGGACTAGAGTTTTTTCAGAAGCCACTTCCAAAATTTTACAAATCCATGATATGTGCCCACTGAAGGTCGAAAGGCTTTGTTCTACAGACTTGAATCGAAGATAAAAGTTCTTAGATCAAGACGAGATGTTTATCATGATAAATGTTCGAAATTAAATAGTACAGTCTACAATCAGATTTGATATTACTATTTACATTACTATTTTTATGTTTGATGTGATTTTCTTGTTAGAAAATATTTCCTTTCAAATTTATTCACATCTTTTTGACCTTCACATAGTGGAACGATTATGAATCAGGAGAAACTAACAAGACTATATAGAGCTTTGTGACTGAACCATATAAATTTATGTTGTTTTCTGCTCTCCTTTCAGTAACTACTAACCACTTAAAAGTGCAACTAGACTAAAGACATTAATGGAGCATCTTAATTAACAAGTAAATGTGGGATGAGCGAGAACAACTACCTGATGGTCACCAATATCTGCCAGAACAAGATCAAACCAAGGTAGCAAAGGATTGTTTCGAGCAGGAAGGTACATTCCAGCTTTCGACATTATCGAAGCCAACCCCAAAGTTTTCATAGAAGCTGTTTTACCTCCGGTATTAGGTCCTGAGATTACAACAACCTTTCTTCCAGGTTTTATTTTTATATCAATAGGAACCGGAAAACTAGATGCACCAGAAATTATGTCAGAGTTTTCTGCAAAAGTGTCCTGTCCTGAAGAGGGTGATTTTCTCAACGATGACTCAAGCAGCAATGGATGGTGTAAACCTTGCAAATCTACTGATAGTGGGTAGTGCTTGGAATCTTCACAACTGTCTGAACTGAAATTTGGACAAACCCCATTCATCCATCCAGCATGAGAAGCTCTAGCAAAAACAAGATCTAATTCCAATACTCTATCCAACAAAAACTTTATCTCTCTGCTTGATTGTGCAATTTCAGCGCTAAGCAAACTCAATATGGCTTGCTCCTCCATCTTCTCAGCATTAGATAGCCTCACCTCAAGATTATTCAATTCAACCGCTTCCCTAGGTTCCATAAAGTACGTTGCTCCAGAACTGCTAGAGTCCAAAACAACCCCTTTAGGCAGCAAATGTCTGTGCTTGGTTTTGATAGCAACACACATTCTTGACCTACGAGTAGTCACCAAAGGTCTATCATTCCCACCAGACTGAAATATTTGAGTAGCAATACGCCTCATTATTGACCCCAGATTTTCCATGTTCCTTTTCTTTTCAGACCTAATGATTTCTAATTCTTCACTGGCTTGGTCAAGGATGACTGAAAAGTCACAATTTATACAAAATCCTATCTTCTGCTCCAGTTCTATAAGAAAATCACAATTTCGAAGTATTTCAAGCAGTGGAGATAACCTGTTCCAACGCAAAAGAGACAGACAAACTCGGTGAAACGAGTTAATGCTCGCAAGCAGGATCATTGCGCTACACCTTATGCATCTATTAAAACAAGAGTATTTGTTTCCCAATACTTATTAACCTTTTCCAAAGATTACTATTTTAAAATACATGCAGCCCCTAACAATGCAAAAAAGAAAAACATATTCAGAGAAGCATCTAATGAGGACAAATTAGAACCGATGAAGGCTTTAAGGAAAAAAAAGAGCTCTTAAAAAGGAGAAGCCCAAATGAAACCTTACAACTACTTACATACCTATTAGGCGAATCAAATCTGGACGAAATCTCCTCCAACTGTCCGAGCAACGACCTTGCCGATCTTAACGTCCTACCTACGGAACAAAGCTCTCCGATAGAGAGCATTTCACCGGCAACTGCTGACCGGACGACTTCCGAAACATCTTCCACTCCGGAAAAATCCAACGGCCCAGAGAGTGTCATCGCCGCAGAGGTCTGGGCCAGAAGACGCCTGCTCTCAAATGGGTTCTGTCCAAACGGGATATTGGCGGTATTGGCGGCATCGAGGCCCATGGGAGTGGATGTGAACGCAGAGAGCTGCTTGCAAACGGAAGGCCATTCGAGGATTCTGAGGGCCTCGGCTTGGAGGAACTCCGCAAGTTTGAGTTGCTGAGGCTGGGAGGCGGCAGCGATATTCACAGCGACGGGTGTGATATTTGCACGGCAAAGAATCACACGACGCGGCGGAGGAAGTGCGTCGAAGATGATGAAGCTGTTGGCGACTTTGCATGGAAGGAGAGCGGCGGCTTTGAATTCCATTTGATTGCCTGAAATGGATTTCTACTTCCAGCTTCTTGTCCGCCAAACAGATGCTGTTATCCGTTGGGGGAGCCGCTGCGCGGTTTATTTGCCGGCTCGAAAATACATACTTTCTACTGTATTTGGATCGAGCAATAAGGTTAACTGATTTCAAGTGCAAATTTATTATTTGAATAATTCAAATATGATAAGTTTCCATTTCTTAATAAAAACGAATCCCGAAATACATAATTTGGAAACATAATTTAAGAACAAGAGCTCTTTTATATGATTCTTAAAATATCATCATCAAAATGGTATCAATATTATCATTGCATTTATTTTCCTCCTGAGATATAGTTCTGTTTCTACGAGTGAAGTATACCGAATCAATGGATGCAAGATTTGCTAACTGTGCTACACTGAAGGACCATAAGATTGTCCAAATCAATTGGTCTATTCTCTTAACTTATTAGACCGACCAATATCAACATTATCACTATATCAGAGTTGGAAACAAAAAATGTAACTAATCATCCTCTTCATAGAGATTAGAGCATAATGTGATGTGAGGTTCACTGTTCCTCCGCTCCAATAATTTATTTATTCATCCAAATCAAAGAATCCCGCAGGCGATTATAAAATCAAGAAAATAAAGCTTTTCGCATACTATCTCGCACCATTATGAGAACCTCTCTCAATCCACATGCGGCTCTCCCAATTACGATAAAAAACAGTTCCACTCCCACAAAGACTGGATTTTTTCACTCGTCCTTCCACGCAAACCCTCGCCAGGCTTCAACCAACAACCGGTGGACCGGCATTCCTCGTGTTAACTGCAACCCACAAGCCATTTTCCCTTCAACGACAGGGGAAGAACATTGTACCGAGACATTGAGGATTGATTCCGTGGAGGCGGACGAATACGCCGTCGAATTGGAGGTGGCAGTGAAGGCTGTGCACATGGCGTGCTTGCTCTGTCAGGAAGTTCAAGGCAGCTTGCTTTCTGAAAGAAGTGATATTGTTCATTCCAAAGATGATAACTCTCCCGTTACAATAGCTGGTAATTATTGTTTACGTTCCTCGAAAAGGGTGGTCGTTTGTATTTTGCTTCTGTGAAATTTTCATGAAAATGGGTTGCTTTGATTTTTTTTCTGGTGATCGGTGGTATTCTTTTTGTTGTTTTTCTGGATGGGCTTGTTGCTGTAACCGTTCTCTTTATCTCTTGTTTTTCTTGCTTTTAATTCTTAATTCCAGTTTCTTAGTGCTTACGGCACATGATTTTATTTACTTATTAGTTTCATTCGTCAACCCTGTTTAGGTTTATTTTTTAATGTTTGTTAAATTGGAATTCAGATGGTTTAAACATGCCTTAGACAGTAGTCATATTATTTCTTTATTTGGAAATTTTGAACAAATTGCATGAAATATCCACAAAATCGAATAGCAATTCTCTGGTGTCATATATAGATAAATATTGTGTCGCAATGCAGGATCATGTTAGTATGGAATAATTTACAGAGGTCGCATCAAATATTTAGGAGCAATTTGCTAGTTATCAGCTCGTTCAATTTTCAATGATAAGGACTATCGTGGGGAACCTTTTGGAAAATTAGAAAATGTATGGAAGTTTGCTAGATAATGGTTTGAGTTTATTTTTCTTTGCTTCTAGGGGGAGAAGAGAATTGTTTACACACTCAAATATTGTGCAATCTTCAAAATATTAAGATAAAAGCATGTTATTGATTGGTATATCTCACATTTACATTGCTGTAAATATTGTGCAATCCTCAAATATTGTGCAGTCCTCACATTTACATTGCTGAAAGGTAATAATGTCGTTGAAAGAAACTACCGAATGATTTATAGTTGGTAATGATACTATTTGTGAGTAGATTGGAGTGTCCAAGCTACTGTAAGCTGGTTGTTATCCGAGGCTTTTGGCCTTGACAATGTATCAATTGTCGCTGAAGAAGACACCCAAGCACTGTCCAAGGCCAGTGCGACAGGTTTACTAGAAGCTGTATCGAGGACAGTTAACAAAAGTCTGGCCGAAGCACCACGTTTTGGGCTTAATGCACCAGCTTTAGCTTTGAATAGTTCAGAGATCTTAGAAGCCATAAGTAGATGCAACTCTACTGGGGGACCAAGCAGAAGGTTTTGGGTACTGGATCCAGTTGATGGTACGTTGGGGTTTGTACGTGGGGATCAATATGCGGTTGCCCTGGCATTGATAGAGGATGGAGAGCCAGTTCTCGGAGTTCTTGGATGCCCAAACTATCCGATGAAGAGGGAATGTCTAAATTACCATAACGGCAACCTTAGTACTTTATCTGGTGTGACCTCAAAGATTTCAGGATCTTGGAACAGAGGCTGTGTAATTTATGCAAAGAAAGGCAGCGGCAGAACATGGATGCAGCCTTTGCTTCATGAAGGAAAGACATTAATTTGGCCGAATGGTGCTAGGCAAATTCGAGTTTCCTCTATTGATGATCCGTCGTTGGCTACCTTTTGTGAACCGGTGGAGAAGTCTAATTCAAGTCATTCCTTTACTGCTGAACTAGCGCATAGCGTTGGACTAAGGTGAATGCTTTTCTGAACACAAAAAATGGAAAATGAGTGCACATACTACCTGAACTCTTAGTAAAGTGGAATCTTTAATCACCTCCTATATAGGTAAATTAGTATGATCGAAATGGTAGGAAATCTTCCATGTGATCAGATCAATCTGATTTCATTATACAGTCTGGATTTAGAATATGGTATTTGATTTCTAATCACCCCTTTGAATCTAGGAAACTTTTCAGGATTCAGACATCTAAGTACCAATATATACCTGCTATCATTTGTACTATACTTTAGTTTGTGTGGAAACCCCACCATTCGCTTCGACTGCAGGAACCGACCATTACGCTTGTATTCTATGGTGAAATATGCAGCCATAGCCAGAGGAGATGCCGAAATATTCATGAAGTTTGCTCGATCAGGCTACAAGGAAAAGATATGGGATCATGCAGCTGGTGTTGTTATTATTGAAGAAGCTGGTGGTGTTGTAACTGATGCTGGAGGTCATCCACTCTGCTTCTCAAGAGGTGCGTACCTAGAAGGACTTGATCGAGGTATCGTTGCTTGTTCTGGAGCTCGCTTACATGAGAAGATAATCGAGGCCGTTGATGCCAGCTGGAATTCTTCCAGCCTTTGATTTCTTAATCCCGTATAAATGTAAAGTTTACTCCAACACTATCAGGAGCATTCAAATAGTCTAAATCATGGACTTGACTTTATATGATCATATAAACGACTGTAGGCCTTGGATGCTTTATAGAAAGTTGCCAACCTCTATCACTTGTGTAAGTAATAGCTAAAAAAAGCTTTGAAGATGGCGTGCCCCGTAAAATTTGGATCAAGGGGGCGGTCCATCTAATGTATTTCAAGAAATGTTCCTAAAAATTATAGGTAGATGGAATGTTACTGTCATGTGAGCAATCTTTATCGATGTTCTCTGTACAACCAATATTATATCAGTTTTTCATCATTTCTCGAGTCATTTCTAATCCAAATACAAGGTTGTATTTGGATTACGTCATATTTTTCCAAATTTTTCACTATTACATAACTAAACTTTGAGTTAAGGATGCCAACGAGTCTACTATTTCACGAAAAGAAATAGGATAAGACTCTTCCTTACTATCTTACTATGAGCTATGAGCTATGAGCCTGCTGCACCTTCTAGTGCTGGCTCTGCAGACAACGTAGCCAGAGAACGGATGGCTATGGCGACTGAAGGTCAAGCTAGGGTTTCTCCACTTTCAGGGCAGGACATTCTAGAGCCCCAATGAAAACTTAAACCCATCTTCTACACATTTAAACTTTGTTTATTAGTAACAATGAATTTCAAATTACTCTAATATTTTATAGACATGGTACACAAGAATACAATATGACACAGATGAAATCAATTGTGTAATGAAATGGATATGAGAATGAAATAACTTGATCTTTTTCAAATGTTTGGTATCAAAGTGAATGAAATTTAGAATGAAATACAAAGATAAAATAGAATACAATTAGTTTTAACAAATATTCATATTGAACTAAATTATTTAAATAATTATTCAAATATTGTTTGCTCTACTTCGTCATCGTTTATTATTTATTAGAATAATTAATGTTGTCATTTATTTATTACTATATTATTGCTTATTATCATTATAATAGTTTTATCATTAACAATAATAATAATTATTCAATTATTAATATCATAGTTATTAAAAAAAATTATTTATTTAATATAATTATTGTGAATAATTATTAATATTATATTCATTAATATCGTTATACCTACTATGATCATTGTAATTCTGAATATTATTAAACAGAATTATTATCGTCGTTCGTTATTTACTATTATAGTAGTATTTATAACTATTATATATCATATTATTCTTATATTTTGTACTTACAACCTTACTATTTTGGTTATTATGCATATCATTTATGATTAAACTTATAATATTTTTATTGATCTCATCTGTTCTTTTATTTATAAAAGTAAATTATGAAAAACAAATTAAATATTTACTATCAAAACATTGCAAAAAATAAAATAGAGAAGACATATAAAAGTTTCATTTCATCCTACAAGCATGCCCTTTCAGTATTTGAAAAATAATTTTTACTTATATAAATAGACTGTAAATAATTTGCCAAAGAAAAAAAAGGTAGAGGTTAAAAAAAAAATAAAAACAAAACCCTGTTTGCAGAACTTGCAAATAGCACCATACTCCATCGCTGAATTGATCCTAACAAACACGAACAAGTATCAAACTACGATTATACAAACAATAACAATTTAAAGAAGAGAAAACTATACGACTCCAAAGTCCAGAAGGGTGTGGAAAAGAAAAACATCGTATTCCTAGTTTCTCACGAAACAAGACAAAAAATTTAATGAAATTAAATCATAATTGCACCAAGTGAAGAACACTCTATAATACATCATTGAAAAAGATTTACACAGCCAAATCTCCTCTTTTTCTCAAGAGCTTGCATAGAACACACTTCCAAATCAACAGAGCCGAGAAGAATTTTCTGGGATTCTCAAGGCAGCAGGTCGGATATGTTAGATTGCTGCTCTAAGGGCTCCCCTAGCAGCTTCACGCTTCATCTCAGCGGCTTTACCACTGCCTCGGAAATACATATATACTTGCTGAAAGATGAGAAGGCAACAGCAGTTAATGATCAATATTCTCTCATACACTGTGTTCTCTCAATATTTTAAAGAAAATCCATACAACGGTACAAAAGAACTAAAAAAACATTTTAGACCTGAATAACCCAAATGCTCAGAACTGACTCGAGGCAAAATAATCCGAACCCAATGAAGTAGAAAATCTAACCAAAGAAATAAAAAGTTAGTACCACGGGAAGCATATTTGTAAATGTACTACAAATAGAGTCAGATCCCTAACAAACACCATTTACAGGAGACTGAACATACCCCGACCAAAATATGCTTGCCTATGAGGTCAACAGCCGGAAGTATACCTCTGAACAGAGACAATTAAATCTTGAAGATGATAAATTGAAAAGGCTAATAATAGGACTTAAATTAAATCAAAACAATAACCTAGCAATATATGCTAGAAAGCGAACTTACGCCAGAGATTTTCCTCTAAAAACTACTGGGGGCGCAACTGCGGCAAAGATTACGAAGCCAATGTGAAGCTATAAATGTATTAAACAAAAAGTGCATTAGTTGGTTGTGAAAGATAGAAAGTCATGACACCTGATTGAGAAAACTTACCAAGTAAAACAAGAAAAACCACCCGAACTTCATCGCGCTTTCATTTCTGCAATATACACACATGCGATGTTAAACAACAGAGACCAGTGACTCCTCATCCATTCTTGATACCATCTGTACTTCATTAAAAGATTTTTTCCAATATCATATGTTTGAATGGGATGCTAGTCATTGCACCATTTATTCTTCACAAATAGTAGGAACATATCAAAATAAAATCATTTAAGTCACGTGGCAAATATGTTTGCAGCTATAAACCTTCTGTATTTCCCACCTTACTTGTATGCAAAAGGAAATTATGCAAATTCAAAATTATACATGCTGGTTTTGCAAAAGAACAGATGGACGCACCTAAAAGCACGGTAGAGTGGACGATACCATAGCACATAAGCTCCGGGAACCCCAGATATAAAGTAGATAATGGCAAGAAACCATATCTTTGCATCTATAAGCCAGGAACTGAAGTTAGGAACATTGAACCCAAAACCCATCCACAGAAATAATTATAAGCAATAGTACATGAATACATACCTCCCTGTTTAATCCACGCAGTAGTCACAGCTATCAAATTCCACAGAAGACAAAAGGAGAGTCCTATCACCACCAATACAACATCATTACCAGCGACTTACTATAAATCATATCAGAAAGATACAGGAGGAATCTTGAAGTTCTCAAATCTTAAGATACTTGAAACCTTTCGATAAAGAAGGAAATTGCACATTACATAATTTTGATATATCAACAAGTTTAAAGCAGACCAAAATCTCTCCAATAATCCCATAGTAGGAATATATATGGCAAAATAAAAAGGAAAGTACAAAAAACAAAAAGCAGCGGGAGAAAAGCTGGTCACCCTTAAGGTTACACGAAAAGTTACACGTACAACAATTTTATCTCTATCAATTTATTTCACAGCCTTTGATAAGCAACCTAAGAACAAATCTAAGCAGATAAAAATTGGACCGATTCTGAAAGTAAGTGTTGGATGGGTCAATACTGCCTAAACTTTTTTAGTTGCATAAAGAACATAACCCACAGTTTTATGCTTGTCAACCAATTGCAACCTTACATATTTACCAACTTTGATGTGAAAAATATTTGATACTTCCAAGTTGAGAAAGTAAAAAGTTACCCAATTAATGCTGGTAAAAATATCCTTATCATTTACGTCACATGTTAACAGACAAGAAGCTTCCAGTTTAGAAAAATGAAACCAACTTTTTATCCTCAACAAAGTCATATGATCAACAAGTTTTACAGAGAGAGAACATGGGACTAAAGTATCGAAGTATCATTACAAAAAAAAAAAGAAAGCCTCCACTCACAATTTGACATACCCAAAAAGGTCGTGAAGGCGACATATTGCAGCTTTTGCAGATGAATTGGTATTTCATTTGCGATATCGTGGTGAATAATAGGAAAAAATGGAGGCCAGTTTTTCTCCTCAATAACAATACCAGCTGTAAACAAAACAAGAAATTACTTGCTGCACCTACATAAGAAAAAATAGGTTCATTGTTATCCCATTCTGTGGGATACATACGGACATGCATCCTGCAATTTATGTTTCTAATGTCTGACACAATTTAGTTAAGGCGGTAAAAAATATGGTGCCTTAGGTCTATCTTCCTAACTAAACAAGCATCTTTAGTGGATGATAAGGAGCATTGGAAGACGAAAAAAGTAAAAACAAGGACACTGGAGCAAAGATATTACCCCGTGCAGCAGCCTCTTCTTTCCGTTTTACTTCCTACTCGACAAAACAAAAAACAAATGCGTTACTGTTCTTCCTAACAGAAGAAGGAAATCTGGATTCTCTTAAATAGTATGTAAAACATAGGAATCACCATGGTTTGCCTTTCCGACATGGTATTAGCAATTGAATAGTGACAAGAAAGCAGTAAACCCATTAAGTTCTCAAATGAAAATGCTATTATGTCTCCCTTTGGAAATGTTTTTCTCATGAAATTCTCAGGCAATGTAACAATTTTCTCTCATTTTGGTAACGCTGTTGAGAACCAGTAAGATGGACGAAA
Source organism: Dorcoceras hygrometricum (assembly GCA_001598015.1). Taxonomy (NCBI): domain Eukaryota; kingdom Viridiplantae; phylum Streptophyta; class Magnoliopsida; order Lamiales; family Gesneriaceae; genus Dorcoceras; species Dorcoceras hygrometricum. Next base: position 279,678 of record KQ987269.1, read on the forward strand.
TGTATTGCAATCAACAGCTTACAAACCTGTTCCCTTCTTTTCAATTCAGCTTCCTTCGCCTGCAGCTCTCTCTCTCTCTTCTTCAAATCCTGCAATTGAAATTTACTACGATTAGAAGATGAAAGTTCGAGTATCAAGAACCAGAAACGAAAAAACGAAGTAGCGTGTTAAACAAGTAAAAAGTTGTATCACCGCAGCACTATTAAGAGGAATATCAACAGGGGCAGTAGGATTGTAGAAATCAGCCGGTTCAGGGGGAAGGGGTGAAAGCCTCGAGTTTGTCACCGGAGGAACACTACCAGAACTCTGAAAACAAAGAAAATCTACATTCAGGGTCAAAGATTACATCTTTAAAGGTGTATGATATCTTAAAATTCATTAGACAGACAGTAGTAAAAGATTGCAAGAGGAGCAAGTACTAGTCAGGTAAGACATCTGCAGCAGACACTAAGGATCTATAGAACCAAACTTTGTGGGAGACCCTTTAGCAACAAGGAAGTAACAGGAAGATGAAACTTACCGTTGTGTAAAACGCACCACCACTGAAATTCGATTGACCAGCGCCTTTCCCTCTAGCTCCTCCATCCTAGTTTCAGAAATCAAAATATCAGATGCATAAGCACGACCAACAAAATAAACACTTTCCGTTGTACCCCATTGATAAAACTGACCCACAAATATCAAAGAGATTAAAGTAGAACTATATAAGCTCGCACCAGAATCACAAAGCTGCTCGCTTACATTAGCATCAATATATTTAAAAAGTTCTCTCTTCTCACTAAGTTTGACTCACAAATTTTGAAAGTAAGTCGATAGAACTAAATTTTCAACTCCCAAATGGTACCGCCGAGTAGAATCACGGAATGCTCGCACCACCGAAATCATGTCAGTAATACCACTAGAACTCTAATGGCACCGGCCACTTGCATATTTTATTCTAGCACAAATCTCACGTTGGAGAACTAACACTACAGCCTTCAACTTCTAACCATTTCCAATCTCACACCGCAACACATCAGTTCCAGCCATAAAGTCAACCAAACCTATAGTCAACTCATTACAGCCAAACTCGGTCTTTATCAAAAACCCTTTTCAAACTGAAACTCCTCTTTCCCGCAATTAAAGAGAAAACCTTTGTGTCAACCAAACAATTACAGCGGAAGTGTTTGTAGAGATGACTCACAGAGAATGGGTTAACTTCTTCCTCATCAAAAGGATTAGGATCGTAACGGCCAGCCATCCGATTGACTCAGTTGAAGTACAATTCGATTGCTGAGAGTAGAATCAAAGATATAAATGTTTTCAGATCTATGTAAAATGAGAAAACGAGAAAGACAAATAGAAGAAAAAAACCGTAAGAAAGAAGGTGATGTCGCTCGAAGAATTTCAAGACAACGGGTCCAGGTGCCGATTCTTTTGGCTTTGGATATATGAAAATTATATAAAGTTTTTTGAATATTTGATATTATTTTTGAAATTTTTTTTCAAATATTTTCAAAACCATTTTTTCAAGACATATTTGACGATTTACATTAATGTATACTTGTTTGTTATCCTCATTTCGTATTAAAAAAAAACGTATAACTCGAGTAAAAACTTTAAAAAGACCTTAATATTTTTTTGAATTAAAAATTTAAAAATATGATAACATTTTGTCGACTGTTTAGGAAAAATAATGACACATAGTTATCAGTGTTACGAAAACGTCGGTTCATTTTGTATGTCTCAAAATAGCTTCTACATCTATTGACTCCTTTTCATATATTTCCAAAAACATGTTTTAATATAATTTATTTGATTAATATAAAATTTTGATTATATGCTTCACGTGAAGATACTATGATGGGATGCATGATAAAATCTTTTTAATAGCAAATGTTTCTCTGCTAGTGATGACACTGGATGTAAGAATTGATCGAGCAAATTGGCATTCGAATCTAAAAACACAAACGAGTTGAAAGAATAAAATAATAATGTGAGATTTATTCTACATTCGCCCAACAAATACAAAATCATGAAGCTTAAAAGTTACCGTAGCCTACCATGACATGGGAATCTAATTTCCAAGTTAAATCTTGGGTAGACAAGGAATCTAATGTAGGTGTTTGGATCGATGGATTTTGATTCGGAGAAACAGAAACTACTAGTGAACTTTCTGGTCACGTCCATGTTTGGAAAGGTTTCAGCTTCCGACTGCGTCTCCTGGCCGAGGCAAATGGATCCACCCATTTCTTGTCCTCCTTCGCAGCTTGTTCCCACCTCTCCTCGAATCTTTGAAGTTCTATAGTTGATTGCCTCCGAATCTGCACGATGCCGATTCGAAGCTATAACTTTATATCCAAAACATGATTTTCCAAAGAATCACAGCATAGTTTTCACAAACTGTAGCAAAATTTCCAAGAAAACAGTAAAAAATTTATACCGCACATCTCACCTCTGATCTGACGTCCATGGCGTGCCTCTGAATGTAAGACATGGTGAAGAGAAAAACATAGAACAAAACCCTCTTAGTACTGAGGATGAAAGAAAGCCGGGCGGGAGAGGAATTGAGGAAACAGAACAGCATAGTAAAAAATAAAGGCATTGGAAGCTATTACCTTCGTGTTCTTTCCCGGATTTGAAACCTGCACAGATGCAAAGAAGATTTGAAATTAAGGGATTAGAAATGGAGATGAAGCACCTATATAACTGTAGAAGGACTGATAAATCCGAAATGTTGAGCCTCATCACCTTCCTTGCTGATACTCCTCCTAATGTTTGTATACTCTGATGAACTATATATTCGCTATCAACTACTCCCACCTTCTTTGTTGGATCTCCCTGTATATAAATCCATACAAACAAGAAGTTATACATATAGTTTTTGATCCAACAAATATTCTAAAATATAGTGTTCGATCCAAAAGAATATATATATATATATATAAATATAGCGTGAAGTAGACATAAGAGGACGCTCATAAGGGGAGTTTCTTACCTGGGCACAATAACCAAGTTTCATGTCAATCCCCCATCCATGAACAAGATCATTCTGGCACAAAGTGAAAACTCACTATTAGATTATGGAAATGCAACAGAAATAGAATCCAAGTCGAATAGCATATGCAGTTACAATCTCAGTTCAGTAATGCAATGAAAAAGTTCAAAAGGAAAGCAAAAAAGGAACCTGTATCAAATGCCAAGCACAATGCCACGCTGTTCTTGAAAAAACAGGAGCCATCCCTTCAACAAATCTAAAAATTTGAAATTATCAGCATAGAACTAAGATCAGGAACAGCTCTGCCTTTGCTCATGGTATTATGTTTGGTAATGTTACATGTTTGACAACATTATATTGGATATTTTAAGTGCTCATTCCACAAAAATCACCGAGCATTTAGACAGGGTTCTACTGGAGAGTAATCATGGCAGATAAATAAAAGTTAATTTTATTGAGGATTACGACAAAACGATGGTGCTTACCCAGTACATGGTGGCCCCTCACTATCGCCTGAACACTTGCGATTGTCTCGATTAACATATATTCTTCTGCCATATTGAAATACACAATAATTACAAATTCTACAGTGAGATGCCGAATCACATGAATACCGAACAAAACACACCGGTGAAATTTTTTCGTTCTTTTCCTTATTGTAATCCTATGATGTATGCCTGTAGAATTTGGGTCCAAAGCTGGCTGTGATATCTCCAGGCCTATGGATTTCACGATTTCAAGGTACCTAATAGAAGAAAGTAAAAGAATAAAGAGGAAAAAAAAAGAACAGTAATGAAATATTTGAGCATCAATATATATATGCAAATATTCTAATAATATCGTCATCAAGAAGGAAGATGGTGCATGTGATAAACATCATACTTTTCAAAGGAAAGTTCACGACTTCCTTTTACTAAAGAAGAATAGATATAAGATTTTGTTAGCACGAGTTCTCAATACAGATCACTGTAATTCAATTTAATATTGATAGTTTAAAATGAAAGTTTACGATTGAATTTTTTTTCTGCAGACTCATGATCGAAAAATTTTACTTCAGAAAAGATGGTACATGTGCCATTTGGCACTTAAAACTGCTCGGAAAAATAGAGTTTTCACAAGCGGGAGCCTTAGCTGCAACGATAATCATCTTATTTGGGTAAAATAATAAATCGAATAAAATGTTAAACATGTGGTGGATCTACCTTCCAGGATCAAAATTCTCTACTCCCAAATCTTCGTCCCATAGAAATATGTAATCGTAGATAACCACCACATCGGGGTGTAAAAAACGTTTTGCAAACCACCTGTCCATGCAAAATCGCCAATATTAATATAACATAACAAAATTAGATTATGATGCCGTAAAGAAACTATTGGAGGAGCCATAAAACAATAAAAGAAATAGTAATTTTGTGAGTCCAAAGATAACTTAGTATGAAGACTTTATTTTGTTAACTTAAATGGGACTTGTAGTATACAAATGCTGATAAGAAGGAAACTCTCATAAGCCATGTTCGTACATCCTTCTCGAATCATGTACTTGAATGCTATGGAGAATTTCCTTTCAGAACAGTAACGGGAAAGGATTACCATTTTGTTTGGTTATGAGCAACTATATGTATAGCTTCCCTACTCCATTCCAGATCCCACCACCCGTCCAAGTTGCCATCGTAATGGAACAAAATGATTGTAAAATTCTTCGAAAGAAACTGAATTCAAAGCAAAAATAGCAACAAAAGAAGAAAATCAAATAGCAGCAAGTGATCGAATTCATTAAATACATACATTTAGTATTGCATTAATACCTTTCGGACAATTGTATTGACATTTTCTTTTTGTCTGACTCCCACTGCCATTGCTAGCAAATTATGACAGTTTGTAATATTGACCTGAAGATTAAGAGAGACAAGCTCATTAGAGTTTATAATCAACTTGTCAGAACCACCTAATCTATATCAGAGAACATATATAACTTCACTTAAAATGTCATCAAATATCAACAGAACCAACTATGGCCATCAAATAATGAATCCCCAAGCAAAGTGCAAAAATTGGGCCACAGATGGTACAGAAATCCATGTTAATTTACCTTCGATTTGAAACTTCTTGTTCTCCATAGAGACTTTAACTCGAGGTCTGACCTTGATTCAATGATACCACGAGGCAAACCATTCAAACTTTTGGTAACCACACTCATGTCCTAAATCAAAGTATTAACATCACCTTAGTATGGCAACAGCTACAAATGCCTCGGCAAAGTAGGATATATATGTGGATAATCACCTTTAACGTAAAGAAAGGATGTAACTTTGACTCCATCTAACAAAAACAAGAGTAGTAAGTAGCTATTTGGACAAGGACTTTTAATAAAAAATTTCAATCAGATCAAGTTTTATATTTAGAGTGCTCGCCATGATCCACATTCATACATGGCAAGTGGCAAATAAAAACACGCAAATTGTGCCAACACACCTGCATATGTTGATACTGATAATTTGTGGTCCTATAAAGTAAAAACAACATTACAAAACAGAATACTCCAAGGAATGGTAGCTGTTTCATCTTCGTGCGACTCACTCCCTGCAGTCCCATTTAAAAGTAATGGGTTATTACTTCAACAGATGATACCGGCCTTAAAGAAAGGTTCAGATATTAAGTTTTTCTAAATTTAAAAAGCACAAGATATAATTCAGACACTTAATATATCAGAATTTTTGAAACAAAAAGCATCAATTCAGGCTACTACCATGTCAAACAAGAAATGCGATTTCTTCAATAGCCAACTCCGTAGCTTGGATGCCTTCATAGGAGATCTATGGATTTTTTCTCATCACAGCTGACATTAACGAAAGTATATCAGATATATATCAAGCCAACCAGTTGCATACAACTCCGAAAAAAGAACAACTTGAAGCCACAGAATTCTAACTTCGCTTTTTATTTCGAACCATATCTTGGCTCAAATCGGGAAAATGTTGGAAACACATTGCAACATTTCAATCATCTTTTTCAACCCACCACGCAAACTTCATATTTTTTTCAAACTGCAATTCAAGGTTTTGAGTAAATGGGACTTGAAATTGTGACATGCAGATCTTGTGAGGAGCTCCTAGAGCCTTTTCGTTTTCTTCACGTGTGTATCCACGCGGGCTAATCAGGCACAAAATAATAAGCACTAGATAGTACAGACAATGCACAGGATATTCATGAATGGTTTGAATAAGCAAATCGTGCATCAAAATTTCACCACCACCCCAGAAAAAAAAATATAATTTTCAAGAAACCAATAAATTCATAAATGAAGAAAAACATAGACTACAAGAATTAAAGGTGAAGACCTGAAAGATAGCAGTTTTAATCAACTTGAATGGTGATAACTCCTGTTTATTTTCTCTCCGAAATTATTTAAATGAAATCACCACAACTTTTTATTTTTTTTAAACCACAACATCGCCATTAAAGAACCGTTTAATTTCCCGATCTTAAAATCTTTAAATGAACTCCCAAGTCATTAATCAATAACACGGCATCAAGAAAGATAAGAGTAACTGAACAAGGAACAGAAAAAAGGAGAGACCTCAAGAAACCCATACCTGCAACCCACAGATTCAACTATTACTATTATAATTGATTAAAAAACAACAAGTGGTGAAATCCCAGATGAAAATACAGCTCCTGAGATGTCCCACATTCCCACTCAGGTATTCCTCATCCTGTTTCTGAATTGAACGAGCACTAATCTATATATAATAGTCAATATTATCTCAAGAAGGGAATATACAGCCTAATTTGGTGAGTATAACTGCGTGTTTCTGTGAGTAAAAAGGAAAAAAGACTTGACAAATGCGAGCTGGAACAGTAATCGCCACGTACAAAGAGGAGAGAACACTGAGCTAAAAAAAGTGAGAATTGTCTGTGCAACGAATTTGCAGAGATGAAAAAGCCACCGAAACGTAAGTGGGTTACGTTATCAACAAATAATAAAAAAATAAAAAGACTTAAAGGTGGTTTAAAACTTTAAATATTAATATTAGGCGATGAATAAACTAATACTAATGCCATAATTCCAATTAAAGGTGATGCAATTTAATAAACCCATACATTAATTAAATTATAAATTGCAAAAAAAAAATATATAGTGGTGCTCTAAAAAGATCTTAATTATTAAATTTCTTTTGCCATAATTAGGCGTTGCATGGGAACAGAGGAGGTTTGAATTGACAATAAGGATCTCGCCTTCGAGTATTATATATAATAAATGCGATTGATTTAACAAAAAATTTAATTTTGCATTCTACATTTTTTTCAAGGAATAAGATTTGGTATTATTAGGCTGTTACAATTCTGTCAACTACTCTTCCTTGGAAACTAATCCATGTTTGTTATCTCAATGAACATCGAGCATTGTATAATGCCCGTCCTTGGAAATAACAAATTCTTCTTGTTTTTATTTGTAACATACGTAAAGAAGTAATTAAATATTTTAACGAAAATGGATTCACAGAACATTAATTCGTTTGAACAAATTTTTTAAAAATATTTTTATTAAAATATTTTTTAAAATAATCTTACAAAATATTTTGAACGCTTTTCTAAAGATAAGTATGTCCGTATGTGTTTGGATAATTAGTTTATAGAAATATTTTTAAGTTTAGATAATTATTTTAAAAAATGATTTATAATTAAAAACTAATATTAAAATAACATTCAAATGATTAATCTAATAAAAAAATTTAATTGATCTTTCGTATAAAATTTACCTATAATTTATATCTAAAAACGTTATAAAACATCTTTCACTTGTTCTTTCTAAAATGTCTTTCAAAATTAATTTTTTTTAAATATTTTTTAAAAATATTTTATAAAAATCTTATCCAAACATATATTTTAAGTTTTTTTCTAAACTCTAAAAACACTAAAAATATTTTTAAAAAGTTTGTCGTGATTTTAAGAATCGAAAAAAAAAACGTGGTGCAAATAGATATTCTGAACTTTATATTAACGAATTTGAAAACCCAGTGGGGTCTAATTTTGATTTCAGTGGATTTGGTGAGGTTAGTTACATTGCTTGGTGGCATTGGCTGCTGGTGGAGGGCTTGAAGAGGTCAATGAAGTGGGTGCAATTTCAACGTCGACTATTTGAAGAGAGTCCAAATTCAGTCTCCAAGAAATATCATGTGAGTATACTATAAAATTTTTATTTTAATCATGTCACAAATCGCAATAATATGGCGGTGAGGGTTGATCTTTTGAAGCACATCCGGGTCTTGTTTTAGACACGTGACACCCTGCACGTGGTTTAGCTTTTATTATCGGGAATTATTACTCCTCGTTCTATTTATATCAGATATAAATATATAAAAGTTAATATTTTTTTAGTTCTTGCTGTACTTCTTATATTAAATATTTAAGTATGGATATAATCGAATGATGAAAGAGAGTTTTAAACTATGGGTTTGTATTAATATGTATATACAAATTTAAAAGTATATATATATATATATAGGCCCGATATTGTGGGCTTCTGTTATGGGCGTCTGTGTGGGCGTCTGGAGATGCTCAGCCGAACATCTTATCAATTTCATAAGATGTTCGGCTGAGCACCTCCAGACGTCCACACAGGCGCCCATAACAGGCGCCCATAACTTTCCCGACTTCACGGGTTCGATTCTCGTGTGGAGCATATGCCTCACTGAAATATTGTGGGGGTATGCTCTGAGAATTCGTCCGTTATATGGGTCCTTTTTCCTGGATCCCTGCCTACTCGTGTATATCCCTCGATTTACCAACTTGTATGGGCCAAGGGACCTCTGTCGTATACAGTGATTAGCCCATTAATGGATTAACTTTTATAAATGAAAAAAAAAATCATTACTTTACAACGTTTTTTAATGAGACATATTTATAAGAGGGAGAAATAAATGTAGCAAGAAGCAGAGTATGTGCTGGACTGTGACCCAACAAAGTCCACTTGCTGTAACATATTATTACGAGGCGCTTCCCCATTGATATCACAATCTCGGTTTTCTTCCCGAAAATAATAATAAATAAGTAAATAGACAAAAAAATTTGATAGATTTTTGTGTTGTAATTTTATTTAATAGATATTTTTCGATGCAACGGCATAGTTTTAGCAATAAAATCAAAATAAATTTAGCAAACTATTTTACATAAATAAAATAAAGCAAACTGATTCAAGAAACTTGCGAATCGATGTTTTCCTGTGTAAGATATAACCAGTATTCCTATTTCATGCGTTTGCGTGTTTGTACTTTTTTTTTAACGGAAAATTATGTATTTTTATCATTTCATTTAAAAAAAAACAACAAATTGATATGGTATATCCGAAATTGCGGGCTAGTGTGTCAGCTGATCCAGGTTTAACTTCCCTGGCCGCTTTGATACCTTGCTATCCTTCAAGAAAGTTTGAAGCAAGACATTGGTATCCGCGTCATTCGGCTTTTGCCGTGTTTTCGGACTCGAAAGGGTAACATTCTTGGCCTTGGACAATTTCCCTGATAAAGCCAACACCCTATCTTTACACAACGGAGGACGAGGGCGAGCACTACGTGGCTTCACGGGTGGATGGCATGCTAGAAAACAGGATACAGATTCTTGGCTAGATCCCATACAATGCTTCCTGTACTCTCTCTTGACCAAGTCCCTCAAAGAGCATGCTGATTTGTATTCTCGAGTTCTTCTTGAGTAAAACACGAGGGCATTGTTCGCCAGTAGCAGCAAGTCGGAGAATAGTTCTTTAACTGATTTGATAGAACTTTTAAGGATTCTTGATCTTATCGTGCTGATATCCACGTGCTGCCTGATTATTTTCCTGTATCTAGCTCGTTTCTGTTATTTTGATAGCAAATGAACATGTGTAAGTCTACATAAAAGACTTTCTGCTGACTAAAATGTGTTCTCAATAAAGATTGAGACTATTTGCTATCTGTTCTGCTATGTCACATTCTATTTCAGTGAGATTCTACTTTACCTGGCTGTCCATCCGATGTCTAAACACTGATGCGGGCTCGGTTTGAGCAATGGAGTCAAATATCTCGATCAAGTTCTCCTCCATAGCTGAATATGAATCTTTGCTTGTAGTATCCATTTTATTCAAGTCTTTACTTATCCTATCAATGTCATTGATGGGCACTTCTTTTTGTGCAGTAGAGACAATATCAGAAGAACCCAAAATTTCGCTTTCTCCGACGCTTGTATCTTTGGCAGCTTGGCTACAATCCTTCCTCTTTCTCTGACCTCGTCTCTTTCTGACAGTTACTCCTTGTCCATAACTAGGTTTAGTTATCTTATTAAAGACCACATCTCTGTCTTGCTTAGAAGAAATTGAAGTGTCGGGATTTATCCGGGTATCTCTCGTAAAACTGCCAGCTGAGAATCCATCCTTTGATGCTTCCTTCCCCGTAGATTCGGTGCCATTTGAATCCAAAGAACGACGGGCTGATTCAGTCTGGCTTGAACTATACTCAGCTTGATCGCAATGTTGTTTCTCTGCTTCCAAAGTTTTGATTTTCGATTTGAGAGACCTGGACACACCAAATTTTTCTCAGGTTACTTGAGATAAACTTGTAATGAGAAGTATACTCTAGGATTGTGCATAAGTATTGATTCATCGCCTACTTGTTGAGGTATGAAACATAAACAAGAGCCACTTTGTTCGTGGTAAATAATCAGGTGATTAAGCCACGATAAATTTAAGCACGGATAAAGATGGTTTGTTATCTGCACTTAACCCGATTGAATCCTCAGATCTTGCAAGCTCTAGCTTCAACTCCGCCACTCGTTGCTTTCTCAGTTCTTCGAACCAAGCCCTGAGGCACTCATCACAGTAAATATGACAGCAATATTAGTTAAAACATTTTATCAAAAACCAGTAAAGATTTGACGTAGGACATGAATATTTACCCGAACATTGAACTCACCTGGATCCAGAATAACGCTTTAGCAGGTCCTCGTACTTGCTTTTACAAACCTGAAATTAAAGTAAGCTTTTGCCTGTTGTTTGATCATACAAATACAATTGAAGAAAATCTCATGCTAGATGAGACTCCTACTATCCGTTCACATATAGATACAGAGTAAATGATACTTGTAGAGTCGAAACGGCTACTTCTACTTGTAACCGGAGAAATGAACTTGTAATTTCAGTTCATTTGTAAGTGAAATAAAATAATTCATCCATTTCTCAAAACGGGTTGTGATTACACAATTCAAGAACTTTGTTTTAATTATCTTGGGACTTAAACCAAGTATCCGAACTAATAATAGCGATCATGAGTCAGAAAAACTTCACTAATCAAGTATCCTCCACCTCCCTCGAATTGCGCGCATTTTGTGAAATTGTCAATATCCATGTCCTAAACTAACGCATGCATCAGATCATGTTTTCAAATCGACATGATCGTTTAACTCCTAATGTAATCACCTATAAGAGCACAAAAAACTTTGGGAATTTCGATTGTGAATTTTATAGAACACTTGAAAATAATCAATTTAAAAGATAACAGAAAACTAAAAACAGAAAATTTAACAAGGCAACCATGAATGCAGTTAACACGGAAGGGTGAAAAAGCAGACCTCGGGTGTGATTGCGAAGGAGCAAATGGAGCGTGATCGGAGCTCCAATGCGACGACGTTCCAATCTTGGGTGCCGTGCCTGACGACCGCGCCTCCCAGGATAAGCTCTTCCCATGTACCCCACCCCCTCCGCATTCCGCCCTCCACGTGTACGGCTTAGATCAAACACAACTTTCGAAAATATTTGAACCAACTACAGTTTCACCCAATGGCGCGCGACATTCCCACTCCCCGTCGACGAAAAGCCATGGAAGACATGAAGCAGACAATATGAATATCTCTGTAGAATTGCGGGAACCTGCGGTTTTGGTGGATAATCACTGGATTGGTGGGAGCACTGAAATGGAGGAAACGAGAATCATTGGTGGAGAAATACATGGAAACGTTGCAAATTAATTATATTTTGCAATTTGTTAAATTTAGCATTACCTGAAATCTCTCCGACAACGACAAACAAACTCTTTTCGGAGTAAACTTGCAAACACCCTTAAATTTTCCAACAAAGTCCTTCCTATATTGTTATTTAGGATAGTACTTTCGACTTTATCTAAGTTGATTTTTTGAAAAAAATAGAGCAAATTTGATATCATATCTACGTGTATATACATATTAGACATATGCTTGTTTTTCATCTTATAAATTTAATTCAAATTAAATATGGAAGTTTAAAAAAGAAAAAAAAAACAAACTTGAACAATAAATTAAAAGTAAATGGAAAAAAAACAAACTGCTTCTCAAATTATTAGCTTTGTGCAGAGTAACAGATCGTTAACAGTTACAGTACATGTAACCTTCTCCAAGTGAAAAAGCCTTGGCCTTTCAAGCTTCAAATATTCAACTTCAATTGGAAGCTTCGGATATAGCAACTGAAATCACGCCAGAGTTTTCGCATCATTAGATGGCAGCAGGATCTCTAGGTTTACAGGTCGAGAAATCTTCGATTTTAGGATATATAACTTTGTCCTCAAGCTCTCTGTCCACCCATGCCAGCATTTTCAATAAGCTTGATAGTTTTGCCTCTGTTCAGGTCACACAAGGGAAAGATAATGTCTTAGATATTTAAATTTACAATGCTGGAGATGGTGATGTCAATGCTGAAAGAACTGTACTTGGCAACCTATAAATTAAAGAATATACTAGAAGAAGCTGGAACAAGAATGTGAATATGTGATCCATGAACATGCAAATACGAGCTTGTGTTGCTACTTCTTTTTCCGCACCAACGTGAGATAATATCAATTAAAAAGCATCATGGAAAATACTGCATTGTTTCCTTCAACTGAAGACTCAGATCATTGGCGTGATGAACCAGAAGACCAAGAATGAATCATTCTGCATGAAATATGCGATAGCTCAGTGGCACAAGGATGAGGGTAGCCAGTGGCGACTGGGTGAGGTTATTCCAATCTTCACTCCATAAATTTCTCACACCAACATATATATGTATAGTTGGAGCAGGGAAGTTGATTTCTTCACTTGATCACAATCACCAAAAACTTCAACAATTTTGCAAGGCAACATGTACTACTAACCTTTTTCATTTTTATGGCTGATTAGGATGGCTTCATTCACATCAATAGCAGTCTCGAAGCGCTGCGACGTTCTTAGCAGGTGCCTAAAAGGACTGCCACTGCCTTTGCCTAAAACAAGCAGCGAAAAAGCCCTCTCGAAATCCTCTAAAAAGCCCTGCTAATAAGACTGATAGGCATGAATAATAAGTTAACAGCATAACATAGTTAGTAAAGAGCACCAAAACTATTATAAGAAGATTACATTTTTCTCTGCCATTGGAGCAAGTTTATCTTGAGCAAAGGTCATGGCCTCCACCATCTTCTCAACATTCCCATCCCGGAGCAGTTCTATGAAAAACTGTATATGGAGAATGAAAAGGGCTCTGGGATTTTTGTTAAAGATCTGCATTGTAAGTTAAAGAAACAATAACAACCACAGATATTAGAATACCAGGCAAGAACACATATGAATCAGCCGACCAGACACTAACTAAACATAAGAACGATAGAAGTTCTACACAGCGGCACTAGATCCATTCTGTTCCTTGTTACATACTAGAAATAAAGAAAGACTGTCACACCTCCGGGTCAATATTATTAACTTTTTCAACAGCATCCGCAATGCACCCAGTTTGCACCGCTTTCTTAACTTCCATGCGATCGGTGACAGTTGCAAGATCGATATCTGCTGTAAGTGGATAACGAATATCAAAGTATCCATCAAAATATCAGAGCACTAGACACAATAGGAACAACAAGAAAAAAGTATCTGAAAAAAAATGGAAAAGATACTATTAGTCCCAGATTCAACTCGGAATTCCTCGACTGCCCTTGTCCAAGCCTCGGACGCCAGAAAATTCATCACCAATTTATTCATATCCTCCTTTCTAACTTTAGCAGCCTGGAGCTCTCTCTTCCAGTTCAACATACCGATAACATCCTTTGATTCTCCCTGTAAGTATAAACAATCTCGAAGTAATTACTTTAACATCATCAAATCATTGGTCAAAAGAAACAGTAACTGATCAGTGTCAAACAGTAAATTATTAATCATTTGATTAGCCAAATGCCAACCCAATAATTTCTTGACATATTTGACATTAATCGAGAGATACAAGCCCTAAAGAACAAGAAACGTACATGGGCACGATCAACATTCATGTGCACATCAAGTCACCAAAAAAAAAAGAACAAGAAGGCAATAAACCAACAAATCTTGGTTACCCACAACGTGATCATGAACTCCACTAAAAAACATATTTCAAATCCGCCAGAGATACGGCCTGGGGCATCTTCCTGATGGAAAGAAAGAAACTGCAAGAAATGCACGTTTACTCAAACCTATCCATTTACATGTCAAATCACCCAGAAAGAAATTAACAATAGCACGATGAAACGACAAATCATGCCTGATGTTTAGATTACACACATCAATCGTCATCTTCACCTCAAAAGCACTTCATATCCATCAGAACATACACAGCACATTGCCATAAACTGAAAGTGAGAAAATTTGTGTCATCTTCGAATTCAGATAGTGGATTACCGAGGATTCCATTTGGACTTCAATGAGGAGGCCCCTTCCCCTCCAGAAATTTGAAACGAATACAAAACTTCGATAACGGTGGGTACTGGCCTACTGGGTAGTTTATATAGAAGTATGACAATATTTTGGCGGTTCATACCAGAAACTTATTTTTTTCTGAAAGTGAGCAAAATTGTTTAATACAATTCTACCACAAAATTTGCATTTTTTTTATTAGTATTCCGAACAAATGATTGACATAAAAATTATTAACATTTTAAAACCACTTTTATAATTTTTAACAACAAGACATGTTTTATTTATGAATTAAATAATTATATGTTGACTGATATGTATTAGCATCAATTTGCTCAGCAGTCTCAGCACAAGACTAAAATTGAGGACTCGAACTTCCAAGCTTGCTGCAGATTTTTTAGGCCTGTCATCAATTTGTGTTCATCACAAAAAAAAAAAAAAAACAACAGTATTGAATCGAAGATATTTATGTCAGTGTCAAAATAATATAACACCAAGATTAATCTTTAACTGTAAGAAAGTCATTACCAAACGCTACAATTTCACAAACAAGTATCCCTATCGAATTCACCAGACCTCGACAGACTCAACTCAGCATCTGTCATTCAGCCACTTCAAGATATCCCCACGAACAATCGAAACATTTTCATCGGTTTCTCCGAACAACAAAGAATGCATCATCCCCTCGTAGATCTTCATCGTTTTATCCTCACTTTTAGCCAGTTCATACAATTCTCTGCTCACCTCTGGATCAGTAACAACATCTGCACTCCCATGAATCACGATAAATGGAATCTCTACATCACCCAGTCTGCTGTTGATCAAATCCGTGACCCTTATAAGTTCAATCACCGTGCCCAATCTCGGTCTCCCCTGATACCTCGTGGGATTCATCATCCCAATGATTTTCTTCTCCGGGACTTTGACAGATTTGTCCAGCAGATCAGCAGAGGGGACGATGGGCAACGTGGGCGCAAATCTCGCAACAGCGGTCAGGATTTGCGGGATCGGCCATCTGGGCTTCACTTTGTCGGAGATTTTACACATGGGAGCGAGCAAGATAGCGCCTTTGAAAAAATGGGGCTTCTTGAAATGGATCAGTAGGCAGATCGCCCCGCCCATCGACTCCCCATACAAGAATATTGGGAGATTCTGAGAATCCGGATTCTGGGTTACTATCGATTCGAAGAATGAGAGGCAATCATCCACAACAAGGTCGACATTCGGGACATAGGCTTTGAGGCCTTGTGAGTGGCCGTGGCCTTCGATGTCGATGGCGAAACAGGAGAATCCATGCTGGGCAAGGTAGACTGGGGTGGCCTGAAAAGTCCAGCTGATGGAGTTCCCGTAGCCGTGGATCATGCAGATGATGCCACGTGGAGGGGTGGACGATGGGGGATGCCAGGATTTGGTGAAGAGGGTGAGGCCTCTGGGTGAGGTGTAGTAGGACTTGGTTGATATGATGCCTTGTTTGGCGTAATATTCTTCTTCGGGTGTTACTCCCCAGTAATGGGGCCGTTCCATCTTCTGCTTTGGGTTTCTGTTTTCTTGGGATTTCGGGATTTTGTTTGGTTGGCTGGGAAGGGGGGTTACGTTTCTCTGGGGACACCGGTTTGAAGTTGACTATGCCGCAAGCACAAAAAGATAACAACTTTGTGACATCAATTTAAAGAATGATATAGTATTTGAACTTATTATGCCTTTTATCTTGATTTATATTACTTAATCTTGTTTTATTATATTAATAATACTGATAGCATTAATGGAGAATCATAGTACCAGGAGAACGTTCGGAAAACATGATACTTGGGACATTGGACGATGATTTGCTGCACATCATTACCGATGGCTTGTGTATTTGATAACTACGTGCTGAGTCTTAGTGGAGGCTTCTGTGTTTTTACTAACTACAAAAAGCTAGTGATAATTAATTTTCTTGGAGAACTGAACTTACTCTCATGTAAGATGGAGAGAGATGCATCCATCGGCCAGAAAAACAACTTCCAGTGAGCCACTGCTGTCTGCTCCTCGACTCGCCCTCGCCTTCGCCCACAAAATTCATCTCCTACACAAATATGGACCTTGGTTTATCCCCTATAAACATAAACTCGATGAATGGCAAAAAGGAATCTGAATTCGAAAACAGAACTCACTAACATCTGTTGCTTGGTTTAAATGTCTATTTATTCACCTGTCAACTAGTTTGGCTACTTAATGTTTGATAATTGTTAGATGCCACTGAGGAAAGGATGATCAAAAGCCTCGATGCAAGAAGCTGCAGGCTCCTTGGGCACGAGTAAAGGCAATCTTGATCATTATATGGGGTTTGCTCATTTGGTAAATCTTGGAAGGTTGACTACTTGGTTGGTACAATGAGATGTTATCCTCAATGCTCACGCATATTCTCACTCTTAGACAATCTAAGCTTCGAACGGTGGTATGAAATTCTCATCAGGTTTTTACGATAGGTTTGATGAGAAAGCTGCTTAGATTTTTTATTGTTGTAATTTATTAGCTACAGTTGGCTGTGTCTTGTTGTTTCTGTTGTGAATTTGTTTAAATTTTGCGTACGATATTATCAAAGAGAGTTTTCACCCATAAGAGTCAGTATGCATTTTGTGCTAAAATTAGTAGCCAAGTTACCACAAAGATGTGCATATTTGGACAAAAAAAAAAGACATGATAAATAAAGACATAAAAAGAAACTAGAGATTAATAAATAAAATCCTAACCCTTAAATATCTTCCCATATTTGTATGACTCTATGACACAGCACGACTCACGACTCCCTCAACGAATCAGGACATAGCAGGACAGAAACTGTACAACATATATCCATACAAAACATAGATAATATCCACAAGAATTTCCCATCACATATTAAACCACCCACCCAGCTTACAATGGTCCCATTTCCAAACAATCTTCTATATATTTTCTATTTCAATCCATGCTCCAACTCACCTCATTACAGGACCAATGGTATATGTCTGACACGAAGATATAAGGATTAGGACAAATATCAAAACAAGACACAATTATAACAACTCTAGGCAACATCATGGACAATATTATGTTTTGTAGTACATATTCTTCACTTAAGTACATCAAAAAACACCGATGAAATATGTTAAAACTGTTAAAAACCCCACCAGTATCGAATAACTTGAGCTCCATTATATGGAACCCTTTACCCGTCTTTTACAAACACAAACGAAGCAACCAAAACTAAGAAATACATATGACTAACCGAAGCTGGTACAAAAATGACAGCTTCAAACTTTAAATTAACTCACAGTACCCATCACTGATACGAGCTTCAACCGTACAAATTAAATGCAACAAATATATACACTCATACATACATATATCAGTAATCGCGAATCTTGTTTACAGTTGGATCTCTGCCCGATAATCATCATATTATATATTTGAACTGATCAGGTGAAACTAACTCATCAATTCCATTCCAGTTCCAGTCATTCGCCAAGTCCATGGTACCACTGCAGCTTTCAACAGTCTGCCACTGCGGCACACTGCTTATGGCGGGGATATTTACAGGGGTGATGGTTGATTCCGCTGCGGAATCAAGATTCCAGGTGTAGCCTTGGTACACGTTAAAGCAAGAATTCGTGTCAAACATGCCTAAACTTGAAAATGGGCACTCCGTCGTCTCGATTTGAGACGCTGACGCAGTCGAATTTGCTGTATTATTTGCACCATTTTCGTTTACCATGGAATATTTCGGAATATCTCGTAACATGGGAGAGGAAGAACGGGAAAGATCGTGACAGAGAGTGGTGGAGTGCATGATTTTTTGATCAAGATTAATAGTAGTGGCGAATGGAAAATCTGGGCAATCATGGTGTCGTGGAGTGGCGGCGGCAGTCGTGGAAGAGGAGATGGGGGTGGCGGAAGTTGACCTCTTGGGCCGTTTGCTTTTCCTGCCACCGCCGACCGGGACATTCCGAAGAGTGCCACCTCTAGTCCAATGCCTCTTACAAGCTTTGCAGAAATAGCGTGGCTGGGACTTGTTGTAATTATTATAGTAACAAAACTTTGTGTTGGTTGAACCACACCTTGGGCACTTCAAGAACTCCGGCTGCTGCTGCCGCCGCATCGATGGCGGTTTTTCCAGCTCCGCCGCCGCTCCTGGCTGCAGCAAAATGTGGCTCCAGTCAGCTCCTCCATTAACAGAAACCTCCTGTTTAATACTCCAACCCATATATTTGTTTTGAACTGAGAATTCAGCCAAACAAACAGAATCAGCAACCTCAAGTCTGATGATTTCTTAGAAAAAGTGTTGAGAAGAAAGAAACTCTTCAAGGGTGAGGGGAAGTGATGAGAGTGCCTCTGTGAGATCATATATCTATAATTTTATATTCTTGTATTTCTTTATAATAATGAACTGGGATATTCTATAAAGTTAAAAGAGTAGGTATAAGATTTACGGTCAATTTATATCTATAGTAAAAATAATATTTTCAAACAGTTCTGCGGAAACTCTAACATAGTGGGTCCGAAGGGTATTATCAATTAGGATATTAACCAACCATGCTTTCCATACTTTCCATTGTTGGGTTCTTTAATTTTGTATTTATTAAGTTACATTATTTTTATTCTTTAAAATACATTTTCAAATGTCAACATATAATGCATTATATTTTTTCATATGTATATATACATGTATGTATATTTATTTATGTATGTATATTTATTTAACTTGACCATTTCCGAAAGAGACCATGGATGAAATAATTTGCTCTATGTGGAGTGCAAACTTAGTGTCACTACGCACAGTCTTAACATTATGGTTCCCCCAATTCGTCACCCGTTAACCCCACTCTCGCACACACACACATATATACATACATATATATATATATATATATATATATATAGACACAGGCGAGTTGGTAAGACTTGGGTGATGTGGGAATAACTTCTCCGGCTTCACGGGTTCGATTCTCGTGCGGAGCATATTCCCCACTGAAATATGTGGAGATATGCTTTGGAAGTTAGTCCGTTATATAAGTCATCTCCCCCGAACCCCTGCCTACTCGTGCATATCCCTCGATTTAAAACCTATATGGGACAAGATATCTGACCTGTATAGGAGGTTAGCCCATTAATAGATATAAAATAATCTAGCACATATTTGTTTTTCCAGAAAAGAGGATCTTATAATTAAAGTTCCTACATGCATTAATCCATGTAAGCGGAAGAATATAAGTACAATAATATACGTGGTACACGGTGTATAACATAACTATAGCCAATTTATTCATTTTTCCAATCGATTGGATAATATTTTTACAATGAACTAAATAAGTAAATCATATTCTATTATTTAGTTTAACTAAACCAGTTTCATCTCCCACTACCTTGTCTCGACCCTCCCCCATTGCCAAGAAAAGTAGAGGTGCTAAAATTTTCAAATAAAGAAAAATGAAAAGATGAGTAGTTTGGCCAAGTACAGTTGTCACCACGTGGTTCGAATATTATTGATTGGGGATCATTCTACGGCCAAATTCCCCGTATAATTCATGTACTCATTTTAAGGTGGGGTTCCATGCAAATTCACTCACTTTACACATATATATCATGCTTATCCTATTTACTTTAGTCTATGGAAAGTTAGTTCTATACGAGAATTGTATCATTCTATATAAAACTCACTCAAACACTCTCTCACACACATACATACATGTAGAAGAAATATATAATCTCACTATCCTTGGAAAATTTATTTGTTCATTGGTACAGATGGAGCAAATAATTTTAACTGAGAATAAGGAGAATTTTTATTACATATGATTTGTTTTCTTATTCATCTATGTGTATGATGTGTATTACCCTACCAAATCACAAAGGAAGTGTGAACAACACACAAACACCCAAGGGAGATGCATAGATATAGAGAGACATATTCACTATTTCAAATATTTTGGTAGGGTAAAGTGTATGCCATACTGAGGTGAAACATATTTGGCACAATTTAAACCATTGGATTATTAAAATCCAAATTCTCACGTAATTTTTTCAGGAAACCCGTATATCTAATGTATAATTTATGCATATGGGGTGTCTTTCAGTGCGTTTTAGCGTAACCTTAATTGTATCATAGTACTTATTATTAGAACTAAATCGTCGACTATTTTGACTGAAGTCTGTTGTTGTCATAATCGCATTTGGGTAGCAATATCTGTGGTGGGGAAGATTAGTCAGATTGAAGGAACAAAGATTTATGCCGAACCTTGACTATCTGGTAATTCTTGATTAAATCTCTACTATTTCGATGAAAAGATATCGTGTTATAATTTTTTTAAAAAATTTAAACATCCCATTTGGAGCTTTATTTGTGGGGATGATTAGTTGGATTGAAGAAAAAAAGATTTGTCTTTTAAATATGGAATAAGATCTAAAACAAACTTATGGAGATCTTAAACTTTTTTCGGAAATGTTCAGAGCCATGTGAAATGATAGCCACTGCGAAGATATTTGGCCCTGTGATGTATCGCATCATATTTTAATGGACATCTCGAGATATAATTATATCCAATTTACTTGTCAATTGTCATTTCTTGAAACAATCTAGTGAGTAGGTACCACTAGGGTCGGCAGCATGATCACCAATATAATGATGAACATTCGTGAAAGGAAACATTGAAGTATTTTGGACATTGTTGTATCAAGGCATTCACTGGAGAACAAGACTTTGCACATCTTCTAGAACATATATGAATTTAATGTAATGCCCGGAAACCTCAGCTCGATTTTTCTAATCAAGTCACATGGATCTTCCTCGATGTTGAAGCAGACAAATTTTTTGGCTTCATGACCTCTTGGAGCTGTTCTAAGTTTTAAAGTGTTCCTTTATGAAAATGTCAGGACACTGAACGTCAGGGCAGAAAAGACGTAGTTGCTTGATAATGCAAATTCTGAATTAAAAATTTGCGCAGTATGATCATGATATGAAGCAAAATATGTATCGTAAATTTTCTTACTTGGTGTTTGGATTTAAAACTCACTTCATAAGCTGATTTTCTGAATAGAGTAGGAATTAAAGACCAAGAAACAGTGTAGAAGGTGGATATTATTGTTAGACTAAGATAATGCACTAATTCACACATACAATGTCGGGGTCCATACAAAAAAGGTTCGTTAAAGAACACCATAAACTTAGAACTTGAAATCTTTCTTCTTTGATTTGCTCTCCTTCTCCTGCATCTTTCGTTTACGCTTCTTCTCATTCTATATCAATTTCACCAAGTTAGAAGTTGTTCCAAAGGAAATAAATTAAAATGCAGATAAAGAGGATAATATTCAATTGCAAGATTATTCAAGTGTACCTCAGCAACCATGTCACTGAAATCCTCTCGTTGCGTACGCAGCTTCTCTTCTTCTCTAGCTTCCTCGTATCTGAGGATGTGGCACAACAATGAGCATCATCTTAGATGATACAATCAATAATGATGAAAGAGAGCGAATGCAGGTGAACTTACTTTGCAGGCAAAACATTGTCCATGAGTTCCAATTCTTCCGGTGCCAATGTGACATCAACTTTATCTGCTTTCTGGCCTCTAAGCAAATCAACCTGACCACAGTAAACAGTTTTAACAGATGTCTAAACGACTTCCATATAAAAAATTCATCAATAGGAATTTGTAACTAAACCATATGATGTTTGTAGATATCCTTTACTTGCCCATAAATAGCCATTGTTACATTTAAATCCAAGAATGAAAACTAATATGGGGACTAATATGCAGTTAGAAATTAACTGAAAGAGAACGAGTCTTCCAAGGCCCAAGCTTCATAGAGTAACGAAATTTTCACTGGATGGGTATAATTTTAGGTTTTTCAATAAAATTCTCCCCGATAACTAAAGCATACCTATAAAATGTCAATGTTCTGATACTTTGAAGCTTTAAGGCACAGGATGTGTAATCCGATTGATCATGCTAATATTTTTTAATTAGAATAACTTATCAACTTGCCAACACTAATAAACAGGACTATCATTGTTTCACCCATAAGAACATGGAAACACTGAACAGAATAAACTACGGAGGGATATGGGCAGCAATTGTAGAATAGATTCAATACCAATCTAGAGTTTAGTTCTCCCAGAAAAGAGGGATAAATAATCTAATTCATAATTGCTTACCCTTTTGGCACCTGTTTTGTCCTGTGTGCCAGTGTTAATCACATACCTGAAAGCAAATGATTCAAATTCCAAGTGAAATATCTCCTCAAAATATTTAAAGTTGCAAACAGAAGTAGATTGCATACGTATGGCTTGTTCCAAGTAAAGTTCCTGGTGCTATCTTCTCTTCTTTTTCTTCAAGGACCTTCACCAAACACAAAATGAAAATTATTCCTCAAGAAAATCAAAAGAAAGGCGCTTGCTAACAGTGAAGAAAAATTTTAAAAGGTGTACCCACTTGATAGAGAGGTCTGTCAGGTTCTTTCCTCTGTTGCTTTCGGAGGTCGATGACATCAGGAGTTTCCACACCAGTAGGAGTACTAAAGCCCACAAGCAAGAGCAAAACAAAATTAAGAAACTGATATTTGATTTATAAAAGCACACAAGTTTTCTTTATATTTACTATGAAACTATCATCACCTATTGTAAAATACTCTGATCTGAAAAAACATAAAACAAAGGGAAACAGAAAAGATCTCACCTTGAAAGGCTGTCCACGGACTGAATACCATCTTCCAGTTCCTCTTCCTCCATTTGTTCTTCCTCTTCCTCCTCCTCCTCCTCTTCTTCCTCCTCTTCCTCCAAATCCCCCCAGTGTTTGGTCTTATCTACTGGTTCCTCCTGAAAAATACAATTGTTAAATAGAATGAGAGGAGACAGTTGACATGCATAGGGAGGAGGAAGTGAGAGGGGAAGGGAATAATAAAAGCTTAAAACTGAACATGGAATAGTGGTGATATATTTTTCATGCGCTAATTTATCTTACCTCATAATTGGGCAGATCTTGTTGTAAAACACCAAAAACATCTCCATATAAAGGGCGCCCATACTAAATCAGAAAAGAGTAAGGAAAAAATTTACTTAAAAAATGTTACAGATTGCATCAAACTACAAAGAGAAGAAAGCTCAAGCATACTTCATCAACAGGAGGTTTACCCCAGTCTCCATGACCATAACCAAATTTAGCACCAGCTGGAATAGGAGCATTGAGGCCCGGAATTTTTAAATGAGGGTAAGAAGGTGGAGGACCATATCTCTGCCATGGAAAAAGAAACATTCGGTTGCAATTTAAGTCGGCTCGTTCCAAGGAAACGGGACAAGAATACCGAACAGAACGGTAACGAGAAGAAACTGAAACCATAAGAAAAAAGTGATACATCATTCGACCTGCATATTGATCAGCCATGGAGGGGGGGCACCTTCCGGCATGCCTAGAGCCTCTTTTAAATCTTGAGACAATGTCCCCGGCTTCATTTCTCTAAGTTTTACCTGCACAAATTCACAATCCAAATTGAAGTGAATAACCAACAGTTCTGGGTAGAAGCAAATCAAACGTTTTGAAATTGTCAGGTGATCTCAAATAAAAAAATGAATGTAAACAAAATAAGCACATTTGCAGCTTCGATCCAGAAAATACATCATCTTAAAATCAAAATAAAAACACCAATAATCCAGTCAAAATTCAAGCAGCATTTTGATATGCTTCCACAACCGACATAAAATCATGGATAAAACATGATTCATTTATTCACACTGATCAGAATTATATCTTGGAAAATCAATAACAGCTGCATTTGTAACTTTGTATAAAATTAAATGGGCAATGTCTCTATAATATTATATGCACTAAGTTCCATACCTCAAATTCCTTTCCCTCATAATACAAATCTCCATGTGATGTTAATTTAGGTTTAGTCTGGTGCTTGAAGAAGGCATCATGCAGGACCTACAAATTTGAAACAGAGAACAAGTGCAACAATCTTCAAAAGGAAAACAAAAGATCTCATACAAGAAGACTCCTACACAAATTATAATCTCAAAATTACTATGACCAGAAACTTGCTCCAAAAAATAATAAAAAATTTTAGACCTGATAATCAATGTCCATTTTCCCCATTTTAGGCTGCATCCTCTCACGCTGCTTCTGTTTCAATTTCTTACTATCCTCCTTCTCAATGTACGCCTGGCACGTAAAATCAGAATGCATCAATAAGTACAGATAAAATCTCAGATAAAAATTAGTACATGAAAAACATAACAATAGGAATAAAAATTAGTACATTAAAAAAACAATAGGAACAAAATGCAAGGTAATTTCTCCCAGCATCGAAAGAAGAAAAATAGATGAAGAAAAACCTTGCGGAAATAACATAATGTGGCAACTAGGAGCCCAGGATCAATTATTATATAGACTCATTCTCCAAATATTTGTAATGCCAGGAGCCAAAACATGTGGGCGTAAAAAGTGTATCTTCATGGTTTTCACATTTTGCAAGTCACAAAAATTACTAAACGCCAATGACTGGTAATCATAAGCTATGTTCATGATTAGAATACAAACAGGAAAATATACATGTCATAAGCTGCCCAGAAAAATATTTGACAAGGGTAGTTATTGATTCAGCTCAGTAAATCCTTGCTTAAGGTTATCCCAAGCTACAATAGAATGCCGAAAACCAGTAATGAAAATGAACTAACTTGCAATAAAGTGAATTTGGCTACAAAGAGGAATCATTGGTCTCACTTGTCTTATTTTCTCAATTCCTGTGGCAGCAATAAAGTCAGGAAGTTGAAAGGGAAGTTTTTCTATACCCCGCTTTCCCTGCAAAACAAAATTCAAAAAGAAGATGAGATCGAACTCCACCAGCACTAAAAATTGTACGTGCATATCAAATGTTTTAACATCCTCTAAGAATGACAGTATAGATATTATAGCGGTCTAATCTTAAAAATGAAAACCCATATACGAATATCAAAATCTCATGAAAATTCCTTGGCATTGTGCTATCAAGAATTATAAGTTCAGCTCCCAGAAATAGACTTTATGAAGCATTTTTCCAAAATATATCGTGGCATCATTATAAATGATCTACACCCCATCCCACACTACCAAACAGATTAAAAGGAAGTTCATGCAAGGTTCCCCTTGACAAACACCTACATGTTGAGGCTCCACAATTGCCAGTGCTGCTCCCCTGCAAGAACCATATATATGTATAAGACAAATATCATTGACTTTGCCATCTATCACACTCATCCCCAAACCCATTGACTAATCAAACTATATTTTTCCCCTTTCACATGGGTTTTTTCAGATATCAAACACACAAATAGTAGTGACACAAACATATATTATGACACTATGCATATCACCCACAATAATTTACCTGCAAAAATTTCCTTTTCTGACACCAGTGTCGTGGCACTGCTACAGTATTGCGATATGATTTCAAGAACACAAGCAGCTTGGGATCTGCTGAAGTGGCATCCCACACCTAGAGAGTCAAAACAACAAGTGTTAAACATTTGCTGGAAAAAAATTGTCTATGTGAATCAATGGCCTATACCACAATAGAACCGGGAAATCAATGACTCCGTCACCTAACACCACTAGCGCCAACTATAGAAAAAATAGTGCTCCACTACCAAGCAGGTGAAACTTTCTTATATCAAAGAAATAGGACGAAGAATTAATATTCACAATGCGCTTGGCAAATGCTCAAATTAAGCCTCTGAACATTGGTTAAAAGTTTGAGATTTCTCACCCCCTCGACGGTGTAACATATGCACAAAATATCACATTGAAGAAATAAATTCAAGCGTAGCTCAAATACAATAAATTTAGAGTAGGTTTACATTTTACAGGTACTCTTCTAACATCAGTTTAAAAACTATCACAACATTTGTTTTTGTTCAGGAACCCCTTTCTCATTCTCCAATATGAAATCAAATACCATCACCACTACCAACAGATACATTTCTATCAATCTTACACTTTCGCGGCATAATCATAATATTAATTCAAACAAATGAATGCAGGTGGCCATATTGAGCTAACCAACTAGGTCAGAGACTCAGAGCATATACAAAATATGTCAGAAACATCAATAGAGCAAACTTCAAACCAACTTAAACAATATGTCATGATGCATAATTGTAGCAACCATTTCTATCAAAATTTTCTAATATGAAATACTGATTTTTTACTTCCTAAAAAGTATGGTAGCATGATAGGTTTCGCAGATTAAGCAACCCTAAAATTAATTAATGGAGTTGTGACAGTTGCATCTAAAATTATCAATTATGCGGAACTAGTATTAGGATCCACTGCAAAAGTAATATGATTAACAGCAGATGCAAAGGCATCATACAGTTTCTGACAGAAACAGCAATTACAGTGTGACCTATATTAATGAGAAAGACTTGGTAAATTAAAATCTATGGATTCACAATGTTTCAAACACCGACAAATGACTGAAACTTGAGAATCGTCAAGAGCCACAAATAAAGATCCAGCCAGCAGACAAATCACAATAAAGCTTGCATCGGATAATAATGAACCAACCTCAACTACATCAGGCCTGGAGGACAATTGTTTAAGCTCAGCAATCTTCATTCGACGTTGTAGCTACAAGACAGCAGATTAGTTTAGGACCAGTAATGTCACTGAAATACTAAAACTACAAGAAAATCCGTCCAACCATGTATTTTACCATCAACATGATATCATCAGGCTTATAACTATTAGTGCCAAAAGTTACCTTTTTCTTCTTATTAGAGATCCCTTTCTCCTTTTGTGGTGTATCTTCTTCCTCTTCTGAATCAGAGTCATCCTTCTTTTTCAGAGCTGCATCAGGTGCAGAATCATCTTTTTTTAAATTTTCCTGCAAAACAGAAAATGAGAGCAGATACAAAAAGGAATCAACAAAAAATCGAGTGGACAATTTATTTGAGGTTTTTACCTCTGAAACAGCGCTCTCCTTGAAGTTGAATTTCTCGAAAACCTTTCTAAATTCCTCACTCAACTCACCAACTAATTCTGCCCTCTCTGGCACATATTCAACCTCTACAAGCGGTAAAACCTGGAAACAAAGGTTATTTCCATGATTACCAGAGAATAATGATGAATCCAATACTATCTGCATAGTGTAAGCATGACTGCATAAGATAGCAATATCAACTACAAGCACAATATTAATCACATCTGATCTTTCACATCGATGCTTAAATCAACAAAGCATCGTTTAGGATAACAAATTATATCTAACTATCCCAATCAAACTGGCAGCTGAAATTCATGTCAAACACTAAATTGATGAAGAAATGAAGAAAGTAAAGTGGTAAATCAAAAACTCACATTTCAAGCAATTGAAGCCTAGAAAATTAGGGTTAGAAGTAACAACCTTCAGAGGATCGGAGTTTTCTTTGGAGCTTTCATGAGCATTTCCATTGGCATCCTCCGCGTCGGTTTCACTGTCTTCTCCTCCTCCGGCACTTTGTGAAGCTTTGCTGTTCTTCTTCTGTTTCCTGCGCCTCCGGCGTCGGTCACTCTCCCTAGATTTCTTTCCGGCTTTGGTAGGGTTATGAGATTTCATATCTCCATTCTGGTAAGCTGCCGCATCCACAATACCGTTCGCTACTTCCGCGGGCATCTTCCCAGTTATCTCGCAGGTTCGACAGATTGAACTTCGAGCGAGGGGGAAGGAAACTGGAGGTTGGAACTTGGAAGTTGATGTCTCGCTAGACAAAACTGGGCTGATTGATGATTTGGGCTATCTAGTGTTATATTTGGTTTTCATTACTTTATTTATCTATTTGGGCTTATTTGTGAAGCCTATAACGGAATAATTAGGCTGCTCCCCTACTTCGAGTCATCTGATTTAAATGAATGCTCAAATTGGGATAATAAATACATATATATATTTACACATATATATATATATGTATATTATTTATTGAGAATCGGGAAACTAATTTTGATCATGTATAACAACTTACAAGAATGATATTTGAATCTATTAGGAAATAAAAATGTTTCCCAGATTTTTTTTATAGACATCATGTTACGAAAATTGAGTACACACCTATAGGATGATAACTAGCTCTCACGCAATTCAATTTTACACAAAATGTGGATTTGTAAGACCAAAAATCATATGATCGTTAAATTTCTCAAAATATCTTATAAGATATCCCAAAAGTAACTTAAAGTTAGAGGTTTCTCAACAAGAAAACAACTTAAAAAACTGAATTTCGATGTAAGGGTCGTCCTGTTTGCCTCGTTTGTGAAGATAAAACAGAGGGAGGGGGAAATGTGTTTCTTCTTCCAAGGCCGCATGAAATGCACAGCTACGGTCCACGAGAATGGAAAGTTGGTTGATTTGTTTGTGACTTATTGCAGTGGGCAGGACTTAATCGAGTTGTTGATAGTGAAATGAGGTTTGAATTGCAGCAAAGCTTGTTGATGGTTCTCCCACAAGGCATCAAGGGTTGTGTGGAAACCATTCAGTTCATAGTCAAAGTGAAGACGGAGCATCGGCTACAGATCGATCGCTCCATCCACGAGGTACATTTTTTATGTGATCGAAGGATCAGGGTAGCAGTTTCAATAAAATTCATCTTATATATGACATTTTCAAAGCATCAAGAACACCACCCTTATGTCATAACGAAGGGGTATTCATGGCAAATGTAGAGGGCTGCGTGAGGTACAGACAGGTGGGACAAAGAAAGATCAAGCGCACTTAAAATGGCTTATATCGCATGAAATTTAATTGATGTATCACAATGACTGACTTCATAGTTAGAAAATCTATGATTTGTATCTAATTAGCTAAGACATTTGCGTATCAAATGGAGCGTGGACCTACAATGGAGGATTTATTCTTATCTATAAACTCTTACACCATCTCAAAAGGAATTTTAAGCCCAAATAATTGTCCAACAACTGAAAACCAAGAAACCAGATATTTATCTACTCGTAAGCCACCTTGATCAATACAATTTTTGTCACCTAAGAGCAGTCTCATCCATTCCTTTGTCCCGCAGGGGTGTAATGTATACCATGGCCGATTCAATATGGGATGCTCCTGCAGTTCATTACAGTTTTATACGAAACACTCAGCTTATAAACCAATGATAGATAGGAAATATAATGGTTCTAAACAGATTTCTTCTCTAATACAATTAACTAAGAATACCGAAACGCAATGGCATACCCATGATTTTTAGTTGAAGAGGCGACTTCATATATTTTGGGAACCGAAAGTTACATGTTGAAGGAAATTTACACACCAAAGTAAGTGAATGCACACATGCAGTCAAGAAAATACTAGACTTTTCGAAAAAGTCACGAAAGTCACAAGTTTGGAGAAGTATGTCACTGGTTGTTACAATCTCTCAGTATGGTGAGAGATGCAAGTCAAAAACCTTCAACAGGATGAGATACTTAAATCTATAGGGAAGTGAAATCAACCAAAATTTAAAGCATGCCAAAAAGACAGAATCACAATAAAGACTATGAATCAAAATAATTATCTCCAATTCAAAAGATATAATTTTCGACCATCTAGGTGCTCCAAGCAAGAATACATATGAAGCACAAACATCCATTCGTACTTGCCCGTAAATGAACTCTACTGTTGCTACAATAATCTCTTTCAGAAATAACTGCCTAAAGCTTTCAGCACTCACCAACTGACAATACAGTCGTTTGACAGAATACCATTTAATATACATTATTAGGGTCATCCGAGTAAAATCACAATAACTACAAATATCTTGGAAAGAATTAAGCTCAGGGCTTCATGGACAGCATGATTTCAGGAAAGCAAGGTAAGAAAGCCAACTTGGGGCTCAAAGGGGAAGTGTACCTCCTGAGTAAGAAATGCCCACTTGGATTTGGTTAGCAACTGTGCAGAGTTAACTGGAATATCCTTTTCGATGTCTTCTAATGCCAGTGGTTGTCCATCTGCAAACTTTCCAGAGTCAGTATACATTTCCCCACATCAGATGTATACATTGAACATCAAGGATTTAACATTAGGTGGCTGTAACATTATCTATTTCAGGTAGTTAATACTATACATTGATAAAATAAATACGTGGGGACCACCTCATCAGTAATCCAAGACTATTTGATGATGTAATACATAAAGCCAAATAGTTCAAGTTTCTAGAATGAACTCAATTTAATACGTCTCTCATGTCTAAAGTTTTACCTAGCAAGAAGAAATTTGGAGCACAGACCATTCAGCCGATAAAGCAATACACTCCCTCCTTTATTGTCTCACAGGGATTAACTCTCTCAATGGGTTATGTTCAAGGGTTGTAACTATAAATAAATCACACATATTTGTAGATTTTTTATTCGAGTAGTAAACTTTGAGATGATATATGGTTGCAACATTGAGGATATTACATGAAGGAACAAAAAAATCAACAAACCACTGCAGTAAGCACGAAAATAAAGCACGGGAACCCTGTAAGAAAGGCTGTAGACTATGTGGAAGTTGTAGTGATAAACTGCACGATCGTGAATTTGAACCTGGCAGAAAAAGAAGGTCAAAAAAGGTAATGAGTTCAGAAATGAAGCAACTCAATGATAAAGCTTGATGTTACAGCTGGATCCAAACAAATCATGTCTAGCTCGAGCTTGAACCACAAAAACCAGATATTATGTTTGATGCATTTTGTTTAAACAGCTAATCTAACCAGTTAAATAGGGTGGTATATTGACAAGTCTACAAAGTTCAAAGCAGAAAAACAGAGGGAGAGAAAGGACTTAGATGATTACTAATTTAGCCGTGTCAATAAAGCAATCTTCCTGAGCAGAACTACACTCGTCCTCCTCAATCGCATCATCTTTCTACAAAAGAAAGAGCGCACAAAGATTCAAGTGTTCTGTAGCATTTCCCCAAAACGGCATGAAAATATCAAAAAATAGAAACACCCACCACAAGCAACCTTGGAAGAATCACATTTTCCAAAGACAAATATCCTTCCATCTACAAGAAAAAAACAAGGTGAGGAAAAGAAGCATTGCAAACGATGTATTTCACGACACAGATTATTCACCTTTTGATAATGAACCCAAGATCGTTTTGGAGGATGAACCCATGCCCATTGCGGAAGAGAAGAGTTGAATCTTTTCCATAGATCAGAGAAAGCACAAGCAGCAACGTGGAACTCTGCAGCAGAAAGGGTTCCGTCCCCAGGTTCCATTTTCATCAATTTCTGTAAGAGAAAACTATCCGAGTTGGAGGAGGCGGATTTTCCCGATTCATTAGCCTACTCTTAGCCTCTAGTACATCATAATTACATGTCAACTTGTATGTTCCATATACACAAAATCAGAAATTCTGCACATAAATTTCTTTTAAAGATTCACCCACTTGACAGAGAAGCCTCTCAGGTTCTTCCTCTGTTGCTCACGAAGGTCAATAGCATCAGGAGTTTCCAACTACAGTTAAAGCTCTAAGCCCACAATCAGGCGCGAAACAACATCAAGAAATTGATGTTCTTTTTTTTTTTTTTGTTCGATTAAAAAAACAACATAAGGCTGCTTCGAATCGAATCCACGGTGAAACTATCATCATCTATCGTAAATTACTCTGATCGAAGGAAAACATAAAACAAAGTACAAACGGAAAGATCTGACCTTGCTGTCTACAAATTGAATACCCCAATGTTCAAGGCTTTAACCAATTTTATTCTACTTTATTTGCGCTTAAGCCTCAGAGCCCAAGATGGACTAAATTGTAGTCAACGGTCACTTTGTGATTTTTGAATCATTTGTTTATAAAATAATTCTTTTTTTCCAAATTTAGTCTATAAATTGTTTATGAAGTTGATATGAAGATTTGAGGCAAACATATACTAGACGATATCAAACTCTCAAGTAGGGGTGAGCATTCGGTCGGTTCGGTTACCGATCGAACCGGTTTTTTTTTAATCGACCATAATCGATTTTTTTTAAAATAACCGAACCGACCGATTTTTTTTGCGAAAACCGATAATAACCGAAACAAAAAAAAATTGGTTATTTCGGTCGATAACCGAAATAACCGATATATTTTGGAAATTTTTTTAAGGGTATATAAATATATTTACTATTAAAATTAATAAATATTATAATATTTAATATATATAAATAATAGTTAATATATAAAATCGGTTAATTCGGTTAACCGATTTAACCGATTTTTTGAAAAATAAAAACCGTAACCGAACCGATTTAACCGATATTTATAAACAAAAAACCGAGTAACCGAAATAACCGAACCGATAATTATTCGGTTCGATTTTGTCGGT
Source organism: Dorcoceras hygrometricum (assembly GCA_001598015.1). NCBI lineage: Eukaryota > Viridiplantae > Streptophyta > Magnoliopsida > Lamiales > Gesneriaceae > Dorcoceras > Dorcoceras hygrometricum. The sequence continues at coordinate 312,623 of KQ987269.1, forward strand.
TATTTCGGTTAACCGATTTTTTTGCTCACCCCTACTCTCAGGTGCTTCATTTTGTACAAAATGTTCAATCGGTAAGGCCAAAAATAAAATAATCATTTTTCTCAAATCAATTTCTTGTTTGGAATTTTTATAAAGAATTTTGATTCAAATCAAAAGTTTTAATTGGAAATCTGCACGAACCTTCATACAGATATTTTTTTAAAAAAAAAGTCCTTATATATATTTTTCTTAACTGACTAAGATGAATTAATATTATATATAGGTGAAGTTACAAAATATCCAGGTTTGTTGGTGCATGGTGTTGTGCAACATGTGTGTCCACGGTATTCATTATTTGGGGAATGTTCTTAAATTACAACAGTAATTGAAAGAGTCTTTTACTTAAAAAAACATCCATGGTAATTCTAAAATTTGTTGTATGTAACTCTCTACGTACATATAACATTTTCCTTATTATTTGGAAATTTTAGGGTGCATGTTGTGTTCATATCTGCCCGGAACTCCGATATTCTTCGACTAGGGTTCATCGATTCACCTCCTTCGAAAAAATGCACCCATTAAAAAGGCTATCCTCAAAAATTTTCTTGGATCACTGCATATGTAGGTGAAATTCTCGTGTATCAACCGATTAAGAGTAATGATGTAGATTTTGCATTGGCATGACCAAACTTCCAACACATGCTCATCTCTACTCTTGGTTTTCAAAATTTATTACTTGAGTGAACATTTCCGTGATATGCTGAGCCCATGCAATTTGATTGAATTCTCTATGAATAACATATATATTTTATTAATGACAAATACGAAGAAAGGAAATGGAAATAGAACTTCAACATATTATTTTATCTCAGAATATATAAAAGCATTATCGACATGGCTTTGCACCTGCGAAGTGGTTTCTTGTCGAAATCCCGACAGAAAAATGAAAACAAAAAGAAGAATCACAGCTGCTGAAAATGGTTATCGTCGTTACGGGGCAACTCCGCCGTGTTTGTCTCAGAGTACAGTGGACGAAGATGAATTGCACAGCACACAAGAACTCGACATCATGTGTTGGATGATACTTCCTTCTTCGACCTTGAATCTTTTACTCTGCTTATTCCAAAGATGAACTGCAAAGCTTTGGCTATATATTTGCCTAAGTTTTCCAAGCAACCATCTCGAGTGACTCGCATCCCTTGGCCCATAAAACAGGCTACTGATCCTACTCCAATCCACCGGATAAAACGCCATGGGTGGTAAAACTGTGATGTTGTATTCGAGCCTCCCACCAAGTCTCGAAACAACCCGCGAAACTAGATAAGGCCCATTGTGACCCCATTTGTTCCCATTGAATGTGAGTGCGAATTCTTCGATGAATTTGTAGAGAAGTGGATGGCCTTTATCGAATATCATCACGGCATTGTTTAGTCTGCTCCATTGGCCTGTTCCGGGATCCATGGTCTGTGCTCCGATTGCATTTCTCAACTCCCTGAAACTCTTCAAAACTATGATATCTGTGTCCAAATAAATCCCGCCAAATCTGTACAACAGTCCCAGTCTAAGTAAATTCGAGAGGTTTTGGCCTAAAGGAACTCCTCCTGTTCTAACATTGCCCCGGATTAACCTGTTGTGCCAGGACTGTGCAGCAGTGTTGTTGAACAAAAAATTGAAATCTGGAGAAATTGCTGTCACTTTGAACCCTCTGTCGGAAAAGGGCTTCAACATGAGCATCCCATTTCTTGAATCCATGGAACTGGAAACGATGATTAAGCAACCGCTTGGATGTGCTTTAAATAAACTCTGAATGGCTAACAATTCTCTATCTCCAAATGCCTCGATCGAAGATATCCAAGTCATGAAAAACTGGAACTCACAGTAAGAATCAGTGTTAAAGAACCGCATCACTCTATCGTCAAACTGCATTGCTTTAACATCGGAACTTGGAACTTTTAGCACACGCCTGTGTCTTTTTCTTCTTCTGGGATGGTATAAAGCGGCATTTTTTCTCTTAAGAATCACAAAATTTGAATCTTTATGCATAAATGGCGAATGGGCTCTCAACTTTCCATCTGAACTCTTTTCTTTCACAGAATTCAGTACAGAAGATGTCAGTTTTGTTGAAGATGGCAATGAGAAGAATTTTCTAGAATTCCCGGTGGTATTTCCCCGCGAAAAGCTCTCCTGCTCCTTTGGATGCTTGGGCATGAGAGGAACATGGGTAAAGAATATAACGCCACTATTATAAGCTAAAAGACTAAGCAAGAGAAGAGATATCAAAGCATAGAAAGATATCTTGGTTCTCCGCCAATGAATCAGGATCCAAACCAAGATAATATTGATCGATCGACTCCATTGTACATCTGCGATGAGCAGTGTTGCTTGTTGTTTCATTGGTCAACTCCAAGATTCTTGAAGAGTAACAGATACAGCGAATGCAAGATAAACTTAAAGTTTTTACAAGAATTTTTCTTGAAAGAATGAACTATTTCGCTGGGTTTTTGTGTTCTAGACTTGTTATTGAACATAGAGTTGTATTATATTCAGAAACGAGCTGTTGAAAGTTTTGTGCTCATCTGTTTTTGGCCTTCCACCTATTTACTGCAAATGGGGAGACAGAATGAAAGTATATTAAAAGTGTTTTTTTGTATACGGTCGGGATTTGAAGCTATAAGCCTAAATGTTATCAACGAGACTTCTGGCCTATCGAAAGTAACTAGAAGCCAAACTTTTGATCAGTTCCCTTTATGCTTGATCGTGTAAAAGAATATTTGACAAAGGATAAAATCCTTAGTTCAAGAACTTTTACACCGGAAACATCATCATTATATACATTTATAGTGTTTACTTATTTTTAACCACCACCAAAGATAATTATTGTAAACTACCAAGGCTAGTAATTCACAAATAATAAACCAACGTAACAGGCTCATCTTAAAAAGGTGCTATCAAGGAAATCGACTCCTAACCATTGATAAATATAATCACCTAATTAGCCAATTCGGGTACACCTTTTGCGGCTTCCGTAAATTTTTTCATGGCTTGTTATTGTTCACTAAAAATCTAGTAAAAGCTTTTGTAAAAATTTAAAGGTTTATTGTTTCAAAAACACTATAGAATTTAAAAAGGACCAACAAAACCAAAATCGATCGCACTCGATTATGAATACGAAATTCATCATTCATAACTATCACAAAGATATGAATAACTATAACAAACAGCTAGACAGAAATGGTTAATTTTTTGCCAGTTGTTCGTATACAATCATATCAGCCTCCATCAACATGTAAAACAGCTAACTGCCGTATCACAGAAATATATAAAATGACAACCGAAAAAAATATACAAAACCGAGCCAACAAAGAACTACGATACTCCATGTTGTTTTGCAACCACTGTAAAAGCAGAGCCGAGAGGGATTACTACGGCCTCGGTTCATTGCCTTGGCCAATTTGAGAGCACTCAATGAATCCTGCATGACTCAATAACTTCCAGCACGGCAGTGTGTGTTTCCGGTGAAATCATGTTCAACGTCAGATGAAATTCCTGGGCAAAGTTAAAGATCATGATCCGATGCTGTCCATCAATTCAAAACATAATTCACTTAAGTACCTACGGTAATTGTAACTATAACGACCTATGCTGTCCAGGCATGGACACTGATACTGCAAATAATTTAAGACACAACACGGCTACACATACACATGCCACAAATGATAATCCTGCAGGAAATGTATATATGGTTCATGCGATGCTTTACCAAAGGCGGGTTATATAAGAAATGCGTACCACAAATCTCTCCAACACCGGAACAAGTATTGCCAGGTTCCGCTTGGGGAGACATTTAGCAATGGAATCCCGTGTGCCATTACTGGAAGTCAAGATTAAATCAATGAATCAAAAAAGTGTCCATTACACATTCACACATGCACAGATAGACACAAATATCATATGTAAAGTAAGGTTTGTGCCTGCATTCTAACCTTTCTTTTGAAAGGAATGCAAGAAGAAGAGCAGCATAAGCTTCTACAATCATCTTTTCTGCTTCCTTTTCTCCCTGTAATATGGAATCTTCATCCTCCTGCATCAAACAAAATTCTTATCAGTTTCTAATATCATTAGTGTACATGAAACCAATTCTGTTGGCATCTCCCTAAAAGTCAGACTAATGATAGTAGTTAAACTTATAACGGTAAAGTCAAATAAGTTGTTAAGATCATCAATAGCAAAAAATGATGTTAGGTGTAGTTAGGCCAACAAATCAGGGAGTTTTCAATGTAATTTAGCCAAAAATTCAATTGAACTTGACATGTCTTCAGACTCATGATTCATGAACTTAATATAAGCATATTTCATAAGGACACCACACATAAGCTCACACATAGTTATCTGTTAGGTTCAATAAATACTGATAAAGTTGTGAGGTTTCAACTTTCAATTTCTTGAAATCTCGTTCCTCTGAGTAAACAACAATATAGAAAATTCACAATGCAGATTAATGAGCTATAATATCACATTACGCATTGAGCTAACAGAACAATAATGGTTTTCCGCACCAAGGACAAACATTTTCCCTCTCCAGCAGCTTCACCATCCCCTTGGTTAGCCAAAAATATTGAGCATAGGAGTGAGATCACATCCCTTCTATCCTCTCCATCACCTTCCAAGTGGCGTAATGAAACCCTAGCCGCTGCAAGCCGAGCTCTGAAATCAAATAGAGCAGTTTAATTATGTCCAAAGTTTCAAAGTGTATGTAAACAAAAGTTACAGGGAAGGGCCAAAATAGCACTGCCACTTAATAAAGGTCAACGCCAGATACTGACTAGTGACCTCTTTCAGATTATATTACATAAATCTGCTAAATATGACAAAACAAAACTTCAATGGAGGAATATTGAATTACACTCTATCAGCATCCCTCAATATTTCAAGATAAGAGGAACCTTGACACCAATGATTACCGACCTACGCTTTTAAACAATAATTCAACAGCAGAAACTTTGACATGTACAACTAGTCCTGACACGTTCTTGCCCTCATAAATACAACTGTGGACACTCGAGAAACAAAACCACCAACAGCTGTATACCTAGGTTTAAAGAAACTGGTCAGCAGACACTGCGAGCTCACTTAATTATGTATGTCTGTGTGCTAAAATCAGAAAATATCTGTTCTATAAACAAAAATGAAAATAATGTTACCTATTGCAGCTATCCTTCTCTACCAAATTCACAAGCAAACCTAAAATAGCCACAAGAAAGTCCAACTCTTGATCAGATAAACTTGGGTTACTCTGGAGATCAATCTTCGGACTTGATCTAGGTGACAAACTACTGTCTCTCAGACCATCACTGAGTGATGAAGATAAGGTGAACGATGAAAAATGATCAGCAATCAGCGAAGATAATATTTCCAGTCCCCCGGAGTTCCCAATTTGTCGACAGCCCTCAGGGTTATCATTGGTCAAGTTCATAAGAACCTGGAAAAGTCAACTAAATCATTAAACCTCAATAGTTTCCCAAAAGGTGTTCAAAAAGATGTTCATCAAGAACAACAAAATAAATTACAACAGATGTTCCTGTCATTCTCATGAGGATCTGTCACTTTAGTTACCTAAGAAGCCATGGAATTGATCTTCACATGAGAAGTTAAAGGATTGAAACTTTAGGGGTAAATTACCTTCACGGCTGTGAGAAGACAATCTGCTAGAAGGATGGACTGCTCTTCATCAGCCTTTGAAGAACAAGAGGCCCACTGATTATGATGATTTTCTGTGTTGCTAGATTCTTGCTGGCTTAACACTAGTAGAGTGCGACTCCCATTTTTTAAAGATCTCATGGTTGCCCTACTTTCTCGTGAGTGAGGTTTAATTAACCTTCCGGATAATAAATCCCACTTTGAGGGTTCAAAGTCACCCTCATCAAATGCAAACGGGTCTTCGCTGTCATCCATAGCTCCAACGGTAGTATCCATGAGTAGGGTCTTTCCATTGCCAAATTCCATTTCCGCATCACAACATCTCATGCTAGGAACAGTTTTTGAATTCCCGAATGATCCACTGCATGACCCTGCTTTTGAAGATTCTACTCTCATCATAAGTAATAGAGGATCAGATGAAACCTGGGTAGGTTCCAGACAAGACTTAAAAGGTTCCGGCTGACCAGCAATCAGGAACTGATTAGGTTGTGATCCAGTGAAACTATTCTGAGAAACAGTCCATTCCATGCTACAACCAGATTGACTACTTCCGTTAGAAGTATCAGACAACTTTTTATCATATGAATCGCCAGGGAAACCTCTGGATAAGGAAATGCCTGGGAAACATGCACCGTTGCCGGATATTAGAAACAAAATCAAGTCTTGAACTTGTAAAAAAAATAAGTACAAACCACGGTAGTCAACAAATTAATGCCAGAGACATAAGATACATATCACAGATCAGCAATGTACACAAAAGATACCTGAGAGAATCTTAATAAAACTCAGAATGAGCTTTGTGAAAGTATTTGGAGCCTGTTGATCATCATATTTTCCTTTCATTCCAAGCAAGTGGCACTAGATGCGCAGATAAATACCAAGATGGAAACTTGCAGGTTAGTAATGCAACATAACAAGGTAATAAACAGTACAATGTAAAATGTAAAGCATGCGGATTGCATGGTACAAAATATATAACCTGATTATCTTTGCTAAGAAATGTAGCATTTTCCATGATTTTTAGACATTTCAAAAGCAACACTAGACTTTCTATATCTTTTGAATCTGGTGCACGACTCTGCTTCAACCATTCCTGCATTTAATGGGTATTATATTATACATTTATACTATATTATGTAACATAGCCAAAAATCTTTGAACAATACAAAAATATCAAATGGCCATAAAGAATTTTAAATATATAAAAAGGGAGCAATAGCAAGAGACATCTATTCAACTGTCAATACTGAGCAGCAGCTATCAGTCAACATACTGCCTGGCAAATAATAAAACCAAGAAAAACAGCACACAGGCTCATACCTCCATAAAAAAATGACTTTTCCTTGCCTCTGCAAACACAGCATCAAGTCCTCCATATTCTCTCAGTTTTTCCTTGAACTTGCCACCGGTTTTTCGTACTGCGCCAGTGCTGTCTAAGAAATTTGCAAAAGCACAGAGTATTTGCATGAGACCAAAGTGCTAGAACCAAATTTCGGGTGGAAATAGCACCAATGAGAAATATACATTTTCTCAGTGATCAAGAGGATAAATTGCATGGCTATTTACAAGAAAATAGGAGCAACTTAATTATACACCAAAAAGTAACAAGTAATATAAGGATAATGTGCTACTAAAAGATACAAGACAACCAAGAGGCTGTTGCAATATGCAATATGCACTTTTCTCTCTAATTAAGGTTTTTCACAGTGAAATATAAAGCCATTGTTTGCTATCTAGTAAGTAGATTACAAAACAGAAGGTTGGATGTAAAACTAGCCGAGAACATCAGAAAATATGTTATCAGAGGTCAAGGAAAATAAAAAACGAAGAATCAAGTATCTGGGCTCAGTATCTACATAAGGAGCACATTAGATATTTCCAAAGATATTGATTACACAATCTCTGGGTGACTGTTCAACAGGAGATGTGAACTTCTTCGATGTGAAAATACTACAACTGGCAGTAAAAAAACTTTGAGGTTATTTATGGCATAATCAAGTCAATCTAATTGAAACTGGTGTTGAAACTATTTAGACAACCATTAGGCATCCGGTCGAGTAAAATAAAACCTTTAAAGCAGATAAATAAAAAGCAGGCATCACTTTTATGAAATTGCAGTAGCAAGTAATTGAAACCTTCAATAGAGATAGCAGATAAGCAAGCTTTCTCCATTATAAGAAAACTAATCCATTTGGGATTCAACTCGGGCTTCTCTGTTCCATTGTCAAAATCATCTCTTGGTTTTATTTCCTTGCAACTGATAAGCATCTCATGAACCTTGTGTGATATTGCAGCAACACTGGAATCACTCCCCTTGGCTGAATTTTGTAATAAACCTGTATTCTTGCACATGCCTAGAAGCTTGCTACCAATGCTCGACTTATTTTCGTTGCCAACATTAGATGACAGTGGTTTCAACAATTTTAACAGAAAGCGGATGCAATTGGGTGAATCCAGTAGATTATCATCTTGACCCTGGTATAGCATGGATTTGGAAATAAATAGTAATTTCGAGTTTATACGGAAAGTGATATATGGTAGCTAATTATAATATCAACAAATAACGTAATTTCAGGCTTTGGCATAAAATCGAAATTACTCACGTCACTCGTCAGAATGTAAAATAAAGCAGCAGCAGCAAGGTTGCTGGGAGGGTCATCGAAGCTGAGTCCCAATACAACATCTATGATCGTTTTGGCCATCCTAAGAAATATATCAAAAGTAACAGGTTGGTCAACCAGCCAGAAAAAGAATCCCCAAAATTAGATATTCAGAACTATCACCACAAACACACAAAAATGTAGCAAAAAGATTCAAATGGATCATTTGACTTAGCATATGATATCACTTCCTATTGCATTGAAACACGAAATTCATGTTTTGGTTCTACATCTCTTTCAGTTACTTAACCTTTTTCCGATATCATAAGGCCCACATCGATAGTCTTATATCATGAATACTGCAGTTAGAATTAGAAAAACTGAAATATGAAAATTCCATAAATTTCTTCTTCTACACGATCTTTTCCTTGGACACACAAAATAGACAACAGAAGGTCTGAAATATATTGCAATTGAATATGTAGGTCATTATAATGGTAGCTTTTCTTAAAACAAAGAAAATACCCATGTATCCTTAAAAGCCTCCTTTGTTGTGCCGTTCCACAAAATGATAACAACGACAGAAGACTTGCCCTCCTAACTGTCACCTGCTGTCCCTTTTTCAATCCATCCAACGCAAAATTCACCTCATCCATGTGTTCCATCATCTCCCCAAACTCCTGAGTCTCCATCAATGTACTGGTGAGACCTACATCGCACGATACCAACTCCTTGATTTTCATCTTATTCTTATTCTTTTTCTTCTGTGATATCACGTTTTCATTCTTCCTCTTCTTGTTGGGTTTCCTAGAAACGTCGTCAAATTTCCAGGGATCACCATCACCTTTGCACTTTCTTGGCAGTGAAATCCCCAGTTCACTCAATTCCTGAGACGAATTTAACCCATATGAATCATAATTGACGTTCTTGAACTTCCCTGATTCGCAAAACTCACTGTCTGAAAACTCAAAAACCTTATTATCCCCCTTGCTCTGGGGTATCTCCAGCGATGAATCAACATCATATGGATCCGAATTGACCTTCTTGACCTTCTTCGGTTTGCGGAAAACCTTGTCTGAAAACTCCAAAATTCCATCTTCTCCCCCGTACCCAGAGCTCGGAATTACAAATTCTCTCGACTCCTGAGACGAACTTGAACCGTACGTCTCCAAATCAACATCAAATACATTCACTTTCTTCGGTTTCCACAGGCCCCCAGCCAACTCCTCACTGTCCACATCCTTTACGGAGGGCAAAATCGTCAATCTTGTCATCTCCTGGGACGGATTAAAACCATAGGGATCGGACCAGTTACAGCGAGCAGAGTCCTGAGACGACAAGGTGAAATTGTAAACATCTTGCGAGAATTCTTGGGAAGGAGAATCGGAAACGACGTCTGATAGGCTACTGGCCCCGGAATAGCTCCTTGTCAAGTCTCTGCTCCGGCGACCGTACTTTCTAACAATCATAGCTATATTCATTGAAACCATAAACAACAATTCAATTACTGCAGATGGAATCAACAAGAAAACTGATGATCTTACTGGGCAAACCTGGTTGAAAATTAGGGCTTCTTCTCTTATTCAGATGTGGGCTTCGTCTTGGTTTTGCATCAAAGTCTGGTCCGAAGATTTGAAATTACAACCGGGATTGGTTGATAATTTCGAAGCACAATAAGGAGGATGTAAACAATCCAAGCATTGAATTTGATTTTAAAAGATTTAACGATCACTAAAAAAGCCGATTCAGATCCTAGCCGTGCCTGTAATCTTACTTGAGTATAATTGGTTCTTATCCGTCGATTTATTCACCCATCTTAAAATTTACAAACTTTGTTTTTGTTTTATTATTTTATCATTTAATTATTTATTATTATTCGTATTATCATTATTAATTTTCTGTACTTTTTTCCTCCTTTTCCCTTTTTTTATGATTTATTTATTATAATCCGCTTCTCATTGGAGATGCTTCAATTTATTTACCGATAAGTTATATTTACCAAGATAGCTTCTAAAAATATTATTTTAATGATAAAACAAATTATAGAGACTACGGCTAGAGCCGTCAAACGGGGCTAGAGCCGTGAAACGGATCGCCTCTTGATGGGATGGGTTGGTATAAGTGGATTGGAGTGCGTTGGTCAGTCGTACTTACGATTTAGGAAATCCCAAATCAAGTCAATCAAAAATGGATTATGGATTAGATGGCCCGACTTATCAAAAAATTGAAAAAAATAAAAATAATGATCCCAATAATTCACTGAATTTAATCATTTCATAATTAAATATTTTAAGAAAAAACCAAGTTAACTTATTAGACTGATGTCAAAACAGAAAATTTATAACTTTAAATAGAAGATTCAAATATGAAATATCATTATAATCCATTCGAGCAATATATATGTATGTGTATGTGTGTGTGTAAGATTGATCATCATAACCCTAGTCCACGCATTATACACCAAATTGTTCATCAAAGTTACAAAATGATTTCGGATTAGGACTTTGACTTTTGAGTTTTTCCACTTCCAACCCATGGGCCAATACTAGCCCACATCGAACCACAACCCATTCGGGCGGGCCATTTAGGCCAACTTATAAATGGGTCGATACAAATTGAGTCAGCTGACTTGGATCCTTTGATGGGACGAGTCATTTCGATGGGTCCAACCAATTTGACGGCTCGAAATAAACATTGACCCAATTTAAACCAAAGGAAGCGATAGCAAAAGATATAACTAGAATTATTGGAAAACCAAATTGATGCAATTTTACAGGGGTGTGCATAGATCGGTTAATCGTCATAAACAAACCGAAATAAAAAATTTGTTTTAAACCGAAAACCAAACCAAGAAATTCGGTTTGATTTTCAGCTAATGGTTTTTCTTATTATTGGTTTTCGATTCTATGTTTTTTCCCATTTAAATTAAACCGAACCACTATCCGTTTTTTTTTCATCTTTGATTTTTTTTTGTCTTTTATATTGTTGTTTACCAAAATCATTATAACATTTGTTGTAAGGATTCTAAAAAGGTATATCGTTTTATTAACATATAAATTAATGGAAATCTAAAAGTTTTATTAGTTGATCAATAACGTGCCACACAATATACGGGAAGAATGATCTAATTTTGTTGGGTGCATGAGGCCGCGTGCGTTCTGATTAGTTATAAACTATGAGTTGCAATAGCTTTGGTTCTTGAAAACATTTAGTACAGAAGAAGTATATCAAATCTGGTATAAAAACTAAGGCAAGAAATATCTGATATACTCTTTATTTTTAAATTAAAACATGTTGGTTTTTAAAAACATGCGATGCACATATTAGTGAATGTAAGTTGAAAATTATAACGAACTAATCTGAAATTTATTTTTGGAATTTTGAAGCTAAATTTACTATGTCTCCCCTTCTTCCCAATTGGAAGGCCCTACTGGAAGATTTTGATCTTATTGGCAAACATGAAGAACTGAGCTCAGTCTAGAAGCGCATAAAATAATCAGATCTGGATATCAGATTAGAATGGAGCTCGTTATAATAGAGATCAGCTCAGGGACTTCAGTTAAGAAGATCAAATCAAATCGAAATTGCTTAGAGTAGAACAGAGAAGAACGAAGCAGCTTAGAGCGAGAACAACTTACGAAGCTTCGTAAAGATCAGATGAGAGACGATCAGTTGAAAGGGGGTAAGCTGAGAGGCGGTTAGCTAAATGGAAAAAGAAGCAAGACTCATATTAGATCAGCTCATAGCAGGTCAACTCAGAGGCTATCAACTCATAGCAAGTCAGATCACGACAAAGCAGTTCGAACACGAGCTTACTCGAAAACTGAATTAAAGTAGTTCAAACTGACTTGCTTCACTATGTCTACATTAGTTGAGAGACCGTACAAAGATAATAAATAACTCCACATTACATAGACATCAGTGCAGAGACAATACAAAGATAATAAATAGCATCACCTACCTATGTATGATGAAGGGACAACAATGACACAAAGCCAGAAACTTTACAAAAGCTTTTCAACGACTAGAAACTTGCGTCAAACGATAGCATCAGCATAGAGGCTATATATAAGAACTGAATTGAAGACTCAAACATGAGCGAGGGAAGAAGGGTTGGACGACGTACGAGAGAATTTGAGACGACAAAGAAAGCGATGAATAGTTGATGGGAGAAGAAAATAAAAGAGGAAGCAGTCGACGGTCAACAGCCAGGAGCTTAATCGTCCATGTTGACTGTTTACTCTATTAGTTCAGACATAACACTTCCTAATATGTGATATACAAGAAAGTTTATCGTTGTAATTGATATACTCACAATTTGTTAATAAATTATATTGATTTAGATATTACATTTCGCCGTACTGCCGTTTAATAATCAATTACAACATACAATTGATATAATCAATTACAGCTCACCACAAACACGCATGAACAAAATAACCTGAACCAACTCAAAATTGTCTGAATTGTGGAAAAATGTATTAGACCAAATCCTATTAGACCTATTCCAAGCTGATTAACATCTAGATCAAGCTGAAACTAAAGGAATTAGACTATCAAATGTATATATGGACAAATTTCTGTCCAAACTATATTAGGTGACTTAAGTGTAACAAAGACAAAATATATTGTCCATGTCGCTTATATTCTCCACTTAGTGGAATGCGCAAAAATTCATTAAAATGTCATATTCAAATATTTTGTACTGTTAAAAAGACAATACTGTACATATCATATTGCTAATTATTCAAAGATCATTGCTTTAAATAATGTCGGATACTCAATCTAAGCAACAAATATAGCAAAAAAATATAAAACTCTACCAACTCAATATGTACGAAAAATGGAAGAGAACGAGAAGAAATAACTATAAAAAATGTAAGAAATTTTAACAGCCTCTTTCTTCCATAATCTGTACAATAGTAATTATATCCAAAATCAAAATAAAAAGTGATTTATCTACTATTTTAATAATCAATCCATATTTATTTACTTATTTTAAATATTTAATTTATTCGATGGGGAAAAAAATATTTAGATTTTTCGTGAAACCTGACACTGAAGCGAAAAGGTACGCGCGAGAGAGAAACATACGATTCGAGTTTCCGGATCTAGGGTTTCTTCCCCCCCTCGTCACACTCTGCAAGTACCGATTGCACTACAAATTCATCACCTCTCTGCTCTGACCCTAGGCCCTAGTTCTCAAAATCTAAATTATACTTCTGTGGCGTCAACAAAATTCTAGAATTCGACCAACATAATCAATCTTGATTTAAGAAACCTCTAATCTGTGACACTCACTGTTTTATTTTCCTATTTGATTTTTTATTTCATCCACAATCGATCTGTGAATCTGAACAAATTGAACCGAAGAACTTCCACCACGACAAAAAGTGAAATCTTTTGGGTAGACAGCCAATTTTACCAACGGTTTGGCCACTGGTTTACCGAATACTGATTTTATCTCGAAATTGGACGCATCAATCCAAGTGCAGGACTCCGAAACCGAGTCTCAGTTTTAAAATTATTATTATTATTTGTTTTCGCGTGAAAATGTTTAGTAAACCGGTGTTGGTGTATGAAGGAGACAGGGTGCTGGGAGAAGTAGAGTTGTACCCCCAAAATGGAATTGTATTTGGAGACGAGTTTAGGGAAATTCGGATATCGCACTATTCACAACCCAGCGAGAGGTGCCCGCCACTCGCCGTGCTTCATACTGTATCCGCAACTGGAATATGCTTCAAATTGGAATCTTCCTTGAAGCCTCAGGAATCGCCGCTTTCTGTATTGCATGCCACATGTCTCAGAGACAACAAGGTATTGACACTGAGTTGCCAACCAACAGTTTCGGAATCACTTTCTTAATCTGTGAACCCTCGATTGATTCAGTAACAAAACTCTCAATTCTGCTAATGTCAATCCTAATCAAATGACCTGATCTGACTAAAATCTGGTTTATGTAACATGTGAAACAAAGGAGTAGAAAATAACTTTCATACCATCAATAAGAGACTGATTCAGGCAAACCGATCTCATTCAAAAACCATTTCAGTTTCCAATAATTACTAATGGCCCATTTTGATGTTAATGTTGATATATGTACTTTTATCTTAAAATAAATATTACCATGAACCGTCGACTTCCCTAATCGGATTCTCCCTGAAAGTGTCCGAACAGCATAAATTTCGGTGTTGTTTACTCATGGATTCTGGAAATGGAATTTGTCGTCCTCGATAATTTACTATAATTAACGATGATAATCTTCTTCCTAAAATTGTTTTCCTCGTCTCTTTGCGACAAAGGTCCATGTCTAAAATCCTTTCGACGGTTTGAAGTTTTGTGTTTCAATGACCCCCTGAACTTTTGATTGATCCTTAGAGGAACATGTAGGGCTTGTTAAGTAATTCTCATGTTTCATAAAAGCAATTTGCAGATTCTTACTCTAATAACAATATATAATATTTTCTTTGAACAAACTTTGCAGATTAATGGGATATTATGAATTTAGTAGAATATGAATTTGTTTGAGAGTTTGTACGAAAGTGCTTATTATAACACGTCACTAATCATCTATCTTTTTCTGTGTCTGTGTGCTTCAGCACTGGGATGCATCTATGCATTGCCATAAATTTCTTGACATTCATTTTCGTCATTGCAGTAGTGCATCTAACTTCTCGCGAGAAGATAACTTATGGTTTGCCTCTTGCAAGTAATTGGCACTTGCTAGTATTGGATGCTACATTCATTGTATAATCACGATATTTTGTTTTGCAGACTGCTGTAATGTCAGTTGGAGGAGGGGAAATTCATTTAGTTGCCATGCATTCTAGGAAGTACGAAGGCAAGGGCCCTTGTTTTTGGGGGTTCAATGTTGCTCCGGGACTTTACGGTTCTTGTCTTGTCATGCTGAACCTTAGATGTCTTGGCATTGTATTTGATCTTGATGAAACTCTGATAGTCGCTAACACAATGAGATCATTTGAGGACAGAATAGAGGCACTGCAGAGAAAAATAAGCTGTGAGTCTGATCCACAGCGTGTTTCTAGCATGGTTGCAGAGGTCAAACGTTATCAGGATGATAAAAATATTTTGAAGCAATATGCAGAAAGTGATCAGGTGATTGATAACGGGAAGGTCGTCAAATCACAGTCTGAGATGGTTCCGGCATTGTCGGACAATCATGAGCCTGTTCGTCGTCCAATTATAAGACTACAAGAAAAGAGCATTGTTCTTACTCGTATTAATCCACTGGTATTTATTCCATCTGTTCCGCTATAATTTGTCATTTAACTTTGAGTCTGTGAGTCCTCTTATCTTAATTCTTCTGGCTTGAGAGTTTTTTTTTTTTGTTTTCACTGTGGTTTGCTTACATTATAATTTCAATTGATTCGCATTTAATATTATTAGAACTTCTATATATAATAATTGCTATCAATGACAATTTGGGCTAAGAGGATATCATATTAACTCTATATATTGATTAGATAATACTTTTAAAACTCTCATATAAGTAGATGGTACTTTTTTAATCATAAATCAGTAAAACCTACAAATATTACAAAAAATTTATGTTCACATTTTCTTATAGTATGATTTATCATTGGTTTTTTCTTGGAATTTAAGTTTTGTAATTTAGTCTTGTCTCTAAGTTTTCTGCTGAAGTTTACTTTTCAAATTATATCGAACTATCATGTTAGTGTGTCGATACTTCGAGAGCTCCAAACCTATGCAAGTTATGATTAAAAGTGTAATGTCATTTTATGATGTCTCACTCTTCGGGCATCAAGTGTATTGAATACTTTAACTTCCTTCCTTCTTCTCTGTTATTTTGGTAATTTGGTAGGTATTTGATGATTTCGAATACATTAATGGACGATTTCAAATTTAAGCGATAAAATGATTTAAAAACACATGATGATGACTTCCTAGTTGATTACTTGAATCTTTGTTGATTTGATTGATAGATTTCCTTGGGTTTCAGGGGTTCTAAAGTTACGTATGTGAATATTTTTTTGAATATGGTCTTGTCTATTTTGTTTATTTTTATCGTTTTTTTTTTCTCAATCAAGAAAAGATCAGATAATATAATTTTCGTTTCGTCTCTCTATTATTCTGGTTAGCTGGTAAAAACTTGTGATGATTATCTAATATGTTAATCGATGAATTCACATTCACCGTTAAGTTAATATATATGTGAATTTATACTACATTATAATAACAATTTATCAAATGGATTACTTATTATCCTTTTTTGCTGTAATACCCAATACACTATTTATTTGTAGTTGTTATATTGCGTTTATATTAATATATCTGAACATGTTTATATGGTTGTTTTGTAGCTATCCTGCATACTATAGTTCGACCCTTGTCAAATGTGCCTGATACACCATCTTTTTGGTGATTGATGATTATATTTGAAGTTCAATCCTTTTAAGATTGAGGAATTTTTTGTGCTCCAACAGATTCGAGACACCAGTGTACTTGTGAGATTAAGACCTGCTTGGGAGGATCTCAGAAGCTATTTGACTGCTAGAGGTCGAAAGCGCTTCGAGGTTTTTGTTTGTACTATGGCTGAAAGAGATTACGCATTAGAAATGTGGAGGCTTCTTGACCCAGAGTCAAATTTGATAAACTTTAATGAGCTCTTGGATCGAATTGTTTGCGTCAAGTCTGGTAACTTTTAGAAACTTGTTTTTGGCTTTTAACTGCTACTACTAGGAATTGTCCTGATTGCATGGATGTGTCAAAATCCTACAGGTTCTAGAAAGTCCCTATTTAATGTCTTTCAAGATGGAAGTTGTCACCCTAAGATGGCATTGGTGATTGATGACCGTTTAAAAGTGTGGGACGAGAAAGATCAGCCTCGAGTGCACATAGTTCCTGCATTTGCTCCATATTATGCACCTCAAGCTGAAGTAATTTGCTTTCCACCAACACCCTTCCTTTTTTGAACTTTAAAAAGTTTTGTGCTAAAAAGTTCAAATAATGTTCCACAGGCCAATAACACTGTACCTGTGCTTTGCGTTGCAAGAAATGTAGCCTGCAATGTTAGAGGTGGATTCTTTAAGTAAGTTCATACAGGACTAAACTCATAGATCATTGTATAGTACATCAAGATTTGTTTATGACTACCTTTTTAAGGATTAGGCTTATGAAAACATATCCGATGTAGGGAATTCGATGATGGTCTCTTGCAACAAATTGCTGAAGTTGCATATGAAGATGATATTAAAAACGTGGCTTTCCCTCCTGATGTTAGCAACTACTTGATTTCCGAGGCAAGTGAAACTGAGGTTCTTTGCTTCATTTCTTTGGGCAATTGATACTGTTTCTCGATAATTTTGTGCCTGAGTGATGGAGATTATGAGTTCACAGCACTCTCAATTGAAAACCATTTGCTTTTCATCAAGACTTTCAGAATTTAAGTGATTCCGTTGGATTTCTTTATTGCTTAGGATGATCCTTCTACCTCTAATGGAAACAAGGATTTGCATGTCTTTGATGGAATGGCTGATACTGAGGTGGAAAGGAGGCTAAAGGTGTAATGCATTGATCTAATAATTTCTTTTAAAAAATATTTGTGCTGTCTTAATTTATTCTGATTAACGTAAATATTTTAGGAGGCAATTTCTGCTTCTTCAAATGGTCCTCCGTTGACTAAGAATTTGGATCCAAGAATTACTCCAGCTCTCCAGTACACTGTACCATCTACCTCATTTTCAGTTCCTCCATCAACAATTCAAGTGCTGCCAGTGCCTTTTACCAATCAGCAATCTTCTCAAGTGACCTCTCTGCTCAAACCACCATTAACTCAACATGGGCCAGCTGAACCGACGTTTCTAATTCCTCCTGTAACGGAAGAGGGTGAGGTACCAGAGTCTGAATTAGATCCTGATACAAGAAGGAGACTGCTCATCTGGCAACATGGTCAAGACATGAGAGGCCACACTCCATCTGAATCTCAGTTTCCTGCCCGATCTCCCATGCAAGCCTCTATTCCAGCAGTTCAACCACGTGGTTGGTTTCCAGTTGAAGAGGAAATGAGCCCTGGACACCTTAATCAAGTTGCGCCAAATAAGGAGTTTCCTTTGAATGCAGAGTCTCTTCCTATTGACCACCATCGGATTCATCATCCGCCTTTTCTACACAAAGTGGAGCCTTCTATTCAACCTGGTAGAGTTCTTGAAAACACAAGGTTGTCCAAGGAGGTAATACATTGGTATCACTGTACTTTTGCTTTGTGGAATTGAAAATAAGATTACATTGTCATGACATTAATGTGAGTTTTCTGATATACCAAGGCTTATATGCAGGTGCTTCCTAGGGAAGACCTGTTAAGATTAAACCAACAGCAACCTGGTTTTCATTCCTTTCCTGGTAACTGCTATTTCCCCATTTTCCGTATCACCATCTGTCGATCTGGTTTCGCTAATGTGCTGGAATCTCTGGAATTTTTTTATCCAATTTACTACACTTGGGCAAAAGCTCAAATGGCTTAGAAATATGAACTCAGTCTTTTCATAGTATATTTAATGTGCATTGATACATCTATTTCGTGTATTTGCTCTCTTTGATAGCTTGTGTTGGGGTTGAATTTTAATTGTCATGATTTCCTTTCCTTTTGGCTCCGCATACCCATTTCTCAACTTTCCTGAAAGTAATAAGATAGGAAGTAAGATTGAAATCGTAAAAAAGCATCATGAGCTACATCCGCGCCATCTGGCTAGAAAATAATCCATTTTTACTGTGTTACTGGTGGAAACCTTTTCCATACTCAGAAATATCTCGTGCCATGAGAAATATCGCTGGGAAAGTTACCTACAAACACACACACACACATTGCTAGAGATCATTTGAGTACATGTCTGCTGATCCTATGATCATGCAAATGAGATGGATAGAACCGTGGTCAGAGATAAACTGATCGAGTAGAAATCTGCTGATCCTTTGATCATGCGAATAAGAGAAATAGAAATGCAGAAAATAGAGGTTCTGTCACACAGTTTTTCTTTTCACATTTACCTTTGCTGTGACTTGTATCTAGAGGATGTGTAGTAGTTATTGACTATGGAAAAATGGAGATTGGGAAAAAGGTAACTAGTCTTGTCTTTAATCCTACTAAACAAATTTCTATAATATTCTATGCTTCACAATAGTAAGTCTCAACTCTCTTTTTAGAAGTAGTACTAAAATACATGTTTTTTTACAAGATGAGGGTGGTCCTCGAAGGCCTCAACCATCTTTAGTAAACAAGGATTTAGATCTTGAAGCGGGACAAATTGATCCCTACCCTGAGACAGCTACTGGAGCTTTACAGGATATTGCATTAAAGTGTGGAACAAAGGTATGATATCTAGTTGATTCTTTCTATGTTGGCTCCTGCAGTTCCGTTGTCTACCCTTATGATTTATATGTCTCACATTCCTGTAGGTTGAGTTTAACCAAGCTCTATCACCGATTTTGGAACTGCAATTCTCTGTAGAGGTGGTTTCACACTAGCATTTGCAGTTAGTTTTTGTCTTGTGCGAACAGAAGGAATAATTAAGTTATAACTAAGATTGACATTTATGTTCTTTTCTTGTTTCCACCACTTTACTTTCTTGCAAATTGATTCATATTATGTCACGACACCTTGCGCTGATTGCTTATTTTGGAAATCTTTGGCTGAAAAAGTCCATGAGATGAATGCCATGTGGTTTTTTGCAGGTTTTGTTTGCAGGACAGAAAATTGGTGAAGGAATTGGCAAAACAAGAAGGGAAGCACAGCGTCAGGCTACTGAAGTATCTCTTATGAACTTGGCAGGTAGTATACCAAATTACCGATGCAGGCCTCTTTATAATTGAAATGAATTGGTTGATGTATGTTATATTTTTTATATCTCTCATTCCATAATCCCTACTGCCTGGTGTATATTTCATTATTGTGTTTTGTGCAGTCGTAGCTAGAAACTTTTGCATGATTGTTGTTGCCAAAATTTCAATTTCAAGGCTTATAATAGTTAACTTTTTGTGCAGATAAATATTTGTCAAATCTTGAACCTGAGTTCAGCTACACACCTGGGAACGAAGGTATGCGTGCCAATCCTAATGTGTGGTTCTTTTGTGATGTTAATTTATTTGTATATCAATCACACCATGAGAGTTGGTACCTGTTTCAACATCAGTGTCACCAAGGATTCCTGATGCAAGAGTTGAGAACTCCAAGAAGTCAATGGGTTCAGTAGCTGCACTTAATGAATTGGTGAGTATCATAAACGTAAACTGGTTCCTACTTCTGTAAATGGTAATGGTAGAAGTGAGGTTTTTACTCCTTGCTTTCTATTGATAGTTTCTAGTTTTTTAGTGCATGAAGGAGGGACTCGGTGTAGCATTTCAAACGCAACCTCAATTTTCGCCTAACCCTATCCAAAAAAATGAAGTGTATGCTCAGGTAACATTACTCTTTATTGTGTAAAACTGCTTTCTTGAAAGTTTAGATGTGGACTGTGTGATGGGACAAAGACACTCTTGCACAGGAAGATCTAGGCCATGCTTTGCAAGATTGTATCCTGAATTTTATCTGGTGCTCACGGACTCCCATCAATTAGCTTGTTGGGTGATTCAGTTTTTGAGATTTCAAATTATTCAGAATTCAGATGTATGTTAGAGATTTCCTAGGTTTCACGATTCCGATGTTTCCTCTACGTTTGGGTTTTTTTATTGGTTGTGGACTGGACGTCACAATATGAGGATGTTCTTATTTTGAAACCATCGTTTCTTATTGACTGTTATTGGTATTTTGATCGATTGTTTTGTTAACTCTGGTCCTTGTGGGACTCCTTCAATGAAACCAAAAAAGAAAACGAAATAAATCTTAAGCAGTTATTTTTCTACCTTCTGGTGCTTCAGGTTGAAATCAATGGACAGTTGATGGGCAAGGGAATTGGTCGAACATGGGATGAAGCCAAATCACAGGCACGGCTTATCAGTTCAAAATTGTCTATTTTTCTTTTCTTTTCTTTTTTTAACTATTTTGGCATCGAACTTAACCGTCCTCGTTAAAATGTAAGTTGTGAATTTTGAAAATCATGTACGACAGGCTGCTGAAAAGGCTCTTGGTGCCTTGAGTTCTATGGTTGGTCAGTTTCCTCACAGACACCAAAGTTCTCCAGCGTGAGCTATTTCTTCTACTTTTTTTGTTTTTCTCTCTGTTTCTCTGCTAATTTGGATACGCATATACAAAATAAACCAAATAGATGATGCTATGCGTGGAACAATTCTCCTGTTTTCAAAACTTTGCTGTTTTCTCCATCTTTGCAAATTATATTCTTCATCCCATTTGTGTGATTAGATCACTCTCACCCATCACAAGGGTCTTAGATATATATGAGATACATTGAAAGTAATGGGGTAATTAGATGATTTAATAGAAGAATAAAATTTGAAATTTGAATATAAATATAAATATTTGTAAATTGTAGCAATAAGTATTTAACGTCAGTCTTTCATGTCTTACACACTTGTTATATGTTCAAGCTCATGGAATTCATTTGACAATGCTACTCTATATCATATACTGAAAAAGACGGAACATATTAATGAAATTGACCACGAAAGCTAGGATTGTTGATTTGGTGTTTTTACGTTGTCATGGAGTCTGTTGGATATTGACTTGTGCGATAAGTCGCACTTAGGAGCAGAGGATATGCAAATAAAAGAGTATACCACCACACTCAAATAATGTCCTAGAAAATCTAGATGATTGGATTGCCAGTTCATGCAACACTGCTCTGGCACTATAATTCAGAAAAGGTATAATTGCAGGGTTACGATCATGATTTTTGGCTGAACATGCATCGGCCGCATTTGGAGTCTTCTTCTGGCAATGTTATTAGCTAACATTTTAGTATTTAATTTATTAATAAAATCTTAACTAGTTTCCGATGTTGAACTTTTGGCTTTGTAGATTGTACGTCTTTCATTTTTGTCTTAACATATTTCATGGCTTGCTTCTAGTAAGTTACTTGTAGGCTACAATTATTACAGTGTTATTGAATCTTTGATCTTCAGATCTTTGCAGAGCTTGTCAAATAAAAGGTTAAAGTCAGATTTCTCTAGAGCTGTGCAAAGAATGCCATCGTCTACCAGCTACCCTAAGAATCCATCTCCCATACCATGAATCTTTTGTATGCATTGTCCTACCTGGTTTGATCATACAAGAATCATAGAACAATAGTGAAAACATGAAACATGTAGTTGATGCAGCTGAAGTTGTAGTTCCAACTATTCTCTGTGGTTTGCACTTTTAATTTCCTGGAACAAATGTGAAGAATGCAGCATGCCTGAATTTTTAGTACTGGCCAACTCTAATCTGTTGCAAGCTGGAGCTTATCCCTTGGTTGAAACTCAGAAGTTTGTGTACATCTCTTGGACGATGATCTACATCTTGACCTAGAAATGTAAATACTATCCAGGATAAGAAGAAAGAACAAGACCTTCATTTCGATCTTGGGGACATTATTAGCAGTTGCAATTTTTTCCAGTTTTGGGGATTGAACTCGTAGACAAGGCGTTCTTTGATCTGCTAGCTGACATTGCGTGGCTCCCCCTATGGATCATGTCAACTTGTTTTCACTCCCGCTTCTTGAGTTATTGTAACTGGCCAAGAAATATTGCTTGTTTTGGAATTACGCCAATCTCTGAAACTTACAGATTCGCGGTCCTGCAAAGAAGCAGATGATAACCCTCCACAAATTTCTGTTAATAGGATTGTAAAATCTCTGTTGCTTGTGATTATGAGGGTTCATTTTTTTCCTTGTCTTATGGTGTCGTTTTGTGGAGCAACTAGTTAGCAGCACAATTTTTTTCCTTTTGGGTTATTTCCCGTCAATGGCTAGATTATTTTGTACTGAGCTACTAATCCTCATTGCTTGCATCAAACATTAATCGAACAGACTGGCCATTGTGAATCATGTGTTGCAAAAATTTTGATCTTTTATGCTTCAACTTTCTAGGTTGTGATGCCTTCTTGTCAAATTGTTTCTACTAATTTATGCGATCAGTTTTCTGAAGATGATGGTGTGTATGAGTTGTCGCAAACTTGTGATTACCGAGCCATGTGGTAGAATTATTCGGACTTCTGCATAATGCAAGAGCATCCGCCGAACGAGTGATTTATGCTGTAGTTTTGATAATGAGTGTTCTACTTCTAAGTGCATTTCTAGTTAGTGTAATCAAATGGATGATAAGTAAATTGGCATCAAGCAAAATAATCGATAGTTCTAATTTCAATATTTTACAGTTCCAGCCTTCCAGGACGCCCACTGATGTTGGTGTTTTTAATTTGTAAGTTAATTAGTTAATAATAATAACTAATTTTAAATTTTTATATCCTAATTGATCAACCGTCGATTCCCATCGGAGTAAAGGTTTGAAATATATCCCGTCGGTTGATTTTCTTTCTTTTTTAAAACTCTACTCAAGTGCTGAGATGAGTGCCGGTGGCGGAGGAGCTCAGGCGGCGCACTCGCTGGCGTTCAGGGTTATGAGGCTGTGCCGCCCGACCCTCCACGTCGAGACTTCTACTCTCAAATTCGATCCCTGCGATCTTTTCTTTGGCGAAGACCTTTTTGACGATCCAATCGCGGCCTCTAACCTCCCTCGCCTTCTTTCCAGCATTAATGTCGGCGGTCAGTCGAACAGCTCCGCCATGGATCCATCGGATCTCAGTTACCGGAACAGGTTCCTCCTCAATGACCCTTCAGACTCCATCGGCCTTCCTGGCCTCCTCGTCCTCCCTCAATCCTTCGGGTATATTACCACTGTAACATGCGCACGCACCTTCTTCATGTCTAAGCTTGCTTATGCCTGTTTATTTCTAGAGGAATGTGCGGGGAGCATCATTATACTAATCATTGTCGTGGTTATAGGGCGATATATTTGGGGGAGACGTTCTGCAGTTATATAAGTATCAACAACAGCTCCAGTATCGAAGTTCGAGATGTTATAATCAAGGTTTATAAGTTATATTTATGATCAACGAAAGAAATGTAACTGAAGTTTTTTTCCTTCTTGCTGTGATTAATTATTGATGCTGCAAGTAAGCCAGCCTGATAAGGCGAAGTCATCATTTTGAGCGTGTGCCTAGCATGTGTTTCTATTTCAATGCTGAAGGTCAATTTGTATCGTTTTTATGCATGTATCCTTTTTATGCATGCACTTTGTTACCGCTTGTTAGTTGTTACCGATGTGTCTATGCTTCAATAGTGTGTATATTCTCGTTGTAAAGCTATCGGTAGCTTTATTGTATCATGGATTTATCTTAAATTGTGCCTTTTCATATAAATTCAGTTTCATATAGGATACAAACATTCACACATAGTATCTAGATTTATTGACTTTTTCCTGTCCTCTTTAAGGACTTTCAAATTGGAAACACAGATGGAGCGAATGTTCCAGAAGATTAGTCATGTCACAATTCAATCCATGAGGAAAATTGGGAGAAAATTTAGGTTCTTGTGTGCATGAGTTAGAACAGTATCAATCTGTTGGGACATGGGAGATACTGTCAAACCTTCTTTTACTTACTAACTCCAATCTCAAGCTACTCAACTTAAATTTCATATTTTATTGTTGACAGGCCGAAATTCAAACAGGAAAACAGAGAATACTGCTTTTGGATACATCAAAATCACCGGTTGAATCAATCCGTGCGAGTGGAAGATATGATTTCATCGTCGAACATGATGTGAAGGAACTTGGTGCACACACGTTAGTCAATTTGGGGGATATATATTTAAATATTTCTTTCTGGAGATTTTTAGTAATAGACAATATGTAATTATGTATTGTGATTTCGATTTACTTTTTTCTTATCTGTAGCTTGGTGTGCACGGCACTTTATAGTGACGGTGATGGTGAGAGGAAGTATCTCCCGCAGTTCTTCAAGTTCATGGTTTCTAATCCCCTCTCAGTTAGAACGAAGGTATAAATTATTCTTAGTTTCGCAATGTGCATCCCTACTAAAATATTTGACAAATTTCTTTAAAATATGTGAAGGGGCAGATCACTGTCGCTATTTGTATATTTTATCTTGAAAGTCCACATAATTATTAAATTTCAAATTAAATAATAGTTACTCTACTTCATGCAGGTTCGCGTTGTGAAGGTAGGTTGATGTGTGATTATAACTTATTAAGTGTAAGTTCTTAATCCTTCCAAGCAATTCGTAATATGTTATTCTAGTGAACGACTTCTGTCATATAATTTTTGGCGTAATGGCATCTTCATTTGCATGATGGAGATTAGGATGGTTTGATGAATTTGTATTTGCTTGTTCTTTGTTTACGTTTCCTGTGTATAGTCGATCGTTGTAAAGTTTTAAAAATATGATGCCTATATTGTCCTCAGATATGATCCAGATATCATGTAACATAGTTCGAGTCACTTCTGGTAGCTCCACAATGGTGGTTGAGGCTACTTGAAACTTAGACTCAGTTTTTCTGTGACCTATTTTAAGATTTCATTGTAGCAGTAGATCGTTCAAATGTGCATTTAATTTTTCAGGCTGAGATGCAAATACTTGTTAATTAGTGGGAGCTGCTGAGCTACTTCCCTTCATGATCGCCAAATCATCCTTCCTCTCAGGAAAACACGTTTGTGGAGGCTTGTATAGAAAATAATACAAAATCTAATCTGTACATGGACCAAGTTGAGTTTGAGCCGGCACAGAATTGGACTGCAACAGTGCTCAAAGCTGATGATCACCTTTCAGAACACAAGCCATTGTCAAGGTGATTTGGAAAATTATTCTAATTAATTTGCAATCTTCGTTATCTATTGTTTTTAATGGTTTAAGTATCTACTTATCTAACGTGGAGTTGGCATCAGTATATCACCTTCTTTATAGTCATTGAAGTGAATGCTAGATTTTGGCAGAGAATTGTTTAAGGAACCCATTATCATTAGAGCTGGAGGAGGAATTTACAACTATCTCTATCAGTTAAAATTGTCATCACAGGAGAGTGCACGAGTGAAACTTGAGGGAAGTAATGTTCTTGGTAAGCTTCAGATAACATGGCGCACAAATTTGGGTGAACCCGGTCGCCTGCAGACTCAAAATATTCTGGGAAATGTAAGTTGATTTTTTATAGCCTTTTACTTTAAAAGGTTGACATGTATTGAATCTTATCTCCCTGCTGGCATCTGAATATAATATATGAAATGGAAAACATTATTTAAAATGAGATCCTGTCTCTGATGTTATTTAGGGTCTCAATACTTAGGGTTTGGTATGAAAGATTGGTATCTGTAAAGTAGATTTTTTTAATATCACATTTCTCTAGTCTTACCACTATTATTATTTACTCCCTTGCAGCCCATCACACGCAAGGAGATTGAATTGCAGGCTGTTGAGATGCCTTCCGTCATTATCTTGGAAAAACCTTTTGTGGTAACCTCCGTTCTTTTCTAGAAATGATTGTATGCATTTTCTGAAGCTATTTTTTAAATGTTTACTTATGATTGGAGCTATTTCTCATTACGGCTAGAAGAAACATCCATTACCTTTGGATCCTGCTGAAGGGTGAAGCTTGGACTTCCCCCTTTGTTGTTTTGGTGGTCACAGAATGGGCATGCTTTCAAAAAGTGGCCCTTAAGATTGTGCTGATTATTTGGGTTTGCCTGTTAAATTATGTTAAATGGTGGATCAAGAATGGTGATAACAGTACCTGTGCAAAGTGTGGTCGCTGGCAATTTATATATGTAGTCATGCACAAGGCATTATTATTGTTTTTTTTTTAACGTATTCACAATGTATTAGTTTTAATCACTCACATTTCGGTATTTAGGCACACTTGAACCTCGTTAACCAGACCGACAGAGTACTTGGGCCCTTTGAAGTGTGGTTATCAGAAAGTAATACACTTGATGAGAAGACGGTAATGGTCAATGGTCTTCAGACAATGGTGAGTCATTTGAAACGGCTAAAATGTGAACCCTCATTTCCAATCACTGATTCCATCTTGAACATAAAAATGTTCCTGTACTTTCATCAACTCCCTGCTTCATTGTTCTACATGTACTACTTTAAAGATGCCTAAATCATCCATCAAAACCTTTTCAAGACATGACTTTGAACAATTTATGTATTTTAATGCTATTTCTCAGACTCTTGGAGAGGTGCAAGCGTTTGGCTCTTTGGAGTTCCAATTGGTTAGTGTGTTCAATTTTTTAATTACAATAACCTGACACGTTTATACTTTATTAATAAACTAATAATGGGCTGGTGAATAATATCATAATGATCTTTGTTCATTGTTTGCTTGCAGAATTTAATCGCAGTAAAGAATGGGATTCAGAAAATCAGTGGCATCACAGTTCTTGATACCATAGAGAAAAAAACTTATGATTCTCTGTTAGGAATGGAGGTTAGTTGTGTTCTCTTGGAGTTTCCACACTACCATGTATTATCATGGCCATATGTGTTGATCAGTTTGACCGATTTTGGATTTGAGGCAATCCCGTTTCGCGCCTGTTCATTTTTTATTATGAACTCCATAATGGCATTTGTCAGACATTGAAATCTAGTCAACTTAAACATTCTGAAAAGATAGATGAAATTATTTTGATACAGTTTTGAGATAATATTTGGGTATAAATTTCGAATATTGTTTAATATATCAGAAGAGGTGGTGGTGTAATGAATGTATGTGAAAGATGGAATCTCACTGTTATTGGTAGAAGAGAATGAAAGGAAATGATTGTGTGATCATTAGGTTTGAAGTGTCAAAATTAAGCAAAGTCAGTTGTGTTCTTTGGCCAAAACAATTGACTGCGGGTATCAAGAGTCCAGCCAACCATTCGACTTTAATCATCTCCAAACTCAAGAAGGCTTCCCAGAAACCCAGATAGTGTGACTTGGGTCTAGTTAGCCTTTTCATATTTACTTTCTCCTCCGCCAACTCCATGTTCTGTGTAGGAACCCTCATTCTATATGATAATTTTTCTTTTTTTGTTTCAAAATATCTTGTCTTTATTATGTCTGATGAACTGTTATTGTTAATGCAATCTGCAGATATATGTTGATTCCGAGTGATCAACTGGTTACTAGTGCTGAAGGAGGTAGGTCACCATGCTTGGTTCCGAGATTCTTTTGTGAGAAAAAGCATGAATTCTACAAACCCACTCTTTTTTGTTGTTTGATCTCGAAATTAAATTATTTCGTTTAATTTGATTTAGTTGGCCAAGCTTTTGGCATATTGTACTGTTATAGTTTCTTGTTCGCTTCCATTAATGAAAAAAGTAAAATAACACACTTCCTTGACTCCTTCGGTAGTCGGGCCAGAAAGAGGCAGGTACCTAGAGAAATGCTCATTCGTATAGTATGATTTTAAAGATGTAAAATAGTACATAATTTTTCCTTTCAAAAAAGTTTACATCTTTTTATTTTAATAAGTTTGACAATTATGCTAATGTAAAATCCAAAAGAATGTTCATCTGATTCAGAAAAATCGAATCGAGTGGATAAAATGTAGAAATCGAATCAAAATTAAAATCAGTTGAATATAAAAATGTTTTAATATCGGATCATTATTTTTGAGATATTTTGCATCACTAAATCAGATGCCGATTCAAGTCGCATTTCAATGTTCTAGAGTTTGTTTAGATCGTGGTTGATCCTTTCTTTGGCTTAAATGAAGAAATAAAGATTGAAATCCATATATTTGCAAATGAAAGCTTCTGTACACTTCGTGTTTCGTGTTTCGTGTTTCATGTTTCAGTACATACGATAAATATAAGAATATTAATCTTACTAAGATAATTATACTTCAAAAAGACTCTCCTATAATATCATCTATATATTAGTAATAGATGCAATAAAAACATCGAGCGGAGGATTTCCTTGGTATTAATGGGTTTTAATTTTTATACACTTTATACAATTAAAATTATTAATGCACCCGAGTACTCCAAAAGTAATATATACTTCGGATTTAAAACTAAATTCCTCGAATAAATGTTATATTCGTTTACATATCTAAAAAATTTCCCTTCTAAATTTTCGGATTTATTTATTTTTTCTGAATAGCAGTATGATAAAGATAAACACTTGTTAAGATACAAAATTTTGTATCATCATTGTTTTTAAATTTTGAATTGGAGGTTGGAAGCAGTTGATGAAGAAATAAAGTATATATATAGTTTAGTCAATTCAGGTGAGTTTCAAAGAGATTCCATTAATGTTTTAAGATCCATTAACTATTCTTTCATTATAAGTTTGACAAAGTTGTTAATTTAGTGCAAGAAATTGTTGGCCAAATAAAAGATAAAGTCGAATCTTAACAATCAATAAGACAGTAAAGGGAACCGAAAGCGGCCAAATTAAAGGGGCAAAACCGGAAAAACATAAAGTGGGAAGTGACGATGCTGTTATTACTCTCCACAAATTATGGTATTTTATAACTTCTTACAAAAAAATTAGATACGATATAAAACTAAAAATTCAGGTTTTAATTAAATTCTTTGATAATTAACTATATAATAGTAAAATTTGGGTAAATATGAAAAATTAATTACGGCTAGAATCTAGTCTATAGTCTAGATAATCATAGATAACCGAGTTACCAAGTTATACATCATCATTTTAATTTATAGTTTAATAGCGAGAGAGAAAAGGAAAACTGAAAGAGAGTGGGGCCGAAAAGTATGGATAAGGTCGTCACCAGAACTAATAACAATGATATTTTTTAAATAATAATAGACAAACCAACAGCTGTATTATTAATCCTAAATTCGTAAATAAAACATTTGCAACCTTCCTTAAAACTTGCAAAAATAATTAAATTGAACATTTAAAAAAGGATTAACGTGGTGGGTCAGCCGGGAGAAATTGTTAACAAATCCATCTATTTTAAGATTGTCAAATAGTTTATTATTTGCTATTTCGATTTTTTTTTTGAAATCATTATATAATAAAATAAAGGAAAATAAATTTGCTTGATAAAAACGAAGCTGACTAGTGCGACCGATAAAGGAGACAGCTTCAAATTGAGGCAAGTCAGTATCAGTCAGGATTTTCCTTTGAAATTTTGTACAGTGAGTGAATAAAACAAAATTTTAATCTATTTAATAAATAAATAATCGTTTCAGAAATATCTCTCTTACTTTTCCTTTCGCTGCAGTTGTTGCTATCTTTTGGCTTCCAATTTCTGAGACGGAGGACGGGTAGAACTGTTCGGAAGAGTGTTGGAGGAGATGTACGTGGGCGGCGGCGTAAGTCCAACGCGGAAGTCTTTCAAGGATTCGCTCAAATTGCTTGAAGCTGATATTCAGCATGCTAATACTCTGTATGTGATTTTTCCATCATAGTTTGGTTGTTGTAGATTGTTTTAAAAAATCCGGTGCTGTTTTTGAGTTTTTTTTTTTCCTTCTTTTCTTGTTCTCTCGCACCGAAACATAGAAATTGACGATCAGTCCTTTTTTCCCGAGTTTTCCGTTAATTTTTCTCACAGTTTCATGTTTTCTTCGGTGTTTTTGGCTTTTTTTTTTGTGATTGATTAGAATGTTAGAATGTCCTTTTTTGAAACATATTTTTTACGTTTAATTTTAAGGACTCTGGGTTTGCAGTTTGAATTAGGAAGTTTTTAATTGATGAAAAGATTGCTTAATCGTGTTGTGGATCATATGAGCACCAGACCTTTATCCGCATGTAACTTGTTTGCTACGAGTATAGAAAGTTATTTTCTAATTTTGTGAAGATTTTCTTCTTAATTATGAATTTTTTATGTTGATTAGTAATAGGAATTTGAGGTTAATTGGGCTTGTCAAATGGCGATTGTATTGTATAGAAAGGCTTGGTCATGATTAATCTTTTGAACTTAATAGTTTTATGTTATCTGATATTTTGAAATTTTCACTGCATTGCAGTGCATCTGATTTCCCATGCGAGTACGATGGTGCCTGCCTACAGATGAGAATGTCGTACAGTCCAGCAGCTCAATTTTTCCTTTTCCTAGTGCAGTGGACTGATTGCCAACTAGCTGGTGCTCTTGGACTGTTGAGAATCCTAATATACAAGGCAAGTGTATTTTAAAAAATTCCATGCTGCATCTACTCATATCTATTTCCTTTTTGCCTTTTCCGCTTTGGTATGTTTGGAATTAGATTGAACTGCATTGTGGCACAGGTGTATGTTGATGGCACCACCACGATGTCCACTCATGAGAGAAAAGCAAGCATTAGAGAATTCTACGGTGAGCTTGTCTTTTTTCTTGCAGATTAAGATTATTATACTTGAAAGACCTTTGGTGACCGGTGGAATCTGATTTCTGGTATGTTTGGTGGTCAGCTGTTATTTATCCCTCTTTATTGCAACTTCAAAGTGGTGTCACGGATTCTGAGGACAAAAAGCAAAAGGCTGTTTGTTTTGAGAGATACCGGAGAAGGGATGAAGATTTACATAGTCCATGGTCTGAAATAGATATTGAAAGGGAAGAAGAATGTGGGATTTGCATGGAAATGAACAGTAAGGTAGTCTTGCCTGGATGCAGCCATGCCATATGCCTAAAATGCTACAGAGACTGGTATGTGTCCACCTTTTCTTCCATCTCTATTTCCCGCATCCATTTACTAAAAAATGCAAGGTTTAACTTTGTTGTTGGAGTCTCTAGAACCGTGTTGTGCTGGAGATATCGTTCATTGTTTGATCAAATACAATGGCCTCTACCATCTATGACATCTAAGAAGTTGCATGATCAAATTATGAAAACTCAGCGTCGCATCTCCATTCTTCATGTCTATTCAGTGTTTAATCCGCTAACTGAGATTTGCATTTGAAAAAGTAGAGAACTGTTGCAAGAAAAATGTAAGAAATTAGAAAAGAACATTTTATGTCATAGTATTCTGTGTCAAATGTGCTTGTGATGTCTTTGGAGTTCTTATCTTGTGTAAAAATGTAATTAACATTTTAGAACCGGCGTTAATTAGACTTGATCTGTTTGCATCCTGCCTTAGTGGCACCAAACCGACCGGATGCTTTGAGATTTGTGCTTGGGATCTGGCCGCTTTGCTGTTTTTTGATGATTCTAGCACGGTGAACTGTTGGAGATTTTGAGTACAAGAATTATGAGATGACTAGGACTCGTAATATAGATGTTTAGAAGGTTAATGACCCATAGACCAACATAGTCTTTTTAAAGTTACTCCTGGAGATGGACGACTTTTCATCACACAACTCTTTCCACATTGCTGTCTTTGCGTCTTGATTGACTATTATCTCTTCTAGCTTTACATGGTAGTTTTTCTTTTCTTTTTTTAGAGGCAGATTTACATGGTTTTTGAGTGCTTCAAAAACCCAAATTCTTTATTATATAATCGTTCATAATACAGATGTTTTCATAATGTTCATGATAAATCTAAATCTAGTGATTCTAATGTTGGTATGCACAAGATTACCAAATACCAATAATTCAAGCTCTGTTCAATGAAACGAGTTGATTGTACTCTACCGTAATCTATTTTTTTTTTAAGTATTGAATACGTCCATCTATATTTTACTCCATTTTTGTGGGCTCGAAATGACTCTTCTTGAGTTTTGCAAAGCTCGTATGTTGTCACTTGGCTCTTTCGTCGGGTTTCTGCACAATCTTGTGGAGAAGCCACCTTGCATGGTGATTTATGCATACATGTCTGTTTTATCCCATTTATGCTCGTTTTGTTGTGGTCAATAACATGAATTGTGCAGGCGCACCAGATCAAAATCATGCCCCTTTTGCCGCAGCAGCTTGAAGAGGGTCAACTCTGGTGATCTATGGGTATATTTAGAGAGCAAGGATGTGATGGACATGGGGACTATAACAAGGGAGAATTTGAAGAGGCTGTTCATGTATATTGAAAAGTTACCCCTTATCATCCCTGATACCCTTTTATATGCCTATGATACGCATGTGAGGTAACTAGCCTGCTCTTAGGCTCATATGCTATCAATTTTAGTAATGTTCTCATTATCACGGTCGATAATAATCAACGTAAATAAAATTTAGAGATTTGCGTGGTCCAACCCACCTATTATAAGAAAAACCGAGCCTTGATTTATCAAAGGCAGACGTTTAAGATCAAATGGAAATAGTCTAGGTAAATATTTGTGTTGCCATATAATTCAAAAGTTCTTGTACAGTTTGATCTTTGCTCATTGAATAGCAAATTTCTCATACTTTCTGCCTGGAAGGAAAAAAAAATCTTATGCTTCATGGTGAAACCAAGGGATCTGGTCCGTAATTCTATAGATCGTGTGCATGTTTTTTTCTCTTCTTTTCTGTTTTTTTATTGGTTGAGAGGTTGTATTTTCTGGTGGAAGTAGGTGTAGTTCACATATTCAAAACTGTATGATTCAAAGTCCTACCAATTTTAGGCCGCAATTTTTGAATCTCTGATTGGTGGTAGCTATCAGATCCTTGTATTATCCCGGCCAAATACTAGTGTTGTTGCCCAATTCACAGCAACGTAAAACCTGTTCCTCCAGCTAAGAACTCGGGTTAGGTAAGCAGAGCGCCAAATCAACCAGCTTAAAAATCCAGCAAGCGATAGACCTTTTACATCCTGTCAAATTTATTGGTGCTAGCAATTTGTAAGAACTATAGCTATAGAGATTGAATACCAGGTAGAGAAGTACAAAACTAGAACTCGATTTACCTTGGATTGACGTAGATCAACGAGTGCCTTGTATCTCCCAACTGATGCCATGCTTCCAAGATGTCGGTACACAAATGGATCCCCTAGAGCGGCAGCTTTCATTGAGAATGCCTTCCCCCAATCCTGTGTTCTTCCCATCCTGTTAAATAACTCAACAAGGAATTTTCCTTCCCGTTCTGCAACCTGTTATTAGTATAGTTAACCTTAGTCTCCTGCTCGGCTTTCTGGAACGAAATCTAGCGGTTCTATGTTACTTGGGTCCTCTGACTGAAATAACAACTTCCCCTCCCAAATCACTTGAAAAATAAACTTCTAGCTTAAATTAAGAAACAAAATCACATATTTTTCCATTTCGGGGGAAACATTCTTCTGTAACAATCAGTGTAACATTTTCCAATCATTTTGTGACACATGTACAACTAAAAATCATCGAAACCGATAAAAATCAAACATGTGTATAATGTGACAAATTATGACAGCAATTGTTACAGGTGGTTTTTCTCCTAGTTTGAGAACCGTGGATAAAAAAGCTAGAAAACTTCAATTTGTATGAGCAGAATTGGAACCTGAGCTAGAGCTGGAAGCACCGGTCTCCCTGTATGTTCAAGAAAACCAGCACAGTCTCCCATGGCAAAAACATCTTCCACTGCTGGTACTCTCAGCCATTCGTCCACACCAATCCTAAAGGACCCAGAAATATGCACATAATTAACGAATTTATGCACATCTGTAGACCCAAAGCAAGAAAATACATGCATGCACTCTACCTTCCTCCTGGAGACTTGGGGAGATTTAATGACTTGACAAACTGAGAGGGACCAACCCCAGTTGACCAAACAAGGAGGCCGTAAGGAACATCACTTCCATCACTAAGAACTATCTTATTCGGGTGAACCTCTTTCACAACACCACGCACAAGCCGTACTCCGCACTGAAGTACACTTACAACTATCAATCAACTTGAAATTATCTCCAATGATTTATCACAAAGAAACCTAATTTTGAGGTACCTTCGTCAGGTGCTTTGTTGCATATTGCCGCAATCCAACGTCAAACGATGATAAAATCTCATTCGCCTATAAAAAAAACAAGAGTTGGCACAAAATATATCAGCCGTTAACGATTCTCAAACAGGGTGAATTGCAAAATTTTCAAAAGCACAGGGTGAGTTTTTGGCTGTGAAATGCATCTCCCAGGTTCGGTATAACATTGTATATTAAAAAGAAAAAAAAAAGGTACCTCAATCAACGTGACACGGATGTAATTCTTGACATGAGAATACCTCTGCTTGACATCTCTCATTATAAAATCACTCAATTCTCCACTGAACTCAACTCCAGTAGGCCCCCCACCGATCACAACAAAATGCAATAGCCGTTCCTTCTCTTCTTCTGACATGCCTGTAAAAATGCAAATCTATTTGATCTCACATACACACTCACAACACATGTATGCATACCCTCTGAATCATAAAGTATAATGTATCCATCGAAATAATGGTTCTTGCTATGATCCATGTAAAAAATTCTTGAAGAATTAGCATCCGAAAAGATTAGGAGAAAGGGGTTTTCGTTTGTAGGATCATAAGATAGCCAGTCACCTGGATTTTGAGAGAGCATCAGATTGAGGAGAAGCTTCTTCCTGATCTCCTGGGCTTGGTTCACCTCCCGCAGGAAAAAGGCATGCTCTGTAACACCCTTTATGCCAAATGTCAATGGATCAGCTCCGGACGCAATCACTAGCTTGTCGTATGAAACACTGAAATGGTAACTTTCGCTTTCATGTCTGCCAGCATCGACTGTCTCGCAATACACCTGATTCAGTAGGCCCAGAATCATTCAATAGATTTAGAATCAAACTTAATGGGGAATCAAACAATAATAGTCCTAAGAATTTATATAAACTACTTACTTCATGCTTCTCCATGTCGATGCTATTGCATGAAGCAAGGAAGAAATAAGAATTAGGATCCTTTGACAATGCAGTTTGTATTCGGCTAACTGGCTCTGCCACAGAACGAAATTCCAGCGTTCCGACACAAGTTGAGGCAAGCAGAGGAGTAAAGACCATATGATTTCGTGGTGAGATGCAAACAACATCATATAACTTAGTGTCGAGTCCTTTGAGGAATCTACATGCGGCCCATCCACTGCCCAGAACAACTACTCGGGGCTTTTTCCCTGGCTTTGTGGCCTCAAGTGTAGGATACTTGATTCTTTCGTATTCTGAATCAGACTCTTCTACAACTCTTTGTGCATGAGCAATTTGATAACTAGGAGTCGTTCTGATTCCCCTTCTTCCATAACTTACACCAGATGATTGTTTGAGATTTGACGACAGATACAAAAAGCAGCCACCTGCTGTAACGTTTTCAGGGACAAGTAAGCGGGGTTTGGGAGCCAGTATACCCTCGCTGGGTATATACCCCTTACCAGAATAATATCGGGTGATTCCACTGGATCGTCTGAAACCATTTCTCAATATTCTTGAAGATGCCATCTGGAGTATCAGTCACAAGGACCAACACTCTAGAGGAAACTTGTATTAGAGCAGGTTGGATTGCTGTTTTTTTTTCTTGAAAGCAGGCCACACTGCAATATATTTGATGGATGGTTAAGAAAACTAGAAACCTATGTAGGAAGACAAAATCAACTTCTCCAATCAACTGGGAGAAGCAAAGACAAGGCCAGAAACCTTTACAACTCGGTTTAAGTGGTATCTATTGCTTCGAAACAAGACAAAGTTTATGACTTTATGTGAAAAGAAGACAAAAGACAGGGTCAAAGTTGGCCGTAAACTGCTGGCAGATTCAAGAAAATAATCTTTGTAAATCTCTAATGAGAGGATCTATTACCAAGAAACAGCATCGGGCAAATTCTTGCCTCAAGAAACATGAATAATCTAGCTCTCTCACATTTCAATTTTGGACATGGTTTTGTCGTGAGACGTAGACTAATAAGACGGGTACAACAGATTCAAACATCCAAGTGGATAAATCTCTGAATGCATGTGCTAAACTTCTTGAATCTAGCTCCTGCTTTGTCCTACTTTTCTAGTACATGTTTAACCGAATATGACGGGAAAGAAAAAAGCAAGAGAACAGAGCAACAGTCAAGGCATTATCCCCTCAAATCAGCAATCAGAAATCAGAACAAAACTAGAAAATGAACATCAGCATCAAACTTCTGCAGTAGGCAAAAAAAAAAGTTACCAGAAATGCAGAACCAAAAGAAGAAAAAGAAAACAAACAAATTGACAATGAGGAGGAGGATGGATTTTTTATACCTTTGTCTCTCCGTCAATATGTGGATCTGTGTGTGGGAAGCTGCTTGTTCAGAGAAGGGTTTAAGTGAAGGGTTTTGGTAGGGAGAAGCAAGAGCACGTTTCCAAGATCTCCGGATTCTGTCTATTTTCCAATAAAATTAGTATTTTATTCTTGAAAATAGTATATTCCTATTATACTCTGAAAGAAAGAAAAAAGGCATATTAACTCTTACAATAAAACATTCATACAAAAGTAAAAAGAAAATAATAAAAATATGGAAATATCCGTAAGTATAGCTATGTTAAATATTTTTTATAGAACCATGGATTTGAAAAAATAAAAAATCAGGTATAGTGAAAGTGATGCAAATTGGAAGTGATAAAGATGTTTATAGAAGATTTAACCAATGTACCAAAATATTTAACATAGAGACTTAATATATGTATACTATATTAAATATTTACTTGTAATTTATATTTTAAAAAGTTATTATATGAGGTTTACTAATCTGGTGAAAAATTATTTCTGGTTTCAGGTTTTGCTAACTGAAATAGGTTTCTTATGCATGGTAGAACAAACTGAATTTATTGTTATTTTAATCATTTTTTGACTTTGGATTGCTAAAGATAGTAATTTACACGCAATACGTAACATGTTATTCGAAATCAGTAGAAGGCGTCATCATGCCTCGTTGAAATCTTTCACGTGGTTTCATTTAAATAAATCTATTCACGTGCCTCGATAATTCTTTCCCGTCAATTAAGTGTAAGAAAACGATATTAGCCCAAGGACACAAACGAGTTGGTAAGACTTAGGATGATGTGAGCTCGTGTGGAGCATATTCTCCACTGAAATATTGTGAGGCTATGCTCTGAGATATGGTCCGTTATATAAGTCCTCACCTCCGGCCCCTGTCTACTCGTGCATATCCCTCGATTTAAAACATGTATGGGTCAATGGACCTCTGACCTATACAGGGGATTAGCTCATTAATAGGCCAAACATTTTTAGACGAAAATGATATTGAACTAAAATCAGTTTTGGTTATATGGAACATTATTAAAAGTGATAAGTTACATATGTTCGGGTTTACTCAATGTGCATCAAAGGATAACGACTGTCGATAGAATAACAAATATAAAGGACATCAAAGGATAACGACCATAGATTCCGTCGTCATCAAGAAATGTAACAGATTCTGCAAAGTTTCCTAATTTAAAAAATATTTTATTTTTAAAAAAAACATTTAAAATGGAAATTCGTCAAGTTTTTGTGCCAATTATTAGGACCTTTGGTGTGTCGCTTTGCACCATTCGTCCAATCTTAAGCAAGTCTTTCGGCGCAAATTAAGTTACGTACACCATGTCGATTTTCTTACTTCTCCTATTTTAAAATGAGATTCGTCATAAGCTATTCTTTTATATTTTTATGTATTTGAATAATATATAAAATCTTAAATTTTTTAATTCCAAACAATACTTGTTTCAAAATTATTCTAGATTTGACGGAGTCTTGGAGATGCACCTTTTCTTGGCCGAGAATATGAACCCCGAGTATTTTAGATTCTTTGATTGATTAGACAAAGATTCACTCTAATGTTAAATACTGTTAATAAAAAAAAACATGGCTTTAAACTCTTGTAATCTAAATTTTCCATAATCCAACAAATTTTCAAAAGCAAGAATTTAAAATAATGTCACATGTGGATAAATCGTACTGAGAAATGGGGTGAGGCTAATGAATGGCACATTTTGATGTGGTTTCGATATGGAAAACATTGATTAATAAATGATTTTAAGAAATCTGAACATTGATTAAATGTAAGAACAAGTAATTAAATGAATGTGTGGCTTAGATTAAATTGCAGACATATCACTAAAGACATGGTTCAAAATCATGGCTAGTCGGACTCCACCTTGAGCTATTCGTTTCATTACAACCGGCATTCTTGAATCAAAATACTTATCTGCAATTAAAAAAATTATATATCATTGATATATATAGCTCGAATTAATTAAGTCTAAATACCTCTACTCTTATTATCATGGGCTTTTTAACTGTTTATTGTAAAAAAAAAATTTTTTTAACAAAATAAAGTGAAATGAAGGGGTTTATCAAATTAAGGTATCACGCCCTTGCGGAGGGCGTGACTCAAATTCTTTTTTTTTTTTTTAAAGCCAAGTCACGCCTTCCCCAAGGGCGTGACTTGCAAAACTTTTTTTTTTTAAAATGAAGTCACGCCCATGCGAAGGGCGTGACTTCAAATATTTTTTTTTTAAGAAAAATCAAGTCACGCCCGTATAAAGGGCGTGACTCTAAATACACAAATCACTCACCGTCTCATGTTAGTTTTTATGTATAATCATTGTATGTGATATGCTGTCCTTACACCGTTGACGGATAGATATGGCTTATTATTTGGAATAATTATATAGTTATTCTACATGTGAAGTTTTAATGATTAACCGATTGAGTTGAGCCATAAAATAAGATAAAGACAGATTACTGGGCAGCCCGGATAAAAAATCCAAATTTCTGATATATTTTATTTTTGTTAAATTTATTTTTAAACGAATTGTACTGTTTCTTTTGGTGCAGAAAAAAGGAAAAAATCTTCAGTTGACGAAATGAACCCCCATCAACACAATTCAAATTAGATTTACCTTGGTTTTCACTTTTCATCATTAAACGGTAAATTTATTGATACTTAAATCATAACTTAAACCATCAAAATAATTTTATTGACATTAAATCATAATTTAATTCTAATTTATGAAACAACCTTAATTACTTTTTTTTTGAATTTTCTCACAAATAATTATTTCGTATTTCGTTTAGGCTTATTTTTTTCTTTTAAAATCTACCTTCTCTTCTTAATAAACTGTAGTAAAATATTCACTCTAAACTTATAGGTACTATTCATTTGGAATAAACTAATGTGTCAAAATTGAAGAATGATCAATAGTTTATTTACCATATACATAAGTAGTGGGTGTTGTATATCATCAATATATAACTGACATGGAGAAATTATTATTTTCCAGTGGAAAATTGTCTGTGTAAGTACGTTGGCGTTAGAAATAATTCATTGATCGAGGAAATCATAAACTTTTATTTATTAGTCGGCCAAGGTGTGAAAAATGAAATATACGGCATGCTTAAGAAATTAAATGCATGAGACGTGGGTACGCGTTAACAATAGAAGGCGAAGAGCCATACGTGTGAACTGTGATTTTATTGTATATATATATAAAATAATGCTACTCGTTTAGTTCACATGAATATAAATATCATTGTGAGTTATAATACTATATTTGACCCAAATTCGAAGATATCTTTGACAGATTGGGTTGATTTTTGTGAGGTGTCCAACGAGTTGACCACTCGTATGTTCCACCATGCATTATATTTCATACGAATATTCAATTCAAGTTTAATATATAAAATGCGGAATTGGCTCAAATTCCCATAAAATCATAATTTTATTTGTCCCCTTACGATGCAACGTAGTGTGGCCGTCATCACAAAACAAAAAAGGATTAAATTTATTAAAACAAGGGTAGAGGATCAAATTCAGGAATTTATACGGTAACCAAAATCGTAGAAAGAAAAAAACAACACAAAACAACAAATTGCAGATTATCCGTTCAACTTGTTCTTGGCAGAGGCATCAATTATACTTCCAAATAAATCGAGTACCTTAAGTTTTAATCTATAGGGGTTGAAGCTTTAGAATTAACAAAAATCTAAATCATGATACTAAATTAAGTGTTTTCGATAAGTGGTACGGGATTGATGGCATAATTTGTAAGTTGAAATGAAACCGCAAAAATATCTATAGAAGGGATGAATAAATTTTTTTTAAAATTCTTTTGAAAGCGTTACTTAAGATCCGTCGAATTATCGGCTGAACTTATATCTCAATTTGTGCTATTTATCCAGCTACAAAATATTTGTGTGGAACGGACTTGATCAAGTGTGAACAAAAAGACAGTAAATAACAAGATATTGATAAGATATTTGTTTTATAAGTTCGAAGTCAAGTTTCTATGTCCCACCCATGTTCCAAACTGAAATAATATTAGAAGGCTTTGATCTGATTATACAAAAATAATCAAACTCACTTAGTCAGCTCGTGGCTAATCTAAACTCCTAGTAAATTCTCACTAATAATAGAACATGCGCTGTTCGTGTAAAATAAAATAAGCTCTCAGTCGAAACAGGTGTTCTATTCTAGCTGAAGCATGATCTGATTTAGCAAAACCGAATTAAAACATTGACAGTGTAAGTACCACAATTGCCTTAAAACTTAGGCTTGGAAAGATCACGTAGAGCATTGATTGATTTCCAAACTCCTTTCTTGTATGAGCTTCTGGTATTTACAGCTCTAGGATTCAATGGTAATAAATATGGACGGTACTCTCAACTCCTGAATCTTTGTACGTTTGTCCTTTGACAATTAAGTGAAATTAATGTACTCCACAAGCTCCATACTCGTACATTAAGTGTTTCTCCCTTTTGCTCTGTAAAGACTCTGATATCATTCTGATCAATGCCCTAACGCCCATAAAAACTCTTCTTAAATTAAATACTCAATTTGATCTGATGATGTTTCTTACTTGTAGAGATCTTCTTAGCTTATCTGTTCTGATTGGACTCTCTCATCTGATCTGATCTAACTCTCTCATCTGATCTTCTCTGATGCGTTATCTGATCTAAACTGTAATATGCTCTTGAACATCAAATCTGTTCTGCTCTTGAACTTATTGCTAATGTGTTCAATACAAGCTCTGTTACGTTCTATACTGATTTATTCTGTCCTGTTCTGATCTCAAATCACTGTTATTCCATTCTTCTTTCTGAGCTTAAATTTTTTGATATAACCAAACTTTAGAATATTTGTTTTAATATTACAATATAAACTACCATTGGAATTTTTTGGTTCAATGAATTGAATCTACTCAAAAAGTTAATAAAATACTCGAATACATCAAAGTATTTTCCGAAAAAGGGGCACAAGGGTGCCCAAAAGGAGAACGGGTAAATTCCTGGAATTTCAGGCAATGTGGGGAGTGCCGGAGCGTCATAAAAGTGGTATTTTCGAGTTTCCTAAATTCTTTTCCTTCAAATATATATTTATTGATGTTTTTTCAGTTATATTTAACTCAAAATGTTGAGTTAAAAGCGTGCAAGGTTGAGAACAGTGTTGGGATGGATGACCTCGTGGGAAGTTCTCGTATGTCAAGCTGCTGACGTTGCGTCGCTTGATCTGGTTGGTCATGTAGGCTGTAAAAGTGTGATGACAGATCTTAACGGGTAATACTATCTCTGCTGGGGATAGGGCCAGCGGTAGGGTAAGGGTAAGGCTGATCTCTAAGGGAATTGAGACAGCACCAGCAGTTAGACACACACCTCCCCTGACTCATGGCCTAACAGCCCAACCATAACGCACAGAATAGGTGCACTCTGCGCTGCCACATTATAAGGAAATAAAGTGCACCTTGGCTAACAGCTATAGCTTTTGGCCTAGTGGTAAGCGCTTGATCCTAACACAAAGATATCTATATGAATGAAATAACATGTCATTTCAGATTATACCAATGATAAAAGTTATAAACTTACTTTTACTGACAAAAATTTCCGAACTCTTTGAAGCATATCTGTTGGGATCGAAAAAAAAAGAAATATCAGCTTAGGAGTTCAGAGGGGGAGGGATGAATGAACTCCTCTCG
Organism: Dorcoceras hygrometricum; assembly: GCA_001598015.1. Taxonomy (NCBI): domain Eukaryota; kingdom Viridiplantae; phylum Streptophyta; class Magnoliopsida; order Lamiales; family Gesneriaceae; genus Dorcoceras; species Dorcoceras hygrometricum. Next base: position 355,567 of record KQ987269.1, read on the forward strand.
ATTTTGTGAAAAAAGTTTTCTTAAATTATATTTTGGAAGCTTTTGACTTGTATCTGAGCTGAGTTACCAGCTCCGAGAATTTCAGCGTAATTTTTTATTTCGAGTAACAAAAATTATTTGTGCGGAATTAACCCGATTCAACAGTGAACAGATTGGACCTTAAAGCTATAAAATATTAGGAACAAGAGTTTGTTTCTAGAAGTTCGAAGCTGACATTCCCGCGTCTCCCCTTCTTCCTTGTACAGGAAGGATTTCACTAGAAGATTTGATTATTACAGCGTCTGTAACAACCCGATCATACAGCCTGCAAGCTGTGAGAACTCCTAGAAACACCAAACTATTACAGAAACTCAATCTGTAAAGATACAATCAAAAATATTGCTCTAAGCTGCCTAAGCTTGGCAAGATCTCTCACGCTTTGTGTTTTATATACAATGTAAGCTTAAAACTACAGAGTGTTTTCAACAGTTTATGTGTTGGAATAAATTTATAGTTTTGATGAAGACAAATAACATAGATGAATCAGCTCAAAAATGGATCGACCAGATCAGACAGAGTATACTGCGTTGAGCATAGACTTCAGATTGAAGCTATACTGGTGTACAAGAGCTAAGCTGGTTAAGGACAAACCAGCTCTAGCAATGTAACAAAGTTGGTTAAGGATAAATCATCTAGGAAGAAGAGATCAGGTATCCTATCAGTCAATCACTTGTACGAAGAACAGAAACAGATTGAAATTTTATCAGTTTCGAAAAGCAGAGAATCCAAACAGAACAGCTAGAACAGTTTGGTTTGGAACATTTGAGAAACAGCTCAGAGCGCGAAGTGATATAACAGACCAGCTGGGAAACCAGTTTGGAAAAACCAGCTCGGAGCAAAGTTGTTCTACATACGATATCAGATTATAGAAGTAAGTAAACAAATATTATTATCTGGATTAGAATAGAACAAAGACAAGAGCAGATCAGTTTAGAGCAGGTTGGAATCGATCAGCTTAGACTAGATTAGAGTAATTCAATACAGCAACAGAAACCAGCTACGTAAAGACAACTTAGCAAAATAGATTTCAGAATATTTTGAGGTTTCGTACAGATTGATGTGAAGTGTTTGACCTCTCTGTATCAATTTGTAGTCGTTGGAACTACTTTGAGCTAATCCCAGACATACAGAGATTTGGTTTGAAGCAAAGGACGGTGCAGAGAATACTAAAAGAGGAAATGCATTTAATGAAGATGTAAGTGTATAGTACGATCATTTAAGACGCCGTAGTTGTTTAACTATGGATACATAAGACGTGTCTATTGGTAACATTTATTACCATTGTATCCAAAGGGAATAAATAGAAGAGCAGATCAGCTGTGGAGAGGTTACTAGTTACGAGCTACGATTTTCAAATCAACGATTCACAAACTTATCAGCTTTCAAGAGCAAGAACATAGTTCAATTTATTAAACCAGCTCAGACAGAAAGTGACACATATTCACATATTGCTTCTACCAATTCTTTGTGTCACAAACAATCATTTGTACACACTCTGTAGTGTCGGGATTTTATTTGTAAATCATAGACAGAGTGTTGAGAGCTAGATTAGCCAAAACAGCTTAGATCTGTATCCTTTATATTTAGAACCAGATCGCGTGTTGTGTTCATTGATTGAGTGCTAGGAGTTCTTGCAGCTGCTGGCTGTCGTACCGGGTTTGTACAATGAGTTATAGAAATCAAATCTTCTAGTGGAAATCCTTCCTGTTGAGGAAGAAGGGGAGACATAGGAGATTTAACTCCGAACTCCAGAAATAAGCTCTTGACTCCTATATTTTTCACTTATGAATTTTTCCTTTCACTGTTGAATAGTGTTCTTTCCGTATAAAATATTTTATTACAAGAGACAACAGCTAATCACTGAGAACCATCCAAGTTGGTAACTTCGCTTAGAGGTTTGCAACGAGCTGTAAAATCTTTTGAAATCAATTTTTAAGAAAAATTAGCAAAGGAGTGCATTCATCCCCCCCCCCTCTGAACTCTTGAGCCGGTTTTTCGATCCTAACATTAGGTGACGCAGAAAGTTGATAACAACAAGCAGTGTGCGTGTCACTTTGTGTAAGCTGGTTTGAGAATTGTTTCGATTGTTTTTTGAACTGTTGTTACGGTCTCAACTGTTATTAATGTTGTCTTAAAAAATTTGCTCTTCATCTATATATCTCCTTCTTCTCAAACGGTCATTAATTGAGCCAGTAGATAAACTTCAATGTTATCAAGGATGAAGGTACGTTCCAATAAATGCTTCTCCTGAGGATTGACTTCTGTCTGCAGAATCCTGTAGCATTTTACACACAATGGAAACCTTCGAATTTCTCATAAGAAATCTCTCTGTCCATTTTGCTGTAACTTGTGCCTTACAAATCTGTTCTTCAGCTTTGACAAAAAGATTCTTTCCTTTTTTGGCTTTCAATTGCTCTTTTAATTCTTGTGTATTCATAGACTCTTTTAGTTTCGAACACAATGCTGCTTTGCCTTCGTTTGACTTGCTTTGCTTGACCAGCTTTGGCCTGATTTTCTACGTTATTCATCTGAGTTGGTCCCTGGACTGATCCTCTGATATGCTCTTTGCTTCTTTTTCGTTTTTCTCTAATCTATTTCTGTTAGGATCGAAAAATGGGGATGTCCGTGAGCTCTCACATAGCACACGTAGGCTCTCACACAGCCTAAGACATCGACCCTTAAGTTACGTGCAATTTTAAAATTTTGAAAGATGCTCGCACACAACATGTAACCGGATCGCGCATGAAACATACCAGCAGCTCTGTGAGCTGGTTCAACATATGCGATCTGGTTTATAAAAGACTTGAGCTGCAATAGTTCAGTGTTCTTGAACTTAGGTGCACCGAGATACATATTGACTAATGAGATAAAATCATGCGAAAATAATTCAAACTGAACTTTATAATTGAAAGCTCATTAATGGTTTTGTTTAACACGGTTGTTAAATATGCAATGCGTATGAATGCAAATGCAGAAAGCTGTAAAACCATACGCTGCAATTTTTTTATGGAAGTTTGGAGCTGAATCTCCTACGTCTTCCTTCTTCCGCAATCGGGAAGGATCCACTAGAAGACTTTGAATACAGCGGCCCCCGCTGCAACCCGATCCTACGACCAGCAGCCGCAAGAACTCCTAGTCACCACTGCACACCAGTCCGCGAGCTGCGTGTGTCTAAATTCACTTTTTTCATGCCTTAGTGAGAAAGGCTACATACACTTCTTTAACGTCTCAGTGCGAAAGACAACGTAGATTTGTTTAACGTCTCTGTCCAAAGACTACAATGGAGAGTTTCATATTTGATTCACTCAAATTTCTGTTTCGCTCAACTTTCGAATATATGAGTGAATCATGTGTGAGATTACAGTATATGCTCAATCTCTCAAAAATAAAATCTCACACACTGGGAAGTGTTCCTAATCGATTTGGTTTCACCAATGTCTTCCCAGATCTTGTGTTGTGCGTTCTTCTATTTTACATTTTCTGATTTGCACAACACTTCGTTCTTCCTGCGCTCTTCTTTTCTTTATGTGCACCTCTTCTGTTTCTGCTTGTGCTCTGCTCTTGTTATTTATAGCCTGACGCGGAGATTAAACCGTTGGACACAAAGTTTTAGCCGTTGAAAGTCTTCTGACACTGTTGTATTTTGCGTCTTTGTCTTTTAATGCGTTGCAGGCTTTTCTTCACTTTAAGCATGTGAGCACTGTACTTGAGAAGACAATACAACCAAATCGATTTGAATACTGAAAATCAATCTTCATATAGTCTTGTATTCAAATCGCTTTGCTCGTAGATTTGATAGCATCTGTCATGCTATCCGAACTGGTTTTACTTTAACCAGTTTACTAGCTTATCTCCGTTCTGTTTTGTGCTGAGCTGGTCTTTACTTCGAGCTGTTCAAATCTCTCTTCTTCTCTTATTGTCTGCTCTTGAGCTGCTCTTCTAATTTTCTCTTGTCATCTGCTCTTGAGCTCAGCTGCTCTTGTTCTTCTTGTCCAGATGGTTTGACCTTAACCAGTTGGTCTCTAATCTGCTCCCTATATCTGAGCAGATTCTGTATTTGAGCTATTCTCCAAGCTGGTCCGCTTCAGAGTTCTTCTAGATCAATGTTGAGCTGGTGTTATGTGCTTATCCATCTCACATATTCCATGCCAGTTTAGCCCTATGGAGACCGATCGAGTACCCAATACAAATTCTTCCTCCTCTCCATCAAAGGGGGTCTCCTCGAGCTCGTCTAGTCTCTCACTGAAACAGCCCGTATATCTCAACTCACAGTTGGTCTTTCAACTGGTTGCTCAGCTGAGTTTTTCGTACTGCACCTGTGATCTGATCTGCACTCGATCACTGCGCTTTTACGCGGCTTCGCACTCAATTACTGCACTTGATCTGCGCTTGAACGGTTATGCTCTTCATTGAATTTTTCTGCGCTTGATCTTTGGTTGCTCTTGTATCAAGCTGGTGAACCAGCTTGATGTTCCTTGCACCCTGTCCATCAGTGTTGTACCAGCTCGGACGTCCCCTCACTGTTCCAACGTAGACATCTTCAACTGTTCCAGCTTGGGCGCCTGTCTCCTTAACCAAGTGCACTGCACATCGCACGCAAAACGTTAGTAGAATAATAACAGATTTTGTGTGAATCAAACTTAGATTCTAATCTGTATAAAAAAATCCAACAATCTCCCCTTTTTTATTTACACAAAATCTGAATAAACATATGCACATATATTTATGCTTGAAATCTTGTCTTCCCCTAAACATAGCATGGCGTAATTTTTATTTTAAAAAAAAAAACCTTTTTCGAGGGGCGACATTTTGAGAAAACAAGTGCATGAGATGAGATTTTGAAAACAAAACAAAATCTGTGCCATTGAGAAAAAATCTCATCTATCCAGATTAAAGGATAAATGATGATTGAATTTACAGAATCTCATCCGCTTCTCCCGAACACTGTTATAGGTGCTATTCTTTCAGCGCAACCAATGTAAGAGGTCTTGGCGTCCACAGATCTCGCGCAATCTGTCAGCTTGATAGAAGAGATGTTGCCGCTCTTTCCTTTCGAGAAATTGCTCTGCTATTCAAAAATCATTACTCCCCCTATCTTTATAGAGTGATTTTAAACGCCTTTTGTAGCACATGAAAGATTTCGAAGAAAAACTGTCAGAGCAGACAGATTTTTAAAACCGTTTGAAAATTTTCAAAGAGAAATGTACTATTCAAGAACAACCTGCTCTGATACCAATTGTTATGATCGAAAAATGGGGGTGTCCGTGAGCTTTCACACAACACACGTAGGCTCTCACACAGCCTAAGACACCGACCCTTAAGTTACGTGCAATTTTAAAATTTTGAAAGATGAGCAGCATGCAACATATAACCGGATCGCGCATGAAACATACCAGCAGTTCTGCGAGTTGGTTCAACATATGCAATCTGGTTCAACATATGCGATCTGGTTTATAAAAGACTTGAGCTGCAATAGCTCAGTGTTCTTGAACTTAAGTGCACCGAGATACAGATTGAGTAATGAGATAACATAATGCGGAAATAACTCAAACTGAACTCTTATAATTGAAAGCTCATTAACGGTTTTGTTTAACACAGTTGTTAAATATGCAATGCGTATGAATCAAATACAGAAAGCTGTAAAACGATACGCTGCAATTTTTTTATGGAAGTTCGAAGCTGAATCTCATACGTCTCCCCTTCTTCCGTAATCGGGAAGGATCCACTAGAAGAATTTGATTAAAGTGGCCCCCGCTGCAACCCGATCCTATGACCAACAGCCGCAAGAACTCCTAGTCACCACTGCACACCAGCCCGCGAGTTGCGTGTGTCTAACTTCACTTCTTTCACGCCTCAGTGAGAAAGGCTACGTACACTTCTTTAACGTCTCAGTGCGAAAGACTACGTAGAGTTATTTAATGTCTCTGTCCAGAGACTACAGTGGAGAGTTTCAGATTTGATTCACTCAATTTTCTGTTTTGCTCAACTTTCGAATATATGAGTGAATCATGTGTGAGATTATAGTTTACGCTCAATCTCTCAAAGATAAAATCTCACACACTGGGAAGTGCTCCTAACCGAGCTGATTTCACCAATGTCTTCCCAGATCTTTTGTTGTGCGTTCTTCTGTTTTACATTTCTGATTTGCACAACACTTCGCTCTTCCTGCGCTCTTCTTTTCTTTATGTGTGCCTCTTCTCTTTCTGCTGGTCCTCTGCTCGTGTTATTTATAGTTTGACGCGGAGATTAATCCGTTGGACACAAAGTTATAGCCATAGAAAAGCTTCTGACACTGTTGTACTTTGCGTCCTTTATATTTTAATGCATTGCAGGCTTTTCTTCACTTTAAGCACAAGAGCATTACTTGAGAAGACAATACAAGCAAATCGATTTGAATACTGAAAAGCAATCTTCGTATAGTCTTGTATTCAAATCGCTTTGCTCGTAGATTTGATAGCATCTGTCATGCTATCCGAACTGGTTTGACTTTAACCAAGTTTACCAGCTTATCTTCGTTCTGGTTTGTGCTGAGCTGGTCTTTACTTCGAGGTGTCCAAAGTTGTCTTCTTCTCTTCTTGTCTGCTCTTGAGCTGCTATTCTAATTTGCTCTTGTCATCTGCTCTTGAGCTCAGCTGCTCTTGTTCTTCTTGTGCAGATGGTTTGACGTTAACCATCAGGTCTCTAATCTGCTCCCTATATCTGAGCAGATTTTGTATTTGAGCTGTTATCCAAGCTGGTCTGCTTCAGAGTTCTTCTGGATCAATGCTGAGCTTGTGTTATGTGCTTATCCAGCTCGCATATTTCCATGACAGCTTAGCCCTATGGAGATCGATTGAGTACCCCATGCATACAGATTCTTCCTCCTCTCCATCAAAGGGGGTCACCTCGAGCTCGTCTAGTCTCTCACTGAAACAGCCCGTTTATCTCAATTGACTTTCCCAGCTGGTCTTGCAACTGGTTGCTCAGCTGAGTTCTTCGTACTTCGCCTGTGATCTGATCAGCACTCGATCACTGCGCTTGTACGCGGCTTCGCACTCAATCACTGCCCTTGTACACTGTACTTGATCTGCGCTTGAACGATTCTGCTCTTCACCGAATCTTTCTGCAGTTGATCTTTGATTGCTCTTGTATCAAGCTGGTGAACCAGATTGATGTTCCTTGCACCATGTCCATCAGTGCTGGTGTCCCTTCACTGTTCCAGAGTAGACATCTTCAACTGTTCCAGCTTGGGCGTCCCTTACTGTTCCAGTTTGAATGTATCACTGTATCCTTAACCAAGTGCACTGCACATCGCACGCAAAATGTTAGTAGAATAATAACAGATTTGTGTGAATCAAAACTTAGATTCTGATCTGTATAAACAGATCCAACAGTTTATGTGCTTCTTCTCTAAGCTGCTCTTGTACTTGTTTGCGCTATTCCGCTCTAAGCTGTTTCCTTTACTTAAGCTCTTATCTGATCTGTTTCGATTAACTGTACTTACTGCTCTTGAACTCATCAGATCTATTTTATTTATCTGTTCTCCTATGAGTTGATCTGGTCTAAGCTGGTCTAGTTCTGCTGTTTCAGCTTATACGTTCTCAGCTGATCTCCCTATCTGATCTGAGAACTAAACTCCTCACGTTTTGTTCTGAAAACTTATCTGCTCTAATCTGAGAGTTGTTCGTGACGTTTGGGTTGTTCTCTGATCTGTCTTTGCTCTGAGCTGTCAGACCTCATGTACAAACACAAAGTTAACCACGCAAACAATAGCGAAAGCATTCAAAATAGTGGCTAAAATTTTCGCTTTAGGCCTGACGAAGAAAAACATAAATTTAAAATATAACGATACTCAAAATATCCCAATTTAACAATACAAAGCTAAGAAACATATCCACAATTATAACAAGTATCACGTACAAGCCAAAAGAATCCAAAACTAATATAACAAAGGCACAGGGCATCCCCCGACGGCCGATACTGATACATATACAATATATAGACTAACTGGGACACTCTGTCACTCCTACCGGCTCCACTGTCTGATGCACCACCAGGGCCAACTGCAAAACCTGAAAACCACATACACAACCAAAACAGCCCCAAAGGGAAGGGGTCAAAACCCCAGTACGAAGAGCAACGTAATACAGCAATTAGATACAACATGCAATGTATCATGTCGTGCAATGCATGAACGGTACAATCAACATCGGTATCAACCGGAAGCCAAACAAACGGTAAACCGCAACTGTGACACATCACCGAACTTCGAGTGATACCCGATCGCATACAATGGAAAATAGAGTGGCTCATCGTCAACACACGAACGGGCGCTACCCGACTGGTCGCACGGAATAGAAAGTGTAAACAACCACCACCAACCTCTATCCAGGTCACTACAACTGAGGATTATGAGAACGGCTCACCGCATCCCCAGCGCACTCAATCCTGATTATGCTAACCAGCACCGCATCACGAGAGAAGAGCTCCAATCAGAGCAAAAGATCACGGCTATCAAAGGAGTTCAATGGCTCAATATGCTATGCAGATGCAGTACCATGCTCAACATGATGCATGTACATATAATGCCAATAATCACATCAAGGCATACTATAAAACGCATATATAGCCGCACAACCAGTAAAAAATCATGCAGAACATAAACAGCTTAAGCTACAACAGGTAATAAGCAAAACAGTTCAGTCAATAGACATGCAGAATACACATAGCTCTGCCTCCACACAAAACACCCGGCACATCTGTACAACACACATAATACATTCCCCTGCCTATCCCAAAGATGAATTACAAGCTCAGATTCGTACCTCAATATGGCAACTACCTCAAACAGATTTCACCAGGGCACGGCACCGACGGCCTGCTCAAATATGCTTCCTCACGGGCTCATAGAAAAACTCAACAAAACTGCCCGGAAGCTCAAATCTGTTAAGGCATCTAGCAAATCAGCTCAACTCTGAACTTCTACAATTAACTGCCTACGGTCAAGAACTCAAATCTGGTTCTACCACTCAACGCAGGCTCTACACTAGAACTCAACTTAAAATGGCAAGGAATCACTTACCCAGAAGCTCAAACGGAACTGGAAAACTATCGACTGGAATTCGTGAAGATACACGAACCTGCAACTACTTCGCTCCTCTTCCACACGTCGATCTAAAGCTCCAAGCTGGTATCAATCGAAAGATCTAAGAAAGACGAACCCAACGCCACCAATCTTGCTCCAAACGGCGGCGTAAATCAACGGCAATCTCAAGAAATAGGGTTCGAATGAACAATGCTAATCGAGGGTTCTCAAGGAAGAAGATGATAAGTTATCGGGTTCGAAAATACGTTAAGTGTTGGTCAACACTTGTATTTAAATCTCTCGGTCAAAGTCTACAGTGAAAGTCAAGCATCGACATAAACAGATCCCAGCACTCAAATATGCTCACGCTCATCCAGATCTGGATAGCACTGAACCGCACCGGTCAACCCAGAAACGTTGACTAACACGTGTCTTCTACTCGTTGACTCTCACATATACGCGCACCCGCTAACAGATTCCTCCCGCTAGCGTCGAATCTGTTAATGCAAAATGACGTCGCATTATCTCCCGCGCCAAATCTGACTACTCAAATCTGTTCCCTCAAATCTGAGACTCCAGAATATCCCAAATCTGAATTTCGCTAATACTCGTGCAGAAACTCTAATAGCCTATCTTCCTCCAGAATTCAGATCCCGATAGAAAAACAAGCAAAACAACTCCAAACTCGACGCAGATTTCACCTTATAGCGACCACCGACTCAAGTCTGATCATCTCTTCGTCAAGTCTGAAAATCACCAACCATATTTGACCAACTTACTCAAATCCGAAGATTCAATAAATCATATCTTCCGTGACTAATCCTCAACCAATTCTGTTATCGCTAACAGCGTCGCATCACTCTAACCCAGAACACTCAGATCTGATGCACGCAGACCAATCAAATCTGAAGGCTAGCTCTACACAAGTCTGAAACCCAAGACTCTCACCGATCTACGCTTCCCCAACCCAGAAATCCGCAACTCAAATCTGAATTCCATCCCGCTAGATCAAAACTGTTGGGATATGGTCCGGATCCGCACCCCGGCAGGCAGCGGAAGAACAAAAATTTGACCGGGATGCGATCAATACGAATAATCAAAACAATAGAATGTATCAACATACATAGGGTGTTAATCCTATTTTTTTTGGGCAACAAAACTTTTGGGAAATGCATGAATATATGTACTTACGTGGTGCAGATTAGACTTGTGCCTGAACCAGCGTAATTCAATGGTATTTCCTCCTTCATCACTTGTGAACCCGACATGCATTGGCTATATGCAAATATATATATATATTTTAAAAATTATAAAAACAAAAAACTCGTAGACGACGGTGGCCTGATCAATAAAAGAAAGCTTTAATAATAAATTATATGATAATTACTTGATGGATATCTCCCATGAAATGAGCCAAGAACAACAAGGCCTCTGTCATGTTATCTGTGTCGTACCAAAAAGAGATTAATTAGGCCGAGGATTCAATAATTAACTCTCTATCTTTCATCATCTTTTTTTTTTTTTGTGAAGTTACCCGTAACAATTTTTTAGTGTAGCACTTCTGTTTTGGTAGTATATATAATATCAAAATCTTTTTTCCGATAATTATCAACTGACAACTACCTAGCATGCATATTGTTGAAATAAGTTGGTCTATATATATAACAATACATATTAAAAAAAAAGCATAATAAATAACCCGACGGATAGGGTTAATTTTCCATATATACGAAAAATAATCTTACGGCGACGATCAGAGGTTCCATGCCTGTAATGTGAGAGCTGATTGGTGAAATTTCGAATAGCTCCAGCAACGCACATATCCTTCACTCCATGTGAATCGTGGCAGTCCCCTTTCATTTAAATGATTATACAGTGCACACGAGTAATGCATGAAATTTAAAAAATATATAAAAAGGAAAAAAAAACTATGATGTGTGTGTGTACTTTGATAATTAAAATTGCAAGCTTGATCGGGGGTGTCGATGAAGTGAAGTGGGCTGGTCCAGCGGTACTTGTACCAGTGCCTGACTTGGTCGGGCCACACGCACACCGCCGATAAATCGCCGTTGGCGTAGTCCGGTAACAGCATTTTCACGGCAGCATCTGCGTCTGGGTCTAGCAGTTCCTGTCCAATTCAAGGATATCAACCCATTTTCAAGAAATTTGTATGAAAGAAGTTTTTTTTTTTATTTTTAAAGAAATCAATCCATTTCATTAAATAATAGATGTGGCCCTTTCCTAAAAAAAATGAAAATAAAATCTGTGCGCTCTCCAGCATTCTCTGCAGCCTAGAGCGTGCAAATTATTTGTGCAGCGTCCACCGTCGTAGCTAGGGTTTCGTGGTACTTTGGTATAACTCCATCATTTACACTACTTTTTGAAATCTTTTAATAGAATGTATTTGATAAGAAAACCCCAAAATAATTATAATTCCGCCCTAACAAGATCAGACAAAATTTGTATATTTAAAATAATTGTGTGGAAACATGTATTAATTTATTTATCTCGAACTAAATATTAATATATTTGATCACACACGAGGTGACGGAAATCAGTAATTAACTTGGAAAAAATTTATTTACTTTGATTTTTTCTAACAAAGGCTCACAATTTAAAGAAATTGCCAGCCTTGAAAATTAAATAAAATGTACCTGTGCAATTTTGCATGTCATGGCATGCCCTTCTTTGCTCCACCCTTCAACAAACGGTTCATAAACAAAACAAACACAGAGGGAGTATATCGAAAAGAACAGAAAAACTTGTCCACAAATTCTCACTAGATCTCCCATTATGGGTATTGAAATTTTCATTCACCTACAAAAAATTTATGATTCTTCATCGCGGCCTTATATATATATATATATATTATGTGTTTAATTATAATCAACTACTCAATGCTTACAAGCAAAAACTTCTACCCATTTTAAGGCACCCTTTTATAAGTTGCCCAACAAGGTGAGCAAGATGGGCGTATACGTTAAAGCAATAATTTCGATTTCTAGGATTAAAATTTCAAGATTTATAGTTTGTATATCTAGTAATATTATTACCATGTATTATTTTGATATCAAATATTATCCTTTAGACATATAATGGATGCTATGCACGCAACACATTTTGGGGTGTGATTCATGTGGTTCACGCAAAGGGCAATTTTTTACTTGCAAGATAATCAACTATTATATTGAATTACATATATCTTTTGATAGAAATATCTGTTTGGTATGCATAGAGACATAAGTGCACCCTAGTTTTGGGTTTTTAGCATGCTTTTCTCGCTTGAAGGAATTCTAAGACGCAATTAGGGAGGAGTTTATTCTTCTTGGAGTGTGGGAAATTAAATACAAGCCCTTGGGTTGATCATAAGCAATGTTGTTATAAGCCGACCGATGTCGTCTAGCTTTTAAAAGAATTCAGCCTATTCAACTGGATGGTCGGACTGTGCTACTGAATATTAACAAAACCCTAATGCTCTCAGCTGGACTTGTTTCCATAGCCCCATTCCCTCTAACTGTCTTGCCTTCACCCTCCTTACTCCTAGCTACTTCCATCATCGACGAAATCGTTAACAGCCTTCGGATCGATTGATCGTGGCAGTTACCGGCGCCGCTGTGGAGAATTCGGCGGCGGCGGCAATTTGTGGTGCTGGTCCCGGTCGTGGTGAACAGTTCCAAAGTTGAGTATGAAAGTGAAGATCGACTGAGCCGAATTTAGCTGGTGCACAACACCACGTCGCAGGAGATCGCCGTTTCTCCCGATTATACATGCCAAGGACAATAAACCTCTGGCTAATTCTGCTCAGCGGAATCCCATCAAATCCACTCCACAAGATATTTTTAATTAATGAAGTTATAAAACATTTATAATCATCATATACCTATCTATTTTCCTCGAAGAATTTTTAAACTAAGATACTATATGGTTAATTTTAATCATAATATATATAACCTGGTGGGGGATATAATACCTAGTCTTCACAACGAAATATTTGTTATGATTAAATATGAATAAGGTCGTGCGATTAAATTTGGTGTGATACGTTATATTTGTATGAATTGACGAGGCAAAAATAATATCTTCGATTCTTTTATGAAGAAATTTGAGAAAAATAATTGCATGGTTATCAATTATTCTATCATGACCTTTAATATTTATGTTCATATATATTAGAATGTATTTCATAGTATTCTCCTGTATTAAGAGAGTATATGTCTTTTTGGAAACAATGTGAGATGATATAACTCTCAAAATATTATAGTGATATTTTTCATCTTATCCGTACTTTTCATTCTAATATTTTTTAGGTGTTTTTCACGTAAAAATTTTGATACCCATTTTTATTTTTCAATTTCATATTTTTATCTGAAGCTGACCACCTGAGACCAACAAAGGTCTTGAAACCTTCCGGGTGGGGGGTTCGAATTCCTAGAGCGAAAAAAAAATCTTTTTAAGTTTCGTACGTAACAACGTTTGAAATTTCAATTGATTTAACAGATCCAATTATAAAGAATTGGAAAAAATTGCTAATAATGAGATGCTAATACTAAGATATTGTTATTGGGCCCAGTGGAACTTATAATCTCATATGCAGGGCCACAGAGCAAATCCTGAACCCACAAGTAATTATAAATGTGGGATATTAGTTTCTCACGGATCAGGAACAACCACATTGGGCCTGATCACTCTTCAACCAAGGCCGTAGAGAGAGGACCACGAAGAAACAAATGGGCCGCGTTTAGCCCGATTAAATTAGTAGGCCAATGAAGTCAATAATTGTTGACAGGTGTTTCCCCCCACACCACCCCCCACCACCCAACCCAACTTAAAAAATAATTAAAATATAGAGTGGACAAAAAAAAAAAAATAAGATAGGGGATTGGATAATGATGGAGATAATGGAGTTCCAACAAAAAAGGCATGATTGTGGTAACATGGCCTTTTATTATATATATATATAATATATGTATGTTTGTAGGCATGGATGGTCTTTAATAGGTTGTTATGTCAAAGTCCTCGCTATGGGACAACAAAGTATTTGATCATATCTTATTTTTCTATATCGTTTTTAAATAGTTGTTTTTAAAGATAACAATCTTATCAAATACAAAGAGCGTGCTCTCGAATCTGATTGATAGGAATTGTTTAGGTTTTTCTAAATTTGAATTTTATTTGACAATAATTGTGCTTAAACTCAATATCATTTTGTTTTATTAGGTTGTTCTGAGCCAAATGCAAATGATTGAGTGAGAGGTCGGGATTCCTTGGCCAACTCTTGAAAGCAAAAGCCATAATCTCCAATCCCCTTATACGTCGTCGTATGCACGGGTCGAAAAGCAGTGATGTTGATTACTTCTTAACAAATTTCGGTCAAATTTTATGTACTAGTTAAATATTATCCGACGGATTTGATTTATATTAATTAGAGGTGGTACCTTAATTTTAAAAATTAGTGATGGATTAGTTTGAAATTTGGGAGTAGCAAATTGGGATGGAAATAGAAGGAACACAATAATTCACTGAAAATTCACCAGTGGGTCAAGGGACATTCTGACATATACAAGGATTAGCCATCGAGTTGGCTAACTTTACAAACTAAAAATTCTCCAATATAGCTGACAATGGAAATGGAAAAAAATATAAATGATACAGATTAGGATAGTTGATGAATAAGTAGCATTAGTGTTTTAAAGAAGTCTAGATGCACTGCAATTTCGTACCCATATGGATATAAAATTGAAGTGGGATTTATAATCTATTTTATACGTAGAAAAGTTTGGATGGATAATGATGTGATATGGAGGTAGAACGTGGCTTCTTTGTTTTCACTTGCTGTATTATTGAATCTCAATTATTAGAATTAGTCAAGCGAGAAAAATAAAAGAATCGAAAATACGGTTTATAAATTAGGAAACAGATGACTAATTTAACTTAACTTGGTTCGTTTTAGTAAATAACTTTAACATAAAATAATTTAAAAAATCGTTAAATGAACTTAAAATATGGTGTAGCCAAATTATCTCAGAGCTACCACCATCTCGAGAGCTCGAGACGTCGGTTGTCGGGATTGCTTGTAAATGTAGGACGATGTTTCGTGAGTCATGCAGCCACAGATCACAGGTCAGAGAGCGTTGGAAGTGTGTCCGACGAAGTCCCTCCGATGCTTAACTCGGGCAGAGTGTACGAGAGTAAAAAGAGAGCTAGAAGGAATGTATGCAAGCTGTGAGCAAGTGAATGCGTGAGTGTATATGTGAATGAATGAATGAATGGGGCGTAGCTGATATTTATAGAGGGGCTAGGCGATAGGGATGAGCATATCCTGACGAATATTCGCCTACATCGGGTATCTCGGACGAGATACTCTCCGCGATCTTCGGTGCAAGATCTTATCCGTGATACTCGGTGATCTTGTTCGTTCAAATAAAGAAAGATGTATTTGGGTTGGATTCTCGAAGACGTGATACTATCATCGGGAATGGAAACATTCCCGAACTGAGCATGTCTCCTCGGATGACCCCCCGTAGGTCGGGGTTTGTAGCGTGCCGTTCGGTGCTCGGGGCCCGAGGTGGTAATGGGAGACATCAAAATCTATTGATAGCTCTAATGCAATTATGTATGTGTAACCATATTAACACTAGAATGAGACCAATCTCATACGTCAATTTGGTGATACGGATCTTCACCCCGACTCAATATATGGAAGAACTGTTTTTAATGTTAAACAATACTGCTTTTCACTCTAAGTGTGGATCCTATCGGCCCTTTTCACTTATATACATTCGTGGCGATGTCACGAATCTATTTTATTACTTAATCAAATTTATAAAATTCTGATATAGATTCGTGACGACGTCTCGGATCGACTTTATTATTCAATCAAATTTATAAAATTATTCGAAGGAGGCCGATGTATTTGGAGACCAAACAAGAGTTGATAAGCTAGTTGAGTAACGGAGGTTGATTATGTAGAAAGCAGGGAAATGAGTGGAGGCTTTTATTAGATGATGAATACACTAGAAAGCGAAAGAGATATCAAACAGAAAGATACCTCATCAAGAGGTGTATTTCTTTCTTTTCTTTTTAAGTCAAATTCTAACACATTATACTCTAAAAGGTAGATTGAATTCCACCTATAAATACAATTGTAAGTAAGAGTTTGTATAGAAAAGTTAATCAACAGTGAACCAACTGGCCCCCGCCATTACATCTAAATCACATGATTAATGCACATTTGAATCTTGAACATGCCACAGCATATTATATTGCCTTCCCAATTGGTGCCAAGAGAATATTAATCATAGTAGTTAAGCCTCCTACTCTGGATCAAAGGTCAATCCTCCTTAATAAAATATGCATGTTCTATATGTGAGTAAAGGCATAAAAAAAATGATAATAAAATAACTCATGTCCAGACTTATATTTTTTTTCCACGTATATTAGAAAAGGTATATTTAAAAAGTTATTGAAAAAATAAGTTATCTTTTCTCTCCCGTGAGACGATCTTAAGGATTTATATCCATGAACCGGTGACACGACTGTTTCACGACGAAGTACATAAAGTAATAATCTTAGTGTGAAACTTAATAGTTTGACATAAAAATTAATTTTTTCATGGATCAGATCAATTTGAAGGAAAATTCGACCATGTCCATATTTATGACTAAAAATAATACTTTAATATAAAAAAATAATAATTCTTACTTTGTATGATCCTTGGTTTGAAATTGTGGATATCATTTTATTACTAAATATTTTAATATTATATGAAAAATTGTAGGGAACCTATTGATCTATTAAATTTATAAAACATTAGAACCCTTTAAGTTAACTTTCCTTTGGTGAAAGCATGTTTATAATCCATTATTGTCTTCAACATCTTTGAACGAGATTGTTACAATTACTGGTCAATTTCATGAACAGGTATAGATCCATAAAAGAAAATATAAGATAATACCAAATATAGATAGTAGGTTATAAATTAATATATTTAACAAGCATTAAAAATAAAAAAATTGTTTTTATATTTGGCAAAAGAAGCTGTAATGTGATAACGTTACGTGTCGTTATATCATTGGCCAGACAAAATACACCGAGGTGGAGGTTAGGGGCCTTGCTGCCGTCAGCTTCGGCTAATAAGTGGGGCTTTTTATTTGTTTAATGTAAATAAATAAAATGTTTAACAAAGTAACGTAAATAGAAACGGTTTAATAAATTACCGTAACACGCCTTCTTGACCGGCGTGACTTCATTTTGTATTTGAAGTCACGCCCTCAGCCTCGGCGTGACTTCAATTTTTTTTTTTTCGTAAGCAAGTCACGCCGGGCCTTGCTGCCGTCAGCTTCGGCTAATAAGTGGGGCTTTTTATTTGTTTAATGTAAATAAATAAAATGTTTAACAAAGTAACGTAAATAGAAACGGTTTAATAAATTACCGTAACACGCCTTCTTGACCGGCGTGACTTCATTTTGTATTTGAAGTCACGCCCTCAGCCTCGGCGTGACTTCAATTTTTTTTTTTTCGTAAGCAAGTCACGCCCTCGGCGCAGGCGTGACTTGCTTAATTTTTTTTTTAAAAAAAATGAAGTCACGCGACTCACACCCATGGCAGCGGCGTGACTTCGATATATATATTTTTTTTAAAAGAGTTCACGCCCTCATGCAGGGCGTGACAAACTTTTCAGAAAAGTGATCACGCCCTGCACAAGGGCGTGATATGTCTTCGTCGCTTCCGCAATCCTCTCCTATAAATAGCATCGTTTTGTTACATTCGAATCACCTCTAAATCCCTCTCTAAATCCGTTAACATATAATCTTTTCAATTCCCGTAAAATATTCTCTTATAATAATTTTCTTCCATTTTGAACCAGTTCGAGACGTTTTCTTCAACAAATATACGGATCGATATTCATATATCTCGCAGTCGTCGTCGTGATTTCGATTAAAAGGTACATATTTTTTATAGTGTTTATATTAAACAATTAACATTATTATTATTGTTCTGATTATTATTATTAGTATTATATTAATGTTATTAGTATTTTTATTATTATTATTGAATTTTGTATACAACATGTCTAAGAGAGTCCTTTTATAGAACGGCTTAAATATGGCTTGTCCCTGCCGATCTTCCTGAAGGGACGTTGCTTTGTCTAAGGATGTTGGTTTTTAAGTGGGCCTTAGCCCCTCCAACTACCTGGAAGCACTCTTAGAGAATGTTAGTCCATAATTTTTAAAATGCATTTGAAATATTATTAAGATATTATTAAATTATCTATTACAAATTTTATCTAACAAATCATTATTTTATAATCAGTATTATTCATGAAATCATTATTTTATTTAACGTAAGAATTTATTTAATTAATAAATAATCTTTTAATTAATGAATTTTAAAATCATTATTTTATGTGCCCTAATATTTTTGTTTTTTAACTATTGATTTTTATTTAACAAATTATTATTTTGTTAAATATATGATGTCAATAAAAGTATTATTTGGTTAACAATAAATTTTTTAACTAATGATTTTTATTCATATAATCATTATTTTATGTAATGTAGGATGTAAGTAAAAGCAATATGTATTTAACAAATTATTATTTTATGTCATATATGATGTTAGGCCATAGATTTTCATATTGAATTTAATATGTTATGAAAATATTATTATCAATATTAATTCTGATTACCTTTTTAATTTGTGTAGGAATGGATAGTGTCGCATTGCTTTTATACATCGGAGGTAATATTATTATAGAACATAATACGGTGCAATACAGTACTAGTGCGACCAAAGCAACCCGTGTTTCACGATCTATCAGTTTTCGTGAATTGAAGGAAAAGGTGTACAGATTGCTAAATATTGACAGTTCAAAATTTACTTTGAAGCTATCATCCAAATATTCCTTCAATGACAAGTCAAGGTATGTCGAGGCCCATCTTGAAATTGACGATGACAACAATTTACAATTTATGTTGGATATTAGTAACGACGTGCAGTGTCTTGAATTGTTTATCGAAACCGAACCTATTGAACGACATGTCGCTGTTGATGATCCTGAATCATATATTCCACGTATAACTCAAGGATTGAATGCACTGGGATTCAATTCAGTTGGATATAATGAGGATGCCAGTACATCAGCGTTTGCTTGGCATGGAGCAACAGATCAAAATCGTTATACTTCAGACCACGATATTGGGGACTGGGATCAGTATGTCAGACCGACCTTAGAAGAAAATGTTTCATGGCCATTTTCTAGTGCGAGACAATGGAGCTTTGTT
>KQ987269.1:383902-433103 GCA_001598015.1 Dorcoceras hygrometricum
ATAAATTAGACTTGAACACGAATGACAAAATAAAATACCTGTAAGATATACAAGGGGCCTGCTATTTCATGTTTCCCTTGCATGCATGCTCCGCACAACTCACGATAAAGAAATGCTAGCACCGCACTTGCCCAACTATAACTACGGACCCTGCTTATTTCTCGTAGAAAGGGTAAGTACAACATTTTCACTACACACCCTTCGGAATCTGGTAGCATGCAACCACCAATTATCATCAAAGCTACACAACGTGTGTATTGTTGCACTTGCACTTCAGGGCTATAGTCATTTATCATGGTTTGCATGCAATGTGCGTGCAAAGAAGTCAACTTAATAGTATTCGATCTAAAATCAGACTCCACTGGCATAAAGCCTAACCAATCAAAACAAATACGCTGCCATACACCAAACTTCTGAGACACATCAGTACCGATAATGGGCTCACCATCAACATTAAGCCTCCAAATCAATGCAACATCTTGCAATGTGATTGTTGCCTCACCACATCTAAGGTGGAAAGTATGAGTCTCGCGACGCCACCGTTCAACCAGAGCAGTAATCAAGTGATTGTCATAAATACAATCACCGCAACACAAGATACCGTAAAAACCCATCTCGTTCAGACATGACCGAACACGACGATGAAGCACACCAGATTTTCATAGATCCCATATCAAATTATCTGAACGACGAACTCTTAAAGTATGGTCCAAGTTATCGGATTGAATGACATTTGAAATATGTGATTCTTGAAGGTAAAGGACGCTACGCTCTACAGGTCCTGCTTCTACTGACATCCTATATTATATAAAATAATGATCATTAAATAAAAATAATTATTTAAATAGGAAAAGGTTTCTTCTAATAGCTTTGTCATTGTCTATATTACATAAAATAATGGTTTCGTAAATAAAAATCATTACTTAATTTTTTTCCAAAAATACATAGTGTTTCTAATAAAATCATATGTTAAATAAAATAATAATTTTTAAATAAAAACATTAACAAGATCAAAATTCCTTCTAATCACATCCTATGTTACTTAAATTAATTTAAAAAAAATTTAGTAGTTAACAAAAATGATTAACATATTAATATCAACAATAATAACAACAATAATAAAACTAATTTAATATTACTAATAATAAAAAACATAATAATATTAACAATGATAATAATAACGATAATTGATTAGCGTAAACAATTAGAACGTACGTACCTCATTTGCATAATAAGAATTCTACGTACCTTAATTGAGTTCAAATTTCTTGTACGTACCTTAAACAGAAGTTTCGCACAAAATAATCTATAAAATATGAAACATAAAATTACAATGGATTATTATAAAAATCAAATATTAATATAAAAAATAATATATACCTTCTTTTCACGAGATAAGGGCTTCAAATTCACAAAATGTAGTACAAGTGATAATTGAAAGATTGGAGCAGTGGAGAAAATGTAAAATTTGAAGAAGAGAAAGAATCGAAAGTTTATAGTGAAGAAGAGAAACCGAGGAGTTTTCGTTCGATGCATTCTCCAATTACGCAATTCATCCCATTTATAGGCGAGCAAAGCGAAGAGGACAAAGTAAATCACGCCCTCCTGCAGGGCGTGACTCAGTTTCTGAAAAGTAAGTCACGCCAACTGCGACGGCGTGACTTACTTTTAAAAAAAAAAACAAAACGCAAGTCACGCCCCCTGACAGGGCGTGACTTGCTTTTTTAAAAACGAGAAAAAGCAAATCACGCCCTCGGCGAGGGCGTGATACATTAGATAGTTAAGTCTCTCGTTTCCACGTTATTTTATATAAAAATAATAAAATTTGCTATAAACAGTTAAAAAGGCCCTAATAAGTGAAACCCCCTCTTCATGAAATTTTCTAATTAATACCCCCTCTTCATGAAATTTTCTAATTAATACCCCCTCTTCATGAAATTTTCTAATTAATACCCCCTCTTCATGAAATTTTCTAATTAATACCCCCTCTTCATGAAATTTTCTAATTAATACCCCCTCTTCATGAAATTTTCTAATTAATACCCCCTCTTCATGAAATTTTCTAATTAATACCCCCTCTTCATGAAATTTTCTAATTAATACCCCCTCTTCATGAAATTTTCTAATTAATACCCCCTCTTCATGAAATTTTCTAATTAATACCCCCTCTTCATGAAATTTTCTAATTAATACCCCCTCTTCATGAAATTTTCTAATTAATACCCCCTCTTCATGAAATTTTCTAATTAATACCCCCTCTTCATGAAATTTTCTAATTAATACCCCCTCTTCATGAAATTTTCTAATTAATACCCCCTCTTCATGAAATTTTCTAATTAATACCCCCTCTTCATGAAATTTTCTAATTAATACCCCCTCTTCATGAAATTTTCTAATTAATACCCCCTCTTCATGAAATTTTCTAATTAATACCCCCTCTTCATGAAATTTTCTAATTAATACCCCCTCTTCATGAAATTTTCTAATTAATACCCCCTCTTCATGAAATTTTCTAATTAATACCCCCTCTTCATGAAATTTTCTAATTAATACCCCCTCTTCATGAAATTTTCTAATTAATACCCCCTCTTCATGAAATTTTCTAATTAATACCCCCTCTTCATGAAATTTTCTAATTAATACCCCCTCTTCATGAAATTTTCTAATTAATACCCCCTCTTCATGGCCCTAATAAGTGAAAACCCCCTCTTCATGAAATTTTCTAATTAATACCCCCTCTTCATGAAATTTTCTAATTAATAATTAATGTGAAACCATTTGATTATTATACTTGTAAATTTAAGTGGGCTTTCCGGCTTTCTACGACTTTTCGGCTTCATCAAGCAACACAGACGCACCAAATTCATTCCTGCAAGTTTTTACAGCTCGCGTCATGTAATCTGTGAATGAACATATGGTTCTGTGAGTTTGTTTTGGTTTCGTCTATGAGCATATATTGATTTATGTTTCGGGGATAGTATGTTTCATGGTGAATTTCTGGGTTGTGTTTCTGAATTTGAGATGGTTTTGGATTTTTGATGCTCTTGCTTTTGTTTGTTTATATCTTATTTTTTTATTACTATTTATTGAAACAACCTCAATTTTTACAATAACCTCAATCTGCCACTGACCTCGCATCAAGGTGCATGTGCGGCATGGAAACATTAATACCATTGAAACTTTTTTACTGGGTTTGCTCTGTATTTTCGGTTGCAAATATGAGGGCAGTCTTCTTCTCTCCAAGATTATACTTTTTCTTTGAAGTTTCTTCTCTTATTGCAATATGGAAACTTGTTTTGAAATTAACGGGTTCTGTTTCTTTCCCTTGTAGTGTGGTGATTGGAGGAGTTGTTGGGGTAAAATTATTTTTTTATTAGTTTATGATATCATTATTTTTGTTGACATTTCTATGTGAAAATTGCAGTTGTTTTTTTGGGGGTTGAGATTTTTCTGAATCGCCAATCAAGGCCCAGATGGATCCAGGCTCCAAAAAATCGAAATTCTCACCATCACCAAACTTAGGCAACTCGAAAGAGGCTGTTCCGTTGCACTCATCACTATTCCCAGATGAAGTATTGGAAAAAGTTGTGTCATTCATAGATTCACACAAGGACAGGAGCTCGGTTTCTCTGGTGTGCAAGGACTGGTATAATGCTGAACGCTGGACAAGATCAAAGCTTTTCATAGGCAACTGCTATTCAGTGTCTCCCGAAATTGTGGCAAGAAGGTTTCCAAGAATTAAGAGTGTTACCCTCAAAGGGAAGCCCAGATTTTCGGATTTCAACCTTTTGCCTAGAGATTGGGGCGCTGATGTGCATTCTTGGTTGGTCATGTTTGCGAAAGTTTACCCCTTTTTGGAGGAATTGAGACTCAAGAGGATGGCTATAAATGATGAGAGCTTGGAGATCTTGGCGAAATCTTTTCCAAGCTTCAAAGCTTTGTCTCTGTACAGCTGTGATGGGTTCACTAACAAGGGGCTCAAAGCTATAGCCTCCCATTGTAGGTAAGAATCTTTTGTTGTTTTTCTCGATTGTTTCCGTTCTAAATGACGTGTCATATTTTTTACAGATGCTGCCTGCGTCGTAAACGATTTCTTGTTTCTTGGAAGTTGAATTTTCCTTTTTCCTCCCTTATATATGTGGATTTAGATTTTTGAGTATTGTAGACAAGATTTTCTTGGAAGAAAATTATATTCCTTTTTTCGCTTTCCTTTTTTGGCTTTTGAGGACGCTTATCTGATCCGATTCATCTTTAGTGCTCTGTCAGTTAGCTTTCTGTTTTCCTCCTAATCTTGGTTGCATTTCTCGTTTTGTTAAGGTCTCAACTCTCCAAAGTTGTAATTCTTTTGTTACGATTTCAATATAATTTATATAAGTGGTAACCTTTTCTTTAAGAATGCTACTAAAGCAACAGCCTTTTATTTAAAACTTAGTCTTTTAGTTGTATTATGTAGTTTTCATATGGCACCAATTGATTGCGCATAATGCTATTAGTAGATTACGTGATATACAGTAGAAGACATATGGTTAACCAGCGGAGATTATATTAATGTGGTTATGCTGTCACGTAGTGGGCTTAGGGCCTGAAAAAGTTTTGTGGGTTATATATATGGTTGAGAAATAAATGAGTTAGCTTTGGGTAGGGCAATGGTGTTTGTGTGTGTTCCCCATCTCCTTTTTTGTTTTGTTTTACTGTAACAAACAGAAATTTTAGTGGAAAATTTAAGTGCCGATGCTTTATTTTTTTCGTCTTCTCAAAGCTTATTGGTGCTGCTTTCTTGATGTGACTACTGACATGCTACTAGGCAAGGGCATTTAATGGAATAACAATATATATTTATGCTCACTTTATCCTCATAATACATCCATGTTCATTGGTCCATGGCGTGGAGGCCATGTTTACTTTATTCATGTGGTGATTTGTTGATTTAGAAATTGGTTCGGATTTGTAGTCCTTGTTTTCTGAAGATTCTTTTTTAAAACCAATGGTAGGGGGTTGCGCATGAATATTTGAGCCATTGTTATGGAGATTCGAATGGTTGATTAGAAAGCTTTCGCGAGTTTTGGAATGCCTGACCTGAATCATATTTTTGTCTCTCTCCGTTCGCATGATATAAACAAAAATAATAATCAAACTTTTATCCTGTCTAAGTGGGATCGACTATATCATTTGTCACCATGGTGTTCCATGTCCTACTAAACTTCATCCATTCGTGAAAGGACTTTATCTTACTTTACCCTTTGTAATCATGTCTTTTTCGACCGGCCTCGCCCTCTCTTAATATGTGTACTCGGAGCATCTACAGTCGCACTTTACCCTTTGTAATCATGTCTTTTTCGACCGGCCTCGCCCTCTCTTAATATGTGTACTCGGAGCATCTACAGTCGCCTAAGGAACATGCCCCATACAATCGTAATCTTGTCTATGTAATTTTCTCCTCAATGCGATCAAAAAGGTCATCTATGCGCGGAAGTTTTCAATTCTTGCGCACTGTGGTGAGGAGGTTCAACTGCCGGTAGTCAACACATAGTTGTGCAACCCCGACTTTCTTCCTTATATTATATTTTCTATCTTGTCCAGCTTCCTATGACCACACGTCCATCTTAATATCCTCATTTCAGCGATTTTCATTTTCTACTTGGTCCGTAGCCCAAAATTCAGCTCCATAGGTCATAGCAGGTCTAACTATTGTTTTACAAAACTTTCCTTAAATCTCAGTTACTTGACTATCACAAAGGATGCCTGATACTTGTCTCCATTTCAGTACCCTTCTTTCATCCTATGTAAAACATCTCTATCTATGCCTCCATACTTCAACAAAATTGAACCTAGATAGGTTCTCATTTATTGATGACTCGCCATTGCTAGCTTTATCATCACTTGATTTTCGTGGTCATCACTACGATTACAAACCAAATATTTCATTTTCGCTCTTGTACATGTAAATTCTCACCAAGATTTTAAGTGTAGCTTTCAATTGTTTCATCTATCAAGGTAATGTCATAGGATCATATAAACCTTATTAACAAAAGCACGTGATATTTCGATATGAGTTCTACTACTAAGCTTCTGGGTGATATTGTAATTTTGCACATCCTATTTCAATATATTTACAAAAAAATTGTGAACTTATATTGGTACACCACCCTGTTTTTGATATACTGAAATTTGAGGCGCGAAATTGGAATGTTTTGAAAAAACCAGGATTTAATGATCAATGATGTGAAAAATCATCTCCGCATTTCTCAGCGTGTGCTCGAATTTGAACTAAAGCGCATACTGATAATGTGAAGGATTCTAGCTTCAGGAATTTCTACAATTCCGTATTTTTTCTTTGGCATTAAGCATCATCGCTTTTTAGATGTTAGTATTTCTTGTGATGAATTTTATTAACAATGCAAAATACCTAACGTGTTCCCAATATGCGGGCCAGGAATTTGACAGAACTCGACATACAAGACATAGCAACTGATGACTTTAGCGGAGATTGGCTGAGTTGTTTCCCTGAAAACTTCTCCTCACTGGAAATATTAAATTTTGCATGTCTCAACAGTGAGATCGAATTTGATAAGCTCGAGAGACTTGTGAGTAGGTGCACTTCTTTAAGGGTTCTGAAGGTCAATGAGAGTATTAGTTTGGACCAACTTCAACGTCTGCTAGTGCTTGCTCCCCAGTTAAAAGAGCTGGGCACTGGTTCCTTTTTTCCAGAACTTACCCCTCGCCAGTACCAAGAAGTTGAAAGTGCATTTTGTAATGTCGGAAATCTTCAAGCCCTGTCGGGCTTATGGGACGCGACTGCCTCTTATCTCCCGGTTCTTTATGGAGCTTGTGCAAGTCTGAGTTTCTTGAACTTGAGTGATGCTGCCCTTCAGAGTGCTGCATTTGTGAAGCTTCTCTCTCACTGTCCCAACTTACGACGTCTTTGGGTAAGAAATGGATATCTAAGGTCATTCGAACTGATCCTTAAAGGGCACCATCAGCTTATTCCATAAGTCTTATTGTCTATGGATTCTTTGGTTTGTAGGTTGCTGATACAATAGAGGACAAGGGGTTAGAGGCCGTTGGTTTAAGTTGTCCCTTGCTTGAAGAACTCCGAGTTTTCCCTTCAGATCCTTATGACCAACATCAGCGACATGGAGTGACAGAGTTAGGTTTTGTAGCCGTGTCTCGTGGATGTCGCAAACTCCATTATGTCCTCTACTTCTGTCGGAGGATGACTAATGCTGCTGTTGAGACCATTGTAAACAATTGCCCTGACTTTACGCACTTCCGTCTTTGCATAATGAATCCTGGCGAGCCAGATTACCTCACAAACGATCCTATGGATGAAGCCTTTGGTTCTGTGGTTAAAACTTGCACTAAACTCCAGCGGCTCTCAGTTTCGGGGCTTCTAACAGATTTAACCTTTGAGTATATAGGTAAATATGCCAAGAATCTGGAGACCCTTTCCGTGGCTTTTGCTGGAAGCAGCGATCGTGGGATGCAGTGTGTTCTTGAAGGTTGCCCCAAGCTTAGAAAACTCGAGATAAGAGATTGCCCATTCGGAAACGCGGCTCTGCTTTCTGGGCTAGAGAAATATGAAATGATGAGGTCTTTATGGATGTCAGCTTGTAACGTCACTATGAAAGGGTGCAAGTTACTGGCAAGGGAGATGCCGAGGTTAAACGTTGAAGTGATAAAAGACGAGGAAAGCGATGGCTTCCAAGCTGACAAAGTTTACGTCTATCGTTCGGTTGCAGGTCCTAGAAGGGACGCCCCACCCTTTGTTCTTACACTTTGATACCACACATGGGAAAAAAAGTCCTCAGGTTAGCAACTTTGTTGTGTTGGTTCAAAACCAATGTGTAAGTAACATGTAAATGTACTGAAATTCCTGATCCTATCCTTCAAGATCGTCATTTCTCCGTCTTTGTACTAATTCGGCTTCCCGATTATTGCAGGATTTGTGCAATATGCCGTTCAAGAAAGCAAAAGTTCATGGTAAAAGATGCCATTCATTACATGCCAACTGATGCGGGAAACTTGTAAGCTCAAAATTTTAGAAGAGATGTGAAGCGTTTCTCGTGCATCTGAATTCGTCCCTGTTTCGTGTTTCTTTCCACGTTGTAATTTAGTATCTTTGATTAATCTGTCGATCTCTGCGAGAGATTGGTAAACTTGAGAAATAAATAGTTGATTGCGATTAATTCTTGTCGGATTAAATAGTATGTGTTCGACTTTGACGCACCTTTGTTGATATGTTTATCTTTTATTTTAATATGGCAAGATTGAAACGGCCTTTCGATTGAAACCGAATATTCATAATCTTACAAAGGTATTATACGGATCTGATATCCTGTACGATCTACTTTTCCATCTCATTTCTAACTATTACGTGGCACCATATGATTGGATCAACATTTTTGTCATGTTTTTTTTTACAGTCACACCGATCAGATAGTGTCACATGGTAGTCGGGTAAG
The DNA here is from genome assembly GCA_001598015.1 of Dorcoceras hygrometricum. NCBI lineage: Eukaryota > Viridiplantae > Streptophyta > Magnoliopsida > Lamiales > Gesneriaceae > Dorcoceras > Dorcoceras hygrometricum. The sequence goes on from KQ987269.1 coordinate 392,365, forward strand.
GAGGTGGGAAGGTTGTGCAGGATATCACAACATATATATATATATAGGGCACACGAAAATGTTCGAATTTTCTCCAATGACTCAACCTTTAATTCATTCCAAATTTGAGCAAACTAGAACAAAAGTTTCGAGGCTCAAATCAAATTTCCAGTATATTTAATTTGAGCGTTGATGTTTTTTTCATATTCATATCATAAATGGTTGGTTTATATATGTACCTCTACTTTCCACTGTGTCGTCATTGGTTTTTTTTTTTTTTTTTTACTGTTTTACTTTTAGTGTAGTAACATTTATGAGAATTAGTTAATAAAAACCTATAGTAAATATGTTTCATTAGTTAAGTTAAATAATTAGCAAAATAAATAAGCCTGTAGATGGTGCAATATATTGTTAGGTGGGAATATTTATGTAATTAATAATCTTGCAGGCTAAATGTGTAACTTACATAATTGGAGGAACCAAAATTAATTTAACGAAAAAATAGAAGGAGATCTAATGTTCCAACTAACCAAAACCCTGTATTTTGCTGAACAATTACATAAGTGACCCCGATCACCCCCCAATGACGTTTAGCTCAACCAAGTTGGGCGGCTAAAGTCGTAAATTCAACTAGAATTGGCTATTCTGTTACAAACAGGCCAGCACAGGCCTAACCTTGAGAAAGAATCCCGTGAATCTTCCTAACAACGTCTGAAACCAAATTTTGATAAGCCTCGTTCGGAAAAACCCATCTCGCCGGAGAATGGGATCTCTCCGGAACCTGTGAAATATTCGCAATGGGTGGAGAAATTTCTCCCCAGGAAACATCCACTGAAAGACCAAGACAGCTGCAGGCAATTGGGTTGATTTCGTCCTTAATCGCACTCTCTCATTCAACCAAAGTCTTTGAATCAAAATGGATTTCCGTAAGAAACAAGATGGAAGAGCTTTTATCCATCCTCACGACCATCGAAAATTGTGAGACAAATGATAACTTTTCACTGTGTATCACGGTAGAGTCGATTTCAGCTACCATTTCTGAATGCGATGGTCTTTTGAAGCGTTGTCTGGAATTTTCGTACTGTGGGAAGCTTTACATGCAAAGCGATCTTGATATTGTGTCTGCTAAACTGGATAACCATGTAAAGACTCTTTCTGATATATATGCTCTGGGATTGGTGACTCAGAGCTATGCGATTGTAGTTCCAAAGCCTGGGCCTTCTGCTTCGAAGGAGGACGTACGGTTTTATGTCCATGATATATCATCCAGAATGAAGATCGGAAGCACCTCTATGAAGAAACAAGCCCTTGTTGAATTCAATGAGGCCATTCAAGAAGATGAGAGATATGTAAAGATTGCGGTGGAGCACGAGAGTTTTGTCGTAGCTTTTGGTGCGTTTTCTTGATTCTCAAGAGAGTGAAATTCGAGAGTTGGCAGCAAAGTCGGTGTGTCTGATTGGAGGGTTTCAGTCATACAAATGTGTGCTGATTGATGCAGGGGTAATTGCTCCATTGATTCGAGTCTTGGAGTCGGGAAATGAACCGTGTCAAGAATTTGCAGCAAGGTGCTTGATAAAGGTCACTGAGAATTCTGATAATGCGTGGTCTGTTTCTGCTCATGGTGGGGTGACAGCCCTGTTGAAAATCTGTGGCAAGAAAGGTGAAAATGGGGGAGAATTGGCAAATCTGGCTTGTGGGGTGTTGAAAAATCTTACTGGGATTGAAGAGATCAAGAGGTTTATGGTTGATGATGGGGCGATTCCTTTGTTCCTCAAGCTTGTGAGGTCGAAAGATGAAATTGTGCAGATAGCTTCACTTGACTTTTTGCAAACTATGGCTTATTCGGATTCATCGATCCGAGAAATGATGGTTGAAGAAGGTGGAATACGGATATTAGTGCGTGTTATGGATCCCAAATCCTCATTTCCGGCCAAGACACGAGAGATGGCATTCAAAGGAATCATGAATTTATGCTTAGGATCAGATACTTCTTTGTATGTGTTGATGAATTCTGGTTTTACAGATCATGTACTTTATTTTCTTCAATTCGGGGAGATTTCTGTTCGAGAATTGGCCCTAAAGGCATCGCTTTGGCTTTGTGGGACGTCTCAGGATGCTAAGAGAGTGATGGGGGACGCAGGATTCATGCCAGTCCTTGTTAGTTTCCTGGAATCAAAATCATTCCAAATTCGCGAATTGGCAGCAGCGACACTATCTAACATGGTGATTGTTCCCAAGAACAGAAAAAAATTCGTGCAGAATGATCAGAATGTTGGCATATTGATGCAGCTACTCGGCCCAGGCGAAGTTAATACTTGTAGCAAACAGCTATTGCTTTCCATATTGATGTCGTTAACAAGCAGCAATACTGCGAGAAAAAAGATTTCAAATTCAGGTTATTTAAAGAACATCGAAAAGCTTGCAGAAGCTGAGGTCTCGGATGCCAAAAAGATTGTAAGAAAGCTGAGTTCCACTACTAAATTCCGCAGTATCTTGGGTGGATTATGGCATTCTTGATTATATAACATGATCCCCCATCTTATTGTATTTAGCTTGTGATAATGTAACCAACAAAATTTATTTAAATAAATTGGGATTTAGTCACATACTATCGTTTTTTATTCCGCTGCTACCAATTCTTGACTTGATAAAAAAATTCAGATTTCATGCATAATTCTCTACTTATTTATTAAGTTATCTTAATCTTGGTCTAAAAGAGAAGGTATTGGGGACCCTGTCCTTGAAGTATTGCAGCGGTGTTTTGTTTTGTAATTAACAAAACAATATTTATTAGATGGGTGAAAATCTTTTTTTAAAAAAATTATTCTTCTTAGAATGATTCTTTAGATCAGTTGCGTTAACAACTGAATCCAATATTCAATCTGATCTGTTACATTCAGAAATATATAAAACTATGACATGTTTGTTTTCCAAGAAAAGTTTAATTTGAAATTTTTTAAATCCATATGATTTATGCTTATATGTTCGATTTGTATTTTATCGAATTTAATAATCGTTTCCTCATTAGTTGATTGAAAATAAAAATATAGTCGAAATTGTTCCAGATGCTCTATAGTTTTCAACAAAATGGCAGATTGGGGACGTGAAATTTATTGCATGGTAATATCGCTCGCAAGTGCACATGAGAAGATCTTGAATGGAGATGGGCATGTGAGTGGTATCCATCATCAATGCATTGTATCCATCCAATCCAACTCCCCCCGGTTTTTGCTTCTCCTTCAATTCAATGGTCCTAACTGCTAAATAATAAGTATTGTAATCAACATATTTGGAACCTTGTGTCACAATAGATGAGACATAGGTTATCCGGGAATGCCAAATAAACTCTTAAGGGCATTTTTCACTCATGGTTATGATGAGATATAAAAAAACGATGTGGTTAATAATATGTTTGAACTGAATGTTGAATAGTATTTGATAAATGTTAATATGCTTAGTGATTGATTAAAATTTTTTTAGTCAGTTCAGTGATTGATAGATATAAATAAAATACGAGTAATTTATATGAGTCGAATGATGTGAAACAAATAACATAAGAAATATTTGAACCGAACCAAACAAAGTCTTACCTAAAGATATTTATGGAATTACCACAAAGTCGGGTCACACCATAATAGGAGACCAGTGCGAACGATGCTATACAATTTTTTTAAAAAACATTAGATGTCATGATAGAAAAAACACACACTTAGTGCAGCAATTCGTGTGTTACTTTTCGTAAATGTGCAAAAAGAGGCCTATGTTGTCTTTTAAAAAGTTTTTGCACGAGTCATTTCCCTGATTGTTTCTCGCATAATATACATGGTTTGTGTATATCCAACAACACTAAAAATTTGAAGTCATGAATTAAACTTTTTTGTACAGCTTTTGTAGTGATTTGACTACATACCAACTTGAGATTGGAAGTGGCCAATCCGTTGAGGAATCAATATCGTGTGATTTGGACCAAACAAAACTTTGTAAAAGAAAGTGATTCTTTTCTTTGTTGGCCCCCCCCTCCTACCTTATGTAACGGCTCCCACGCCAAACCCTTCCAATAGTTAGTTAGTTAGTTGTATGACCAACACTTGGACAAATAACTAAGAATTTCTATAATCTTTTCAATGGCATTTTTAATATTGAGCTCTATTATAACTGATGTGTTTGTTATCTACCACCAAGAAACTATTCAACTTTCTTTATATTGAAACAGAACTCATTATCTTACATCAAATCACCTGTACAAAAGGCTTCAAAAACAAGGGAAAGCTTCACGAAAATTAAAATCACGTGGAGATAGTTGTTCAAGTGCATTTGATTTTGATAGCTATTTGAATGCATTGTCATAATCAATAGACTGTCAGTTCGTTAATTTGAAGTATAATAGAAGTTTAACTATTGATTATGAAATATAAGGCATTAATTAATGCACATGATGGATGCAACATGATAGCGTGTCATGAAAGCTCAAAATATACGGATTCGATTTCAATCTACTTTTACGTTAGATTTTTTTTCACATGCCATTTTATTTTTCTTTTTTTTAATAAATCCAAATTATTAACAAAGCTTCTCATACACGTTTCATTTCTCTTCTCCTCCTCTACTCTTCATATCTCAAAATGATCGTCTGTGTCGTGTGAGCAAGTTTCTTTCTCTCTCGGTCGCTCCGATCATTACAGCCGACGCCGCCGACGCCGCCGTCGCTCCGATCATTCTCGTCGCCGTTGTATGCCTTCTGTCTTCTTCACTGAATTTGTTTTTTCCGTCCGTCGTCGATCCTACATGAACACCGGTGTCGTGCCGCCGCTGCCGCCGCCCCCATCTCCGCCGCTGCCGCCGCCCATGTAATAATTCTTTGACAAAGTCTTCTCCTTTCCCTGTCGCAGGTTCCCTTGCTTAAACGTGTTACCCACTCCAGCCATCTCCGTCCGACAGCAACCACCGCAGGTATTTTACATTTTATAAAGGTCTCCATGTTATAATCCTTCATTGGAACACGAAAAAACTTTCGAGAACGAAGGTTTAGTTGCCGCTGCTTCGAGTGTTGGCTGCAACAGGTAAATTTTTCTGATCAATGAAAATGGTTTTCGAGTTTTGTTTCTTGAATGAGGATATGATGCAACTTTGAATGTTTCGGAGTTGCTGTTAGTGTTTTTATTTAATAGCTTGTGGTGCAAAAATTTACTGGAGAAATCGAAATGTATGTGACTTTTGCCAGTACACCTCTTTGATGATTTTGCTGTGAATCAAACCAGTTCATAATGTTCGGCTTGTGATTTTGTACTTTGAAGAATGATTATGATCCACTTGGTACCCAATTTGGTTTAGATTAGTGTGTATATCATCCTGAAGCCAGTTAGACAATCATTAAAAGGATGAAGTTACATCGACTATGGAACATGTTCTTACTTTCTTTTAATCCTGGAGAAGCTTCCAAGCCAGAAACTTCAATATTGACAAGACAATTAAAATGTGGGAAGAAATGCTTAACTGGCGGAAAGAATTTGGAGCCGACACAATACTGGAGGTGAAGATATAAAACACAGTAAACTAGGAGATGTAGTTTAATATTTTTCTCCATTCTCCAATGTGATACTTTGCTTGCTATGCGATCATTTGGACCCAATGGGTGTTTGATTTTTCAACAGATTGTCTTTGTGATTATAACATTGTGCTGTCAAATATTACCCAAAGACTACTGGCTTTCAGGACTTTGAATATGAAGAGCGGGATGAAGTCTTGCAATATTATCCCCAAGGATATCATGGAGTTGATAGAGAAGGAAGACATATTTATATTGAAATGCTTGGAAGAGCTCACCCTAGTAAACTGATGGGTATCACGTCAGCTGGACGATACTTAAAATATCATGTTCAGGAATTTGAGAAAGCTCTAAATGAGAAATTCCCATCTTGTTCCATTGCTGAAAAGAGAAGAATCTGTTCAACAACCACAAATTTGGACATACATGGGCTGGTTTGTTGATTTAGCCTTCAATTTCATAATTTTGATAGTTTCTGCTCAACTTTGAATTACTCATTTGTCACCTAACTAGAATTTTGCCTTTTGTTTATGGAAATGACCTCTTCACATTTATATTTATTGTCAAAAAGTGAACTTTTTGGCTTCCGGATTATTTGTCATTGTTATCAAAGTGCTCATCTTTTGATTGCCAAAATCCTGAAAACATTTCTCTTCCTAGTAATCAGTTTAGATTTTTTATGTTAGTAATGAAAATGCTTCAACTTTGAGGTGATACATTTTGAATCATTTCATGGATGGTGCCTATAGGGGGTTAAAAATTTCTCCCCAGAGGTATCTTTCTCTGATGTCAATTTGTTACATATCAGAAACAATCTTTCAGGCTTTACTAGTGATCTTTTGATTTATGTATGCGAACTATTCTGCAGACACTACATCGCTTGTATGCTGTAAAAGCTGGGAAGCAACTTGATTCTGAGCTTGCTTTATGTGGGGTGGAATACGTTCTGGAAGAAAGAGCTGCAGTGTTGTTAAGGGCATCTGATAGTTACCACTTCATTATAATGAGAGGCTGGAAGAAGAAAGTGCTGCAGTATTGTGATGCTTCGATTGGATTCCATAATTTTGGAGAAAAAGCAATTGAAACGTTCCAAGAAATGATCAGGATCGGCATTCATCCCTCAAATAGCACATTCACAAGCCTTCTTTCAGCTTGCAGCCATTCAGGGCTGATTGATGAAGGGTGCGTGTATTATGACCATATGTTCAGCAAATACCAAGTCCAACCTGAAACCGAACATTATGTATGTATGGTTCATATGTTGGGTCGTGCTGGAAAACTCCGTGAAGCTTATGATTTTATCAATAATCTACCTTTGGCAAGTCCCCAACCAGGCGTATGGGGAGCCCTGCTGAGTAGCTGCAGCTATCATGGAGATGTTGACATGGGTAGAGAAGTTGCACATATTTTCTTCGCCTTAGAACCTGAAAACGTGAGTTATTATGTAGCTTTGTGTAATATGTATGTTGCTGCTGGAAGATGGGAGGAAGCTGTGGAGTTGAGGACCTTAATTCACGACAAACAGCTGAAGAAACCAGCTGGTTATAGTGTGATTGATGTTGGTTTAAGATAGCGCAGATGCTATAATTGGAATTCATTGTACAGTTCAATTAGCCCTGTGCTTCAATGAAAAGTCTGCTCGCCACAATCAGCCGATGACAGATGGCATTGAATAGAAACTCAAGATATGTTTGATTGTGTTATGGGAAACAGTTATTTTTTGAAATACAAATAAGCCAGTTGTACCTCACATTCAATCTCGTTCGACAAAATACATACCTATCTTCTTCACTTATCATTCCCCAATTATTTTCTGAGAACATAAAATAGAAAACAGGCTGGGCAAACATCTAGTTACAAATGAGCCAAAAACCAAAACGTTGGCCAAAAATTTAACTTCTTTTTTCCCACAAGAAGTGCTGCAGAAAATAGACATCCTTCAAATCCTTGCTCAAGATTCTAATCTGCAGTAAAGAATGTAGTTATATATCCACAGGAAAAAAAACAAATGCTCTCTTTAAAAAGGCGAGACAGGATCACAGACTCTCAATTAGAAAATAAAATTAAAAAAAAAAGATTGCGAAACTTACAATTCTAGGACTCGACCTCTAAAACATTAAAATATATTGCACACAAACAATTGGAAGGAGAAAGGATACAAGATCTAGATTACTTCGAGGGAATTTAAAATAAATGGCATCAAGCGGGGATAAAGGTTTAATAGAAGTAACCTCATCAACAATTGGAGAAGCTAATTTGATTATGATGATTAACAGAAGGTTGCTATTAAAGAACAAAGAAAAGAAAAAACAGACGTAGCTAAAGAAATCCAGACGCAGTAGCTAAGAGATATAAACCAGACGCAAAGACAAAAATAATAGAGGCAAAAAGCAGAAAGGAAAGCAGCGTCTGGACAGTTGCAAAGAGGAACCAGACGTTAGCTACAGAAAAGAAATACCAGACGCTGTAAAGAAAATAGAACCAGAAGTTGCATTGCACAGAATAATACCAGACGCCGGATTGCAAAGAAAACCAGACGTTGTGTTGAAAAATACTAGACGCTAACAGAAGAGTTACAATCAGTCGTTGTAAAGGAAATTCCAGACGCAGCAGTAGTTAAAGATAAACCAGACGCAGAGCAGTAGCTAACAGAAAAACCAGACGCTGTAAAAGAAGAAGCAGCAGACGCTGGTCTTGCACAGAATAAACCAGACGCAGAGTTACAATCAGACGTTGGTGGATTGAAAAACCAGACTTTGGTAGATAAGAAAAAGCAGTCGCTGCAATGGAATAATCCAGACGTTGAAATAAAAAGAAATCCAGACGTTTTATTTTTCTTTTTTTTTAATAAATCCAAATTATTAACAAAGCTTATCAGACACGTTTGTTTTCATTTCTCCTCCTCTACTCTTCCCTTTCAATTGTCTGTAAGAAAAGATTGAATTCAAGAAGTATCAATTTTTCTTCTATGGGAACTACAAGATGATGAAAAGCGCATAAACTAAATTCAGGAAATGCGTTTCTGCATTAGAAATGACAGTAAAGTTGCATCTCATCTACTGAATTTTTATTTCTCTACCTCTGTTCGAATTCTTCTTCACGATTTCTCTGTTTCAACTTCTGAAAGCTTCGAAACATTCCTGTTTGCAATTTCTGGTTTTCAAATATTTCTCCTGCTGTTCAACTACTCCTCTGGTTTCATCTTCTGCTCAAAATTCAGCTGCTGAAGTCTTCTGTTTGCTCACGCTTCTTTGCTTCTTATCTACTGATGATATCTTGTTCAATATTCAATTACTGATTCAGACTTCACTTCGTTCGCTTTCCAGACTTCTCTTATTCATGAGTGAGTCCAGACATCATAAATTTCTCCTGTCAAACGTTTTTCTGCACACTACCACAATTCTACAATTCATCCACCTGCTGATATCATTTTCTTTTCTGTTTCAAATACTGATAAAAAGCTTTGCTTTTCTTCGACTGAACGGCTTCTGCTATTACATCCTCTGTTGCTTCATTTCTGTTTAACTGCTGAAAACAGCTTTGCGCAACTACTGATTTTTCTTTTCTTTACAACTGCTGATTCATGTTTTCCAGCAGCTGATTTCTTTTTTGCGTTCTTCCTGCTGAATGCTCTTTTCTACACCTGCTGAATTATCTTTAATTGCTGGATTTTTGCAACTGCTGGATTGATTAATCCTGCTGGTTCAATCTCTTCTGCTGATTCGTTGTTCCTCCCGACTTCTGCTGATTGATTTATCTGCTGATATTATAGTGCACTGTTTCGATTTAACACTGAGCACTCCAATCCAGTCGACTGATATCTTCTTTGTGTTGCGACTGGTTTTGTTTTCTTTCAATTCTCGTCTGTTTTTCCTTCTCTCTGCAATCCAGTCGACTGAAATAGTTTTGTTCAATTACAATATCTGGAGTTTTGGTAGATTAGAAATTCCAGACGCTAAAGAAAAGGTGATCCAGACTTTGCATTGCACAGAAAAATCAGACCTTGTATTACAAAGTTACAACCAGACGTGAAGAAAATAAACCAGATTTTGAGTTGCAAAGAAAACAGAAAATCCAGACGTAGCAAACAGTGAAGAAAACCAGACGTTGTGCTACAAAGATTGATCCAGACGTTGCAAAGAATAACTGAACCAGACGCTGAGAAAACCGTGACAGACGATGAGAAGACATAGAACAAACCAGACGCAGCGCATAGCTAAAGAAAAACCAGTTGCAGAAATTAATCAGACGCTGTGATGCAAATATGAAACTGAACCACACTTCTTCTAATTTAGCTTCTTCTAATTTAGCGATCCCTTCCTGATTTCTTCTATTTATTGGTTTCTTCCAGACTTCATCTGTTCTCACTTTGTGATTTCGCTTTTATTTAATTGCTAAATCATCTTTGCCTTAGATCAGCATTTTGTTTAATCTAAGTGCGTCTCTATTTCAATAGAGAAGATGCAATTCCAGAAGCTCGATGTAGAACAGCTAAAGCAAATATGATTAAAACAATGTTATGACAAAGAAACACCATGGCTTTAAACATTAACACATTACAATTGCTTAAAACAGTACATGTTGCATTTGCTTACAACAGTTCATTTTTGCAGTATTACCACCTACGGTACACAGAAACACCATGGCTACACATTACACAGTCTCCTACACCATGATCCACAAAGTGACACTTTTACATATGATACTACTTTTGCAAAACATTACACATAATAGAAAAATCGTATGAGATTAAACTGCACACATTACACTAGATTGACACCAAAAAAACCTAACATCTGAAGCACCAGAGCTGCCAAAGAAAAACCATATAGGTCGATGTTGATCGAAGCTGCACAACTCATGCGGAAAGTCCGGCACAATCTCCATCACATCCGATGAAGAACCACAATACATTGCAGGGGACCAAAGCACAATCAACCAGCGAACGAAAACTTCACGCCAGTAAACATCATGTTCCCCAAGGTGACAATTCTGATTACCGGAGAACGAAACTTCACGCCAGTAAACATCATTCCCCCAAGCTGACATGTTCCCCAAGAATCATTCAAAGAAGCCATTAAAATAATACTGATAAAATTTGAGGCTTTCATATAAGAGGAAACACCAAGGATAATTAACAATTGATTTTCGTTCAACGTATCTTGTCAATATGTACATAAAAATTATTTCTACATAAGCGGTCGATTATTTCCAAGCACTTCATCAACCAAGTTAGTAACCTATGAACATATGTGAGCAATAAGAAACGACCTATATAGCATAAATCGAAATGAATATAAAGTATACATGAAATCAGTCAAATGGAACACACTACTACCTTCTGCTTACCTGATAGGGACCCCAGGCAGAACGACTCCGGAATAGAATGCTAGCTACAAGCATTGAAGCAGCATGTACGATTTTTTCTCCCCTTTGACCATATTCTGCAAATTAAGCTTTGTCAGAAGCAGCATGTACAATTTCCAATATCCATAAATGAAGCAAACAGAATACAAATGATCTACTGTTGGTAGATGTCAGCCAAGAGATATCAAATTACCACCAAAAAATTCCAACTGTTTCGAGTTCCATTACTATTAAGGTAGAGTTGTCTGTATGTCGCTAGAACCTGCAACAAGAAAGACAAACGTCAATTATTTCATAACGGCACATAGTTTTATAAAGGAAAATTTTTATTACCGGCTAAAGATGTAAAATCTTCTTCATCCATGGAATCATCACTATTATGATGAGAATATATAGTTGATCTGAAAAACAATACATCATAGCACTAAAGGTTAAATAAATTATTTGGTTAGGAAAAAAACTATAAAACATACATAAATTAAGCGACACAGACCCATCTTGCAACTTCGGACAGTTGCGTTTGTCATGTGACACACCTCGAAGCCCACATCCACGACATTGTCTGGACTTCAAGGTTGACTTCTCTTTTGATGATTTCATTCTCTTTCCACGTCCTTTTGTTCGTATTTCAGCAGGATCAATAACTCCACGAGATCCATCTATGGTTCTCTTCCTTAGATTTCTATTGTCGAATGTTCTACTACTATTTATATATTTTATTTTGGTATAGATATGATCAAATTGTTCATCCAAGAACTTTGTCCCCTCATCAGTCAAAGATGCCTCGTCAACTAATACTGAAGCTTTAAAGGATAACCTTGAGTGTCTAGACATCAAAAACCTTTCTCGATCGTTGTTCACATTTTCCTCACACATAACAAATGTGACTCCAACCTTTGCATCTTGTGTCCATCGCTTGAGTATATACTTATCAGGCAACTGAAACACTTGGTTAATACGAAAAAAAGCTAACATATGTCTGCATGGAATACCCTCGAAATCAAATTTCGTACAACTGCATGATATATAGTCCTTTAGTTTGTCATGCATGAGAACCCTTGGTTTGGAGGACGAACATTGAAAATTAATCACATCATAAAAATCTTTCTCGACTCCTGTAGAGGTTTGTTTCACATGATAACCATGGCTCTCGCTCATTTCACTTTGAAACTCCAACCATTTCTTTTTCGTGTATACCTTAACCATTTGAACTTCCATTGGCCAATTTGTCTTAAGCTTTGGTTGCTCATTCACATCAATATGATCAGCAATTAACTCATTGTGTCTTTGGTGTCGGAGTGCTCGATTGAAACGGATGATAAAGTCCATCAACGAATTTTTATTTGAGACGTACTTTTTAAAAAATGAATGTGAACTTTCAGCTCGTTGACTACTTGACATTCCAGCTGAAAATACATGGTTAAAATATGCTGGAACCCACCTATGTCGTAATCCATACATTAATGACAACCAATCATTTTTCTCCAATTTCGTATTATTGATTACCTCTTCCCAAGACATCTCAAACTCATCAGGTGTTGAAGAATTTGCAATGACATCTTTTATCTTTCGATAGTGTTCACGAAAAGTCAAAGGGTCTAATTTATCTGGGAATTTGTTCAGTATGTGCCACAAACAATATCGATGCACTATTTGAGGAAAAACTTGTGCAATGGCTTTTGTGATAGCGGGATCCCTGATCAGTAATGATGACATTTGGTGCACCTTTAGGCATGGATTCTATGAACTTGCTAAACAACCAAACAAAAGACTCAGTTTTCTCGTTACTTAGAAAGCCGCAACCAAAAACAATGGTTTGATGATGATGATTAACACCTACAAATGGTGCAAAAATCATTCCATATCTGTTGGTGTTATACGTCGTATCAAACACAACGACATCACCAAATACAATATATGCCTTCCTTGACACAGGATCTGCCCAAAAACACCTACTAAACCTGTTCTCGGAATCAGTCTCATAAGTAAAGAAAAATGACGAGTTCTTGTCTTTCTCAGATTCAAAGAACTCAATCAATGTTTCTGCATCGATACCCTTTTGTTCATCTCTGAGCGCCGTCTCAAAGTTTCTAATATCTCGTTCAGTGCAACCCACACGCTCAAGCCCTCCATACTCTATCTCCAATAACTGCATTTGTTGACAAGTTGGCACATTGGCTTCAGAAAATTGTTGTGTCAATGCTCTTTTCGCTGCAGAAACGTTACGATGTGAACGTAGCAAATGCACTTTTGATGGAGTCGAGAGTGGATGATTATGGCTTTCTATGAAGTTACTGACAGCCCAATTGGGTCCCGTCTGTACCTTGACAATTGAAATTCTTGATTTACATCCAGTTCTAACTCCGCCACGAGATCTTTCCTGTTTCTCTTGACCAACTTTTGCCTGATTATTACACTCGTTTGTTCGCCCTTCTTTAAAGCATACAAATTTTTTCCACACAACTTCATTTGTACCCTTATCTTTCTTACTATTGCTTATTCTAGCACTAAATCCAGCCTCCCGTGCATATTGGTTATAGAATGAAAATGCATCCTCTATTGATGTGAACTCCATGCCAACTTTGGGCTTTAGATCATCTACAACTTGTGGAATGTAGATCTGATCATCTATGATATTTTCTTCCATTCCTGATAAAAAAAATATGTACCTATTCGAGATTTCCACACAATATTCAATAGTTCTTCTGTCACTAATTTTAGAAAATTAAATCAGACTACTACAATTGTGAGAGAAATGATAATATGTACATAATCAATTCTATTCTTTATTAAAAAGACAAACTATATCGAATGCACAACGGGTATCTAACCATACCAACTCATTTTTGTATCACTTTTTGATAGAGTTGGTCTTACAAAATCAAACAAGATAAAGCCAGACCTGGATTCAATGCTTCGTAATACAATAATGAGGCCAAGAATAAATATATGATCAAATTTTTCAAGCAAAATGTAGAGATAAGTAAATGTGCTACAAAAGTCGAAATTATGCCTTGCCTAATATTCAGAAAGTAAATCGTTGCTGCCACTCAAACCCATTAATAGAAGGCACACTGGAAGAAAATACAAGAAATCTTGAATAAGATTTTGAAGTGCCACACAACCTCTGCCCAGTAAACTCACCGAGTTGGCTCTAATCAGTTGAGATTTAGATCGAGTTAAAATCGTATCCAGGTCTTCAAATAACCTTAACAGACCTTATACAGCTTTTCAATGAGTTCATCTATTACTCGACTGAAATTTGAGCCAACTTGGAAGTTTACCTGCATGGAGTCAATGACAACATTGTAGTGGCAGTAAAAATAAAGGAAAGCTGAAGAGTTTAATTATCAACACAAAAACATCACAAAGAGAAAGGCTGCTGATTTCACATAATTGCATTACCAGACAACAAGATAAATATAAACAGAACAAGAGGAAGTTATTGGATGGAGAGGAAAAAAACATACCGTTGGATCAAATGGTTTCCCCACCAACAGCGGCAACTAAACCTTCGTTGTCGAGCAGTTTTTTCGTGTTCAAATGAAGGTTTTAATATGGATAACTTTATAAAATGTAAAATACCTGTTGTGGTTGCTGTCGGACGGAGATGGCTGGAGTGGGTACCACGTTTAAGCGAGGGAACCTGCGACAGGGAAAGGAGAAGACTTTGTCAAAGAATTATTACAGGGCCGGCGGCAGCGGCGGAGATGGGGGCGGCGGCACGGCACCAGTGGTGATGTGGGAGCGACGACGGACGAAAAAAAGAAATTTAGTGAAGAAGACGGAAGGCATACCACGGCGACGATGATGATCGGAGCGACGGCGGAAATGATCGGAGCGACGGAGAGAGACAGAAGCTTACTCACACGACACAGACGATCGTTTTCCTAAGTGATATAGGAGATATGAAGAAGAGAGGTGCACAGGAGAAATGAAACTTCTCTGAGAAGTTTTGTAAGAAAATTTCCATTTATTAAAAAAATTAAAAATAAAATGACATGTGAAATAAAAAAGAGGGAAAAGAAAGCTCAGCCGTAGTCGTCCTGATACCACATGTCATTGCTCAACTTATTTATGATATTGTCCGCTTTGACACAACTCATTGACGTGTTTTAAAATCATAATGTCACAATAATATCAAGAATGAATTAGATTTTTGGTCATTAAAATCGAACATCACCTCCTTATTTTAGGCTTTTTTGTCCTCCGTTATCTCAAGTAGTTTCATATCTCTCTTATTCATAGTGTATCAATTGACTACCCGGCAAGATGTTTTTATTTACTCAATGCATCGTTAATAACTATCCGAACGCAATTTTTTTGTAGAAGTTGGCCTATGGCATTTCATAAATCATTCACATTAAATATTGACGGCCAAGCAAACAGTTTGGGACCAAAAAAGATATAAAGAATCTAAAAACTCAAGAATTTTCTAGAAATTACTAACGGAAAAACACAAATTGTAAAACTCCATTACTGCTGTACATGACGGACAAAAACAAATACATCTCTTCTTAAAAAAGAGAAATATATATATATATATATATATATATAAAAAGGATATCCAACCTTAGCCGGCTACTATAATCTATAGATGCACTTTTTCTTATAAAACCCAATGATCTTGTACATATCAGGTCATACGGCTTACTTGGGTTTTACTCCTCATGAAATGGAAATTATCTCCCTTATTATATATAAACTCTTGCTCTTCCAATTCCCACTATCTTTCATTAGGACTTTGCTTACGTTTAAAATAATTTAATCTTGGTGAGCATGCATTTCAGGCTTAGTTATTGTGAATTAATTCGTTTGGCGGATTTTTCATAATCTTGATCTGGTGTTTGACTTCGATGCGAGCATGAAGATATAAGTTCCTTAATAACATATATAGAAACTCATTTGGAATTGTCCGCAAATAATATTCGCGATGAAATTAAAAGATAAGCTGAATTATTCTTAATAATCACTTAAATATGATTGACCTTGATGTTTTTGAAGTCAAGACTATGGAATGATTTGTTAAAATCAAGATGTTCAACTATAGATTTTCAATGACCTTGATCCATTATAATCTGCATGTAGTATAGGTTATCGAAAATGTTTCTTTGTTAACTTCAACTTGAAGGCATATGTCACGGACTTGTTCCCTTAACAAGGTCTCGTGCGACTTTAGCTTCTTTCCACCCCTTGTGGTAGCTAAATCAGTCTCTCCCGGATAATGCTTGAATGAGCTAAAAGTGTTGGCAAGAAAGAAAAGGCACAATGTGTGGAAGGAAAGTGATTGTATTGCTTGAATACTTGTTTGGTTGATTACAAATGAAATCCCTACACCTATTTATAGTGTTCCACCTCCTTAATGGATGGTGAGATCAACTTGATCCAACGGTGGATGCTAGGTCTTTCTAAAATGCTCTACAACCTCCTACTCTTCTAAGTATATACAAGACTTATCTAGAAGAGTCTACACATCTCTACAAAGGGGGAAGGATCTAGAAGGCTATATACAAGTTGGGCCCAAGGGACTTGGGCTAATAAGGAGGGCTAGTCTTGTTGGATCAAATACTACCTCTAGGCTTCAAACTCCACAAGACTCGGCCCAAAAGTAGCGGGTTGTGACACTAAGCTCAGTACTATTATATCAAATTTGACTAATCTTAATTTTGTAAGGATCATTAAATCTGAGCCTCAGTCAACACCCTCTTGGCCCTCATCGGCCACGCATATAACTATGTTACACTAAAATTTAACTTATTATATGTATAATAACATATAATTTATATGTTGTTCACCAATAAAATGTGTTAATGGCAAACAAAAAAAATAAAAAATTAAATAAAATGTGTTAATGGCATGTTGGAGTCAGTTGGTTCTGCCGTCCGGTGTATATATTATTAAGAATTAATTAATAACTATATTATATTATAATAAATAAAATATAGAAATTCTTCGAGTATGCGACCGAGGAACAAGAGGAGACGCGTTTTGAATTGATAAATGAAACTTTTGAGCTGCCATTGATTATTTTAATTTGAGTCGACTAATTTATAAGCAGGGAGCACAACAGCTAACAATATTGGATTTTGTGGTCTTTCCTAGTATACAGAACCGCATCGAAAGTTTACTAAAACAAATTTAAAAATTTAAGACCAAAATTTAAAAAAAAAACCATTGAAAAGTTTAGAGAATTCAAAAATTAGGACAGGAGAGAAATGGTACTTATGAATGATTGACCAATGACCATATTATATACTTATACGATGTCAACTGTTTGATAAAAAGTTAGGGTGAAGAATCCTGATAAGAAGTCCAACTTAGAAAAAAAAATATTCAATTCATTTGGTTTTTCAATAAAAAAATAAACCCGTTTTTGTAAAATAAAAAACCGGAGTTTCAACATAATTAACAAGCCTAGTCATTTCAAGTCAATACTCAGTTGGATCGGTTATTCGATTCTTGCTATGCTAATAATACGTTTACTGTTAATGGCCTGACTCTGTTGTTTAGTAGTGATCATCACCAATTAACCTTTCCTTGAATAAAACAATTACTTTCAAATGGCGGTGCCACCTATCGTTGGATCCCTCGCACTCTCTATATCTCCCTCTATATATACACATAACCAATGCTCCGGCTTCAATCATCATCGCACAAAATCCCATTCTCCAAAAACCTCTAACCATGGTGGTGCCTGAAGTTCCGATGAGAAACAGCATTCCGGTTATAGATCTGAGTGAGGACAGGTCTGTTGTATGCGGATTAATGGCGAAAGCATGCGAGGAACTAGGGTTTTTCCAGGTGAAAAACCATGGAGTTCCGAGTGATGTCATCTCCAGAGTTGAAGATGAAGGGAAGAAGTTCTTCGCCAGACCAGTTTCGGAGAAACTGCTCGCTGGTCCGGCGACTCCCTTCGGTTACGGCTGGAAGAATATCGGCTTCAACGGGGATATGGGAGACCTTGAGTATCTGCTACTCGAAGCCAATCCTCTCTCTGTTTCTCTCAGATCAAATTCCATCGCTCCTTCTGCTTCTAAATCCTTCAGGTTCATTACTAAACAGCAACTAACTGTTACAAGGTTTTTCTTTTATTTATATAAACAAAAATGTCAGCATTTCAGCTGTTGTTTAGATTGGAATACTAAACTTGAGGCAATTTTAAACTCGCTACCTAATAATAAACGAGTAATAGATTTTGCTATAAAAATGTCACGTGTGAATTTTATCATTTAGAAATTGGTCCCGTTCAATAATAATTAAGTTGGCCTTATCTTTTATTTAAAAATAGATCAAATTATTGGTATTATGTGTTTTCATGGGCGCAGTCATGCAGTGAATGATTACATAGAAGGCGCGAGGGAGGTGGCATGTGAGATTCTTGATATATTAGGGCAACACCTGTTTCCCATGCAGGCTATTGAAGAGGCGGGCATGATGAATCTTAGTAACCTCATTCGAGATTCAAACAGTGACTCCTGCTTTAGGATCAACCACTATCCCACAACTTCTCGTTGCTCTCCAAGAATCGGATTCGGAGAGCATTCGGACCCTCAACTCCTCACCATACTGCGAACCAACGAGGTCGGGGGCCTACAGATATTGTCCCGTGATGGCGTCTCATGGATACCAGTCCCTCCCGACTCCGATAAGTTCTGCGTGTTCGTAGGGGACGCTTTTCAGGCTTTGACGAATGGGAGATTCGTCAGCGTGAGACATAGGGTGGAGATAGGACCGAAGATGATCAGTAAACCGAGGATGTCGATCATGTATTTCGCGGCGCCACCACTTGAGGCATTCGTTTCTCCGATGCCACAGATGGTCTCATTTGAAAACCCTAGTAAATACAGACCTTTTACATGGGGGGAGTACAAGGCTACTGTGTATTCGTTGAAGTTGGCTGATCGTCGGCTCGACCTCTTTAAAAAATCCATTCAATGATGTATAATATTAATTCATGTAATATTTCAATGAGATACACGTTACGTGCATTGAAAATATATTCAACCCTATTTGGATATCAATAAATTTGTGGAATATCATACAAAAATAATTAAAACTAACAGATTTAAACGAAATACATGAAATAAAACAATAAAATAGAAGTTACAAATTAAACTCCTCTAACCTCTTCAAATCATACGATTCGTATTAGTCTCACGAAAGATATTATATATTTGTTAGAGTAATTTTTTTCACTACAAACTTTTTATTTGAAATTTGAAAGTAAGAAAATAGCATCATACTGTAGTGTTATTTTTGTTGAAGTGTTATTAAAAGAGAAGACTATGGTATATTAATAGTGATATCTTGTCGTGCCTATAACTCAAATTTTAATTAACGGAAGACTAAAACAAATTATGCCTCAGTAACCATCCTAAAAATCATTATTCTGGTCTTTTAAGGTTTCCTAATTATTATGCCAAAGACCAAAGATAGTTTAAGCTTCAGGGTATATAATAACAATAGCTCTAAGGTATCCATTATTTAGCTCTATATATTTACATTAATTATATACATACTTGTTTGGACAATTTGGTTACTATGAATATTTTATTAATCAGATCCAAATTACATTATCCAGTAGTTTTATCGATGTTTTGAAATCGAGAAGTACTTTGAACGTTTTGAGCTTTTCATGTTAATAAGCAACTTTAGTATAAGTACAATGAGAGTAAGTTCAATTATTTCAAACAAAAATTAATAAAATAATAGAAGATCAAATTGACAAATTTCAAGTTTACTGACTAT
Organism: Dorcoceras hygrometricum; assembly: GCA_001598015.1. Lineage (NCBI taxonomy): Eukaryota > Viridiplantae > Streptophyta > Magnoliopsida > Lamiales > Gesneriaceae > Dorcoceras > Dorcoceras hygrometricum. The sequence continues at coordinate 412,004 of KQ987269.1, forward strand.
ATAAAATTATTTAAATTAAAAAAACCATTTTCAAGTTTTAGCGAATTTTATATAACTATAAAAAAAAAAATATCCATTAAAAGAATAAATGAAATGTTCCTTAAAAAATGGCTGGTTAATAACATATCCACTAAAAAAGAGAAATAAATGTTCCGTTTCAAAAGCAAAAACAGCTGGTTAATCGAGCTTAAACTTAAATTAAATGAGCGTTTTGTTTACAGGCTGGTTTTATGTTATGAATTCTGACTGAGATTGGGACTAGAATGGCTGCCAGTAAAGAGGGAACTGGAGATGAAGAGGAATTTGTGTACAGGATCAGCACCGCCGAGGAATGGGAGGAGCTCCGGCGAACTGGTTCCACTTACGGCGGACCTATTGACAAATCAACTGCTTGTTTTCACCTCAGCATGCTCCATCAGGTTTCTTCATTTCCTTTTTCACTTGAATGATTTCGTTAAGGTTTTAATAAACACCAGAATGGAAATTATTTGAAAAAGAAATAACCACCTCTGTCCTAATGTCACGATGAAGCATGGTCTTGATTGAATATGAAGTTTGCTGATCAGTTGAACTTGGGTGATTTAATTGTGATTACGAAGGAGAATTTTGTGTTTGTGGATTCTTTGGGATTTTATCCTTTTATTTTGGGAATAAAACTGATTATTTGCCTCTGTTATAGTTCATTAACAAGAATTTAATGGTTATTCATTGACAGAGTATTTAGTTCAGAATGAAGGACCGATCTTTTTATCTACATGGTTTACATCCTCTTTGGGCAACAAAAAAATCGAGTTCTATCATTCCTTGAAGGGATCTAGTGCCAGGACATTCTTTCAAATGGAAAGAAACTTTGATTGATTTTGGATTCAAGATTACTTTTGATCTTCATGTGGATAAAAGTTTGAGCGGACACGTCCTAGTTTCTATATCCTGATGAAGCAAATTTAAATAGCATTGTCTTGGATGTTTATCCCTTTTTGTTTTGCATGACATATACCACTTGTTGCTAGTAAATGAAATTTGTGTCGAAGTTATTGAGAGGAATATACTTGTAAATACTATAAGGTTGCATTTGGATTTGTGGGAATGACTCCATTTTGTATGAATTTGAAATTCATTACCTCGGGTAATAACCTAGTTAAAAAATACAACCGGTGGGATTTCAAATCCATGGATGTCAAACGCCCAAACAAGTTGGATTGAGAAATGCACCTTAGAGAAAATGCATTCTTGTGGCAAAGTTTCTGTACTCGGATTCCTTCATAATCTTATGGTTATCAACCAGTTAATTAAGTATAATACATTCCTATTTTTTTCTGCTCTCTGGTGTGTAATTTTGGGAGTATTACTCATGTGCGTTGGCTTCCCTTCATGCTCTATTTTGTATTTCAGGTGACAGGTCACTTGTGTGTCTTTGTAGCTATATCTTGGGTTTCAGTCCGAGTCCTTTGAAAGCATCAAGGCATATTAAAATTTTGACTTGCAGGTACAATCGACTTTACAAAACTTCTTTTTGGAAGTGAAGGAGGATCTGTACCTACTTCAGATTGATGTGAAAAAGGTAACATTATTATAAACGCTCAAATAAGTTTAATATTGCGAGCATTTGTGTGCCTACTATATCCTGATCTGAAGATTGCCAATGCATGAGATGCTTTGTTGTTGTGTGGCAGAGACTGTATTTGGCCGCCCCGCCCTTTACAGAAACCAGACAGCATCTACATATGTGTGTGCGTATATGTGCATGTGTGTGTAGATACATCTCATAATACTGTGTGTATATTTTGGGATTAAACAAATATAATCGGCGGTTGCAGCTTGGGAGCGGCTTGATTTATGAAGCCGCGGACGACGAATCAAATGTTCAGTTTCCTCACTATTACGGTCCATCGCAAAGTTTCAGTCCTTTACCTCTTGGTGCTGTGGTGAAAGCAGAGAAGCTGACACTAAATGATGGCAAATTCAAATGCACCAGCTTCATCATTTAATCATACATGTGTGACTAATTTGTATATGTCTGTGATGCTTCTGATGTACCATTGAATCCCACATGCTGGTCGGAAACGAACACGCATAATAATCCGGCCAGTATATATCATGTAATCAAATTCAATAAGATTCAATGCTCACTTTTGATGAATAAATATCATGATGATCACACTATGTTGATTCTACATTTCTTGTCCAATGTGCGGACTCGCCACGACCTGAAACTCGTTAGAATATTTTCGAAAACTTAAATAGGGCTGTTTGAACTGGAACCAATGTATGTGGCTTGGCAATAAGGCTATTAACGTTACATGAACTAAGCAAGCTCAGCTGTTATTCTAAATCAAATTAAAAATTCTGTCTATGAATCATATTTCTATGCATACTCATTTGCTGCAGATAATCTTCCTTGATAATGAAGATAATTTAAAGTGAAAATTTTCCTTTGAACTAATTATAGAGGGATCGAAGATCTGACTTTGGAGAATGCAAGATAATCAATTGCCTCAATAATGCATGCAGTAACATGACAAGATCGAATTCATACTATTGATTCTAGCCACTAGGAACTTGTTCTATGCTTATTATACATACCCCACCACTCACTCTATATATGCTTTGTGAACATCATTATTTAATTCATTAACTATATTAGTAAGTGTTCTTGTTTTTTCATTATGATCTCACATTTCTTCAATGGTTTTGCTTCCTATCATAAATTCATAATATATTCTTTGTGCAAGACACAATGATTTGAATGCAACACCAAAAGATAAAAGAAAACTAGTAAACTTCTTTTTGTTTATTTTCTTTGAGAAAGGACTAAGCTAAGTGGCTGGCTATCGTCGAAAAGAAGGGGAAAAAAGATACCCTCCATTAAAATGAATGGTCATATCCAAGTAAAGATAATAATTGATTATTTGTAGTAACAATTTATTACTAACGTGATATGACAACCTAGAAAGCGAGTAGGCATACAGAGTTGACGGATCTCATGAATCAGTATAAAGTGCTTATGAATGAATTAGAAATATGTGCAAACAAATAATTAAAAATAGGATTAGGTCATTGTTAGTTTTGAATCAAAAGAGGTTCCCCTCTCAATTGCTTTATATATCTTTGGAATTAATCAATTATTGATATGAAGAAGAAGAAATAATAATGTTGTTCTTCATGAAATATATTTTGTACATCTATTTTATCTTTTTAATACAATTTTGCAACATTAGCTTTTCCCTGTATGAAGTTATTCATGATTGAACAAAAGTTGAACAAATTTCCACCGTTCTTTTGGAAATATGATATGGATGCATCAACACTTACCATTTAAAATGCAATAATTAGGCCCCCAGGGACACAGGCGATTTGGTAAGATTTGAGGTGATGTGGGAGTAACTTCCCCGGTTTCACTGGTTCGATTCTCGTGTGGAGCATATTTCCCATTGAAATATTGCGGGATATGTTCTGGGAGTTAGCCCGTTATATGGGTCCTCTCCCACGGACCCCTGCCTACTCGTGCATATCCCTCGATTTATCACCTGTATGGGCCAATGGCATCTGAGCTATATAGGAGGTTAACCCATTAATGGATTAACTTTGTTTTTTAAAAAATAAAATGCAATAATTAGTCTCGTGTGTGGTGTGAGTACATATGCAAAAAATAAATACAACTATTGTTTGTTAGTAAAGAAAAGATGATCTGAGAAAATTCTCATAATGGGATCAAATCTATTTGATCCCATAATTAGTTTGGAATTAACATAATATTGAACTTGGGGAAAAAAAAAAAAAAGAAGGCTATAGAAGTTTATATACGAACTATACTACTGTTGATTTAAGAGGTTATACATATGCTACGCTTTGGTCTGGTATGCACGATGAAGAATCATAGTTGGAGGCTCGATTATAATATGCCGGACAGGATTATGAAGTAGTTAGCAAAATCAGCAGAAAGTTTTGTGGATTGAGTGAATAGAAAGAAATGGAAAAATGAACTTGGAATAACTTTCCGATCTAATTAGATGTTAAAAATAGATTATCGTATGATATGGGAATTGATTTATCTTCATGAGGGGATTCTATATTTTTTTAATGAATCCTAACTATTTTCTTAATACCCTTATTGTGGAATGGAATCGAGGTTTGTAAAAGAAAAAGTATATTGATAAATAAAGTTTTTTTTTTCGGAATCAAAAGAGCGAACGATATTAATTTTGCTATGTTTATATATGACAAAAAATAAAATTAAAATCGTGCACATACCCAAGCAATAATCGAAGATATAAAAAAGTGCATTATTCTTTGCCTTTTTCCTTTGGGGAGCGTCATTCCAAGTTTATACTCATGTAACAAGTTTACTCACGACAAAATTATTAGTCAACCTTTTATGTGTGGGCTTGTGCCAATGTCACATGAAAGTAGTAAGAATTTGCTGTGCAAACAGAGAATTTATTTTTATATTAAAAAGAAATGAGTAAGTGTTCATTTGTAATATAATATAATAAGGTCAAGTATATGCATCAACGCGTTCCAATGATTCTTTTTGCTTTTTTTTTTTACAAAAAAATAAGCTGCTTCAAGTGACTCTAATTTTTCCATAAAATATCGTGTTTGTAGTTAAAATAAAACAAAACCCCCGAAAATATCAAATATACACGATGTTTGTTCCCAGAAAATTCCATTCAGCAACTTCATTAATATCAATTAACGTCAATATCTTTTTTTGAATAAAAAAATATAACAAGATATTATAACATATGTTATATTAAAATTTAATCCATGTGTACATATATATCGTTTGCCACGATTTGTGTGTTAACCAGGATCTAATTTTGGGACAGGAAGACACACACGATAGCTTCTGCGGCAACGTATTCAATCAGTCTAAGTTAGAACATAAAACAAATTAATCTGAACCAGTGATTCCGTAGGAAGAAGCCTCAAGGATCCAACAAAGCATATAAACACGTCTATAAAAAATATCGAAAATGATCAACAAATAAAATGATCAACAAATTAAGATGCAGAAATTTTTAGATGACGAATATTTTTTCTTTCCCTTACAGTAACATAATATTATCACCCTCTTCAGGTACTACGAAAATCGTCCAGCCATTATATAAAAATTCGAGATACTCCATCTTAAGATTATTAGATAAGGAATATAACAAGAATCACTGGCCATGAATGAAATGCTGAAAATCACAGCCCGGCCAGCTTGTGTTGAACTGTCTTTTACTATTGAATACAATGTGGCGCCTTCTAAATAATCCCTTTTGACCCGCATACAATGGACGGCCACTAGCTTAGCCTCTATTTAACAACTCATCGCATATTTCAATGCTTACTACATCTCATCTGCGTTTAACTTCTGCCCACTTCAGTGGTAATATTCTAGTTTTATCCTTCTCCAATCTTGGCCGGTTTCACAGTACAGCAGTTCCCAGACGCCCCATTGCCATGCAAGTCATCACTCGTTGGTGCTTGGATTCTTGAATCTGTTTTTGTGCCATTAATTCAAAGGCAATGCGGCAGAGCTTAATTGCATAGGCAAGCGAATATCGACTGACCATCGTAGCAATCAGCATGGAAGAGACGTTTGTGCCGTTTCGTGGGATTAAGAATGATGTTAAAGGGAGGCTGCTATGTTACAAGCAAGATTGGATTGGTGGATTCAAGGCTGGTTTCAGGTTCGTATCTGCTTGTTCATTTTAACTTCTAATTCTTCATTTTTTGTGTGATATAAAGGATTGCTATATATATATATATATCGTTGATTTCAGGGTGCTGGCTCCCACCACCTATATATTTTTTGCTTCGGCCATACCAGTGATTTCCTTTGGTGAACAACTTGAGAGGAACACAGGTACCAAAATGTGTTTTCTTTTTCTATATATAAATGTGTGTGTGTAGTGTAATGTTCTTGGGCCGAGCCTACGAGGTGCACAGGAAATTGATTCACAGTGAAGGGTAAATGTGCTTACACAGTTGAGATAATTTCGGACTTCATGCCTGAGCTGAGTGGCTTGCGTTACTTCTATATAGTTTCATGTCTTGTTTTGTAACTTTATTCCAATTAACTGCAGATGGGGTTTTAACGGCGGTTCAGACTTTAGCATCCACTGCATTTTGTGGAATCACACACTCCATTATTGGAGGGCAACCGTTGCTAATTTTGGGGGTTGCTGAGCCTACTGTCTTGATGTATACTTTCATGTTCGACTTTGCGAAGCAAAGACCCGATTTGGGTCGTGAACTCTTTCTTGCATGGACAGGATGGTTAGCTTGATTTGGTCTCATTTTATGTTGGTGTCCTTATTCGACTTCAATATGTAACAGTAAACTTTTTCAGGGTTTGTGTTTGGACCGCAGCTTTGTTGTTCCTGCTCGCTATTTTAGGAGCTTGCTCCATTATCAACAGGTTCACCCGTGTGGCCGGGGAACTGTTCGGAATGCTTATTGCCATGCTTTTCATGCAGCAAGCCGTGAAAGTGAGAGAACTGATTTGTTCGGAATCATCTGTCTCAAACAAAAACATTAAGTTGACTTTTGATAATATATGTGTATAGGGACTGGTGGAGGAGTTCCGCATACCAAAAAGGGAAGATGCCGGGCTCACAGAATATATACCCTCCTGGAGGTTTGCGAATGGGATGTTCGCGTTGGTTCTGTCTTTTGGTCTACTACTGACTGCATTACGAAGTAGAAAAGCAAGGTCATGGCGATATGGATCAGGTGAGGATCATAGACAGATCTTTGCTTTTCTTTTTCGCAATTGAGCAATTGTATCATATATAAATTTGTTTATACTTTCCATGTAGGTTGGCTTCGGAGCCTCACCGCAGATTATGGGGTGCCACTGATGGTGTTGCTGTGGACGGCAGTATCCTACATACCTTATTCAAGTGTACCGAAGGGGATCCCACGACGACTCATGAGCCCGAATCCATGGTCGCCGGGAGCCTATGAGAACTGGACAGTGATGAAGGCATGCATCCACCTTGCTTATTAACAAATATTTGGTCGTAGACTGATCTTTTTCTCATTGTGGAACATGATAACGTGCTGTTAAATTTAACAGGATATGCTGAACGTACCCATTCTCTACATACTTGGAGCCTTTATACCTGCAACAATGATCGCTGTACTATACTATTTCGACCACAGTGTAGCGTCTCAGCTGGCTCAGCAGAAAGAGTTTAATTTGCGGAAACCGTCTTCTTTCCATTACGACTTACTGCTGCTTGGATTTCTGGTATCTATATGCACGAGTTGTTTGATATCTTGCAAGCTTCTACAGCTGTATTTGTTTCTTGAACTATATGAGATGCTAATATTTGCTGTTTTTGGCAGACATTAGTGTGTGGACTCCTCGGCATCCCACCATCAAATGGTGTGATTCCACAGTCCCCAATGCATACAAAAGCTCTGGCCACTCTAAAACACCAGGTCAAAGATAGTCTTTTCTTCTGATTGAGAAATCCTTCTGGATGAATGATTTAATGATGACCATGTCTCCACAAAGTCATAACACTGAAATTTTACTCTTGATCTAACGCAGCTGCTCAGAAATCGGCTAGTTGATACGGTACGCCAAAGTATGAAAACAAACTCGAGCTTGGGACAGTTGTATGGGAACATGCAAGAAGCTTATCAGCAAATACAGACTCCTCTAATCTACCAGGAGTCATCACATAGAGTATGCAACTATTTTTTCTACTTGTTTGTGTAAATCCTATCTCCTGCGACCATGTATGAGAAAAATTACGAAAAACTGTTGAACAGGGCCTAAAGGAGTTGAAAGAATCAACCGTTCAGTTAGCGTCGAGCATGGGAAGCTTTGACGCTCCAGTGGATGAAACAGTTTTCGATATCGAGAAGGAGATCGACGACTTACTGCCTGTCGAGGTGAAAGAACAGCGTGTGAGCAACTTGCTTCAGGCTATTTTGGTGGGAGGATGCGTTGCTGCCATGCCAGCCTTGAGAATGATCCCAACCTCTGTACTCTGGGGATATTTTGCTTTTATGGCCATCGAAAGCTTACCCGGTAACCAGTTCTGGGAAAGGATCTTACTGCTTTTCACTGCACCAAGCAGAAGATACAAGTAACCCCATGATTCAAACATTTTATTCCTTCATTTTTAGAGCCACTGAAAATACATACATATTTTTATGTGTGCTTATGTGTTTTTGGCAGAGTCTTGGAAGACTACCACGCCACCTTTGTGGAGACTGTGCCTTTCAAAACAATCGCAGCATTCACAATATTCCAGACAACATATTTGCTTCTTTGTTTTGGTATTACATGGGTTCCAATTGCCGGACTCCTCTTCCCTCTCCTAATTATGCTTCTGGTTCCGGTGAGACAATACATGCTACCAAAGTTCTTCAAAGGTGTTCACCTTCAAGAATTAGATGCCGCAGATTATGAAGAGGCACCGGCTGTACCATATGACCTACCACCGGTAAAACCTTTTGTTTGTTTTCCCAACAATAAGACTTTAAGTTTACAAGAAATGAAATTTGTAATGGATGATACTATGCAGGATGGAGAAGGTAGAGTTTCGTTTGATGAAGGTAGGGAGATATTGGATGGAATTATTACAAGAAGTCGAGGCGAGGTAAGGCATGTTTCCAGTCCAAAAGTGACGAGTTCTTCAGCAACCCCTAGAAAAGAGCCTACACTCGCGGCTCAGAGCCCACGCTGGTCAACCGAGAGAGCAGCATATAGTTCTCGGGTTACCGAGCTAAGAGGAGATCACCAATTGAGCGTTACTGGAAAGGGATCTGTTAGTCCAAAAAGTAGTGGAGGCGATCAAGTTGGTCCATATAATTTGGGGATTAGTCCTCGCAACTCCACCACAAGATAGCTTACCACAATTTTACTAGTGCTAACCATATACCATATGCGTGCAATATATTCTTCTTTTGTGTCTTTCTTTGGCAATATCGTTTTTTCTTTTTCTTGCGTAAAACTTGCACATGAAACTCCACCTGTAAAATAAACACGATACTGATGTGTTCATTGGTGGCAAAACAATAGCCATTTCTACCAGAGAGCATGCAAATCAAGAATGAAACCACAGGTACGTACAGTACAGAGCACTTACAGAGGTGAGAACAAATGAAACCCACATGAGCTAAAGCAACTCACTCAATAGTTGAAATGGAAAGGAACTTTAAATGAAATCATTGTGTTCCACTTGGCCTAAACTTCTACTTTTCATGATTATGTGCTTCTGTTTGGCAAAGAACAAACTTCTTCTCGGGGCCTTTTCCTTGATTCTTTCATGCTGAATGCGAGTGGAAACTCCCAGGTTTGTAGGTAAATGCTTGATTCTAGGTTAACCATCGAGATCTCTCTCAGGGAGGGGTTTTTTTTTGTTTTGAATTCAAAATCTCTTCCAACTTTGGGAAGACGAAATCCCATATTGCTAGTTTTTGTTACAAGTAACTCCACTGTGAGATGAAATCATGATGTCAAAGATGATTCAAGACACAGAATACTAATATTCATTCCAATGGCCTTGGCTGGGATGAACAAAGTCTCGATGCAACCGGAATAACCGTCCAAACCAAAACTGGCAGATCGTTTTTTTTAAAAAACAAAAATATGGAAGCGGCTTGGATAGTCCTCCTCATCATCGAATATTCAACTAACTTGGTCGTGTACACTTCGGAAACCCAATTTCAATAATATTTTCCCCAATTTTCGGTTTATATATATGGTGGTTTGTTCAAAATAAAAGACTATTGATTATAACATCATCTTTAACAAAAATTTTTAAGCATTTTGTTCATTTCGCATTTGTATAGAGATTGGAGTCTCATTATCTGTTGATTTGTTTTAGACTCCTTTTCTGAGTAGTCAGTAGTGTTCTTATCCACTTTTTGTAACTTTAATATTTCTTATATTTACTATAAAAAGCAAACAAATGTAACTATTCATTCTAGCACCAATGTCTACGCAACTAGACCTGGTGACAGGTTAGGGTTTTGTCTTCTCACGGGAAGTTGTCTTATATAGTCTAGATATGTTATTAGTGGTTGTTGATGGTTGTGTTTGTGTATCTATTAGTGCGTCATATTTTAAACTATATTCATTATAAATGTATGTTAAATTATTTCTTACACTAAACATCAATATAAAGAAGGACATATATCAGTTATTGGGTTCAAAATATCATACTATAACGTAAGTAATTCCTATAAACCATCTAATTTTAGTCTAGGGTTTAAAACAATAACACATAAAAAAATATCAGGAATTTCAAAAAAAAATTCTCACATTTTGTTATCATGCTAAAAATACATTCAACTAATACAGGATCATTAGAATTTAAATATTCACTAAAAATACATGCAACATTACAAATATGTATTAAACTAAATGACACGTGGGATAATAAACATCAGATAGTTGGTCAGTTGTATCATTAAATTTTTTAAAGTTTCACATAGAGTTGTACAAACATTATATTGGTTTGAGTATAAATAAATATTAGATGCTTGAACAATTTGACCAAAAATGAGCAAAGTAAATACTTATATTCAAAAGTGGACAACAACAGTTTGTACCTAGAGTTCCGTCATGTTGGAACATCGCACAAACCGTTTCGACCTCATCCCATTTATTTTACATATCACATTGTTTCATTACTTGGGGGATGTGTTTACATATAATGAATTGCAGAATTTATTGGTCTAATATAAATATCTAAACTTCAAAACCATCTTGAACAAAAAATATGACATGTACATCGAATATAAAAAAAATTTCGCTTATTGATGGATGTCATAGTCTAATAAGTTCGCTAATGCTACAAGTATTTGCACTTGTATTATCGAAAGAAATTTAAAACAATTTGTTGTCAAACCATATTCCTCCAAAACAATAAAAAGATAAGAAATATTTTGTGCAGTTTGTGGTTCATTGAAACATATGCAAACAAAAGTTTTTTAATATTCCATGAACTATCTATCAAATGATAGAAATACCCATGTATGAACAAGATTGTCAATGGTCACTCCAATATCAAAACACAAAGACACTTATTTTCTAAACTAGCAAATTCTTTAATCAATTTTTTTCTTGTGCAGCAACTAATTTCTTAAGGTACGTTTAAGTGTATTTCGTGGGATACGTCTAACTGTAGGATTAACACCAGATGAAAGTCAATTTTCAAAAGAATTTATCACCAAAGTTAAAAGAAAATTGTTCAATATCAAATACCTAGCAGTTTCTTTCCTAAATTGAGATTCACAAAATTTAAAGCGTTAAGAGTAGTTATCAGATTGTGATGAAAATGAACGTATCTGAGTTTGGGATCTAGTTATACCAATTTCTACCTGATTATTCTTTTCGATGTGCAGATTCAAGATGTTACAACATCCTCGATGTTGCCATTTGTAAGATTTTTTGAACAATATTTACATTGTGCTTGCATATCACCGGAATGAAGTGTCACCTTATCGAAGTGTTTGTAAAAACATCGGATTTGGCTCTTCCATCCGTCGATAATGTCGCCATCGTCGGTGTACTCATGCTACTTGAGTCTCCTGGCTTTGTTTGTGTGCTGGTTGGGTTTCGTCGGAGAAAAGAAATTTAAATCGTCGATGTTTAATAGAGAATCAAAATCCATTTGAAGAACAATAGACTTTCTTTTACGACCACCACATGACTTGATTCCGTCATTTATAGTGTAGATTTGAGAGATTAAAAGAATAAGATATTAGGAATTTAAGAGAGCTTAAGAGAATAAAAATTAGGAGAGTTTAAGAGAATAAGAAATTGAGTACAGAATATGATATTTATAAATAAGAGATTGAGAATGAACTGATATGAAAATAATTAAAATGAGTGAGGATATTTATAGATTTTTTTAAATTAACGATCGACCAGCCGATCCAGGACGGGTTGGAACCTATGCGTCGATCCTTTTTCAAAAAATCGGTGACCCGCAGGACCGGCTATGGGTCGGACCGATGGATCAACGGGCTACCATACTCTGAACCTATAACCGGCCTTTTTATCGATGGGTCCGATTCGGTTCACGGGTCAAACCCATCAACCCAGATAACTGACCCGTTGACCATGGGTCGGGTCTGGTTCGGTCCACGGGTCAAGCCGGCCCGTGGCCATCCGTGATGATAGAGTAGAGTGCGTTTGACATATATTCTCTGTGAAATTTAAACTGATAAAAAAAGAAATAAGAAACTTTTATTATCCGCAATTTACAAACGTGTCTAACATTGTCCGTCACTTAAATGCATGTAAGGGTAAAAACTCAATCAATCTCTGGACTCTCGGGACACTATTTCTGCTGGTTGCTTTTAACGAACTTTGAAAACCTTTCCAAACCATGCAACAGCAAGCTCTCCATAAAAGGTCGCAGCAGCTAAACAACCATAAATAGTATCTTGGATTATACTATGATATAGAGTAACAGTTTAAATGGATATTAATTTACAATAACACGACACAGTTAAGTCCATTTGGTTATTTGCAAATTCAATTGTTTTTCTGAATCCACTTGTCCCAAAAGCTCGAGCTCGTAGATGTGAGATAACTAATTATGCATCAAAAATTATTTCACACTGACATCTGAGTCGGGACATCAAAGGATCAAACCCCTAGAGTGGTTTTTGTAAGATATAAATTCCGGGCATATATTGCCCGGTCAAGTAGGGAGTGGCTTGTAAAAGTACAAAACTATTGATAGCAACAAATCCAATAAGCTGAGCTTCTGGGACACGCAGTTTCAACATATGCTATTCCGCTAAAAGGGAATACTTACAGATGCCACTGGGGTCAGTAGTTGAGGGACTTCATACGAAACAGTAAGCTGAAATACGAAAAAAGCTACCGTAAGAACAGATTCAAAGCCCATTTTATCACTTTTGTTCTGTGAAAACAAATTAGAATTCTAAAATGTGATGCTTTGCCATATTTCATAAATACAGTATTGTGAACAGATCTGTTAAATTTAATCCTGGATCAACTAATATGAATTTTTCACTTGTTTCTACACATGAACATTCTGTAAAAAATTTATGGATGATCAAGATTTTATTTCCTGTGAATAAACTAGAAACAGTGCACCCTGTGAAGTAAAAGAATGCAATCAGCAATCGATGGAGAAGCATAAGTAGCATAGAACAAACAAATTACAGATAATAAAGTTAATACGTACTTCTACCACACATGAATCAGCACCTTTAGGGAAAAACCTTACAGCTCCCCTGCAACATTTGTATGCTAAACTTAGTGTCTCGAAATATCAACATACACAAAGCAAACTCATAGTTTCCTATAGATCCCAATGGAGGGTATGCCATTCATAATTCCTTTCCTAGATATTGCCATTTTTTTTAGATATTAAAGAAGACAGCAATAAATAAAGATGAATGGCGTGATCACCAATATATTGATCCTTTTCAAAATTCTCATAAGAAACTGTTAAGAACCTAGCACAAATCCAGCTGACTATACATTTGCTGTAAAAAGAGTTCTCTGTCGTAGAGAGTTGTAGGAAGTATAGGAAACTTCAATTAACAGATTTCTGATTATAAGAAACCGAATGGATATGACAAACTCCATGAGTAACTCGCAAAAGGAAAAACGTAGTGAATTTCAAAAATATTACAAAGCGGTCAATAAATCCTGGCTCTGGCATTTGACAGTAACGTCCATGCTTGGACTATGTACTGTTTTTAAAGATAAAATACAATCTTGAGACAAATGGGAAATACAGCATGCTTCTTTGCTCATACATGATTCGTAATATCGCCGTTACCTATTGGGAAGACCCTCCAGTGACCTCCAGTGGATTTTCTGGTTTCGGATAGGCTGCATGGGTCAACAACACCAAGATTTGGTGTGTACTTAACTTGAAATGAGGATAAAAGCTATGGTGTAATAAATCTCAATAATCACTTCAGCAGTTAACTTACCTGCATATTTCGAGCCAGCCAAGAGTATTCTATATCTCGACCAAATGCTTTATACTTCAGTGACCATCGCGATAGATCCGGTTTATCCTCTAGAACCTAATAACAGTATGATATATCAAATTCCTAACCAAGCAAAAGAAGAATTCACTGAGTAGAATTGAAAATCTGATCACAGGTTGCCGACCTTTACAGATGAAATAAAGGGCATCCACTGAGGAATGGCTTCGCGATCAAAGTAACAATCATAAGCAACCGAAACGGGCACATCGATATCCATCTTCACCCTGCAATGGAATCAGCTAATGTGACCTAATACAGAGAAGAAAGCAAGTGAATTTTTATGTTGAGAATAATGAAATCAGATTACTTTGTATCCTGCCATTCCATGACGGTAGAGAAGTGGTGGCGGGGGGATTTGAAGTAACTTGTCCTTCTGCGGACATGATTTTTGGTAAGGCGGCGGAGGATGAGGCTGGTGGCGGTGGAGGAGGAGGAGTAGGAGGATAACGAGGAGCGGAGGAGAGGCGAGCAATCTAGGTTGTATATGTTGGGGTTGATTCGGGCAACGACGGTGGTGGCTGCTGCTCCGACAGACATTTGTTCCAGAAGGCACAACACAACCAATCCCGTTTCACCGTTTCACACTTTATAACATTAAAATAATCAAAGATAAACTAAAAACTAATCAGTTTCCTTATGATTATTGAAGAATAAACTAAAAAAATAAAAGTTATAATAAATATGTGGCGCTCCAATGGGACAGTTGATTTAATATCGTTATCCAACTCGCACTTCACCCAGAAAGGGAGATGGCTTCGGCTTCGGCTTCTTTGTTTCTTCCACTAGGTAGACATTTTTTTCTCCCCCTCTCTTACAACAATGGAGACTCTAGCCTCCAATGTTTTACTACACATTGTCTTGATTTGCTTTTATTCAGGTCCTACTCTAGCAAAAGATTTATCCAAGAATCATCTAGGACTGCTCAAAATTCAAATCAAAGCTTCTAAAAGGCAATCATCTGTAATAAAGGCTCTTGGGAATCAGGATTATTGCCCATTCATCAAACGCCGAAATTTGATTGGTATAAGTGGTTTGGGACTTGTAAACCTTGTCGTTGGTTTGAGTTTCGCTGAAGCCGCTGGATTGCCCCCAGAGGAGAAACCAAAGCTATGTGATGATACATGTGAAAAAGAGCTTGAAAATGTATGGTGAGATTACGTTGTTCCCTTGAATTTTTTTCATCATCCTGTCATTGTTTATTTCCATGATATTTCGACAGGTAATTTGAATTTTGACAAATATTTTCTTCATGATCAATAATGTCTCTCTATTCGAAAAATAGTCACTAGGTTATTGCCTTATGAAAGGAACTCTCTTCTTTCATGGGTACACCAATCTGTTTATCCATATGTTCTAAGCTTGTTTGCGGATATGATGTTGCTACATTCAATAGACAGCTAGTCATAACAATTAATAAGTATTGAACTTGTATTAAAGAGTATAGGTGTATTTTCTATTGGTTTTTTGGAGAGATTTTGGCAAGACATCTGCTGTTCTTTCTTATTGTTGTTCAATATCTGAACGAATTCAGATCCAATAACGAGTCCGAAAGCTACTTATTCGGTACCGATGTACTGTTCTATCATTCTATGTGAATTGTTGTTTTTGAAGTGCATATATATGCTTTTGCTTGTTTCGACGGTATTTGTACTCAATCGAATACTTTATAAAGTCCTTTGCCAATTGCAGAACTGATGAATGTCATGTAGAAAAAAACCTCAGTTGGCCGTCTTCTCCTTACTTTATGCAGTGAAGTATTTGAAGAACAGAAATATAAATAATCGATCAATGGAAATTACATCGTACATTTTGCCTGACTGACTTCAAAAATATCTGTAATTGAAGGTGCCTATGGTAACTACCGAGTCTGGTTTGCAGTATAAGGATATTAAAGTTGGTGGAGGACCTAGTCCTCCTGTGGGATTCCAGGTTTGTACCTAGTGGCCTTGCTTCCAGAGTATATATCAAGACAAGAATGGGTTGCCTTCTCTCTTGTGTTCTCATCAAGCGACTATTTCTGCATTTACGCTCCTTGTCTCCACATTGAAGCATGCTCCTTCCTTCATAATCATATTTCTAATTATATTCCAAAACCATCATGTTAATAAAATATGAATGCGGTCGAATTTTTTAGTCGCAAACATGATTCCCATTTCATTCTTCACCAACTCTGCTCTTGTGACTCTTGCTCGAAAATTGCACGAAAAAGTTTGTTTCAGCTACTTGTTGTTAGTGCCTTTTGTGGGCTGTATGCAAGAAATCCTTTTTTTCGTCGTTAAATTGACTAATGTAGGTAAACCAGTGACCAGTGACATGGAACATATTGTAGTGAAGGTTACTGATAAGTTTCAAATCTGAGGATGCCAAAGTTTCATCTATATATTAATAATTGTTTTATACTTAATGATTACAAAGCTGTCAAGAAAATCAATTTTGGACTTCCACCAGCAATGTTATTTTTGTAAGTGTGCTTTTTTTTTTAACAAATCAAACATTAATTAATGAGTGAAAGAAAGGCTCAGCAATGTAAAACTTACTAACTGTAAAATATCCATTTTAATGTAGGTCGCAGCAAACTATGTTGCCATGGTTCCATCGGGCCAAGTATTCGATAGGTAATTGTTTCGCCAACTTGTTTCTCACTCACTATCATAATATAGCATCCCTGGTACTTTGCCATCACAGTAGATGAAGTAACTATCGCTAGTGATTTCTTGTTTGAATTTCTAGTTCACTGGAGAAAGGCCAGCTTTACATTTTCCGCGTTGGCTCTGGACAGGTAGATGCCAAGGAGTTTCACTTCCATTTGCCACTTAGAGATGGTTTAACTATGATCCTGTTCCACATGTGTGTGCGTGTGTGTGTGTGTTCAACATGCCCATTGCTAAAAGAAAGATGAAATTCCCCTAGTACAGGTAATCAAAGGACTTGATGAAGGTATTCTGAGCATGAAAGCAGGAGGAAAACGTCGTCTCTACATTCCGGGACCAGTGAGCACGTTAACATCTGTCTTTTTTGTAGAGTACAAAAATGTCAATGACTGAAACAAATCACATGAATAAAATCATATGTTGACATGCATTTCTGTTGTATGATCAGTTGGCATTTCCTAAAGGACTCACCTCAGCTCCAGGAAGGCCAAGAGTGGCTGCAAACAGTCCTGTTGTATTCGATGTTAGTTTGGAGTACATTCCAGGCCTTGAGGATGAAGAATAAACAAATATGTACAGAAAGTTTCCGTTTACGTCTTCGTCGATCACTGATCACTACTGCGGCTTGGAAGATGCCAAGAAAGGTTCAGTGTGCTTTCTCTAATTGATGCTTTTTTTTAACTTCACATTCAATTTCATGTACAATGCATTTATAAACTAGCTACACGAGCAACCGGAAATTCTTTAACCCTTCTATACAAAGTAAAAACCAGACATTTTTATGGGCACTGGTTTTCATCTTTGTTCATATGTGATATGAATTGATATCTACTGGACCTGAGGTTGATTTCAGAAAGAAAAATAAAATGCAGCATGGCTCCCAGGGATACAGACGAGTTGGTAAAACTTGGGGTGATGTAGGAGTAACTTCTCCGACTTCACGGGTTTGATTCTCGTGTGAAATATATTCCGCACTTAAATATTATGGGGTATGATCTGGAAGTTAGTCCGTTATATAAGTTCTCTGCCTACTCCTGTATATCCCTCGATTAAAACCTGTATGGATGAAGGGGTCTTTCACCTATACAGACTATTAGCCTATTAATAGTAGTAAAAAAAAAAAATTGCAGCAGCTATCAAAATGAGTAGATAGATAAATTGATTAATAATGACGCAATAAATATATTAAATGTGGGGACAGGGGCTCAGGATACACCTCCTCCTTTTACATCTTCCAGTTTTAAATATTACTACTATATCGACTGCATTGTGATTATTAAAGGTTTATTAAATGAGGAATAGAAACTAAAAATAATGATATTAATAATCCCATTAGTAACAATAAATAATGTAAAATGGAGATTATAATAATATCAAATAGAAGTATGCGTTGATCCAAATAGCAGCTTGCGCCATGTTTTTTTTTTAATTAGACAAACGTTTCCCCGGGCAGTAGCCTATCCTGCAATCGAGTTTGTTTTTTCATATTGTTGAATTAGTCAACATAAAAAAATAAAATTAGTGTATCGTTCATTTAGTTTACAATTTCTTTAAAAATTTAATACAAAAATGAATTTAATAACTGAAATGCATTGAAGAAAAAAAAATACTTATCTGGTTCAATTGATTTCTATACAAAAATAGCATAAGAATAACGAATCATTTTTAAAACATGATAATATAAATCAAACCGAATTGCTGGGTATAAAGAACTATTGGAGGCCGAGCTCCTCCTTTGAGGATATCCACGAAAAACGACCTATTCAACCCTACCAAAATATTGGTGTGTGTCGATATTTGATTTTAATTTTATTTTATTTAAAACTATTGAATCAATAGCTTATATTAATTAAGTGTTTCCTGTTGAGTTGTTTATATTTCATGTCTAACGATAAATGGGTGGCAGACACGTCAATATCTCGAGCTTTGAAATCTATAACCCCTACTCCAGCATATACGAAGTCAAGAAGAAAATATGCTTGCTGACGATGGCACTATATTCTAAAATTTTGTACCTCTCAATTTTTCATAACAATAAAATAGATCGGAATGTATTTTTGTTGTTTAAATAAATAAGTTCATGAACTTCAAATTCATCAATATCATGTTAATTTGTATAGTAGTTCATTTAATTAGTCTTAATTTCAAATTCATCCAATAATGGTATCATTTGAAACCATTCAATTGATATCTAAATAAATAAGATGTGGATCTAAATTTTATATATTATTTCATTGTAAACCACAAAACTAATCGAAATTCATGGCACAAGTGAAAATCTTCTTATATTATATTCGTTTATATTTCTATTTAGTTTTCTGGTTAACTCCTGGGTTGGTCAATGGTCCCTAGATAATCAGGGTTTGGTTTAAATATAAATACAGTGCAGTCAACCCCATCTCTACCATTGAAAATCTAGTACTATAATATTCTATATTCAACGACCTTTTAACCCGGCGTATAAGGGGATCTGCGCTGTGCTACTCTATTAATAAAGGGCCATGGCAGTCAAGTTAATATTCAACCAACTTGCCAGTCCTCATTTCATAAATCTTGCTTCAGTATGTCAAACCTCAGGTGTAGCTACTCTGTCTTCTAAGTGTCGTCGATTTATATTGAAGTTATTAGTACTATGATTCATATAGGTTGAGGGTAAATGGCTGTGATCACGGGCGGTGCGAGCGGCATCGGTGAGGCCGCTGTACGATTATTCGCCGAGCACGGGGCGGCGGTGGTGGTGGCGGACGTGCAAGATGAACTAGGAAGGCAGCTCGTTTCTTCGATCAGCTCCGGCAAGGTGAGTTACCATCACTGCGACGTACGCGATGAGAAGCAAGTAGCTGAGACCATCAGCTACACCCTTGAGACATACAACAGCCTCGATGTCATGTTCAGCAATGCCGGAATTCTCGGACCGCTGACTGGCATACTCGACCTTGATATTCAAGGATTGGATGATGTGATGGCTACGAATGTGCGCGGCCTCGCCGCAACGATCAAGCACGCCGCCCGCGCCATGGTGGATAGGAAGATCAAGGGTTCCATAATCTGCACAGCCAGCATTGCCGCCAATATCGGAGGCGCCGGCCCGCATGCTTACTCGGCGTCGAAGCATGCTGTAGTGGGTCTGGTCAAGGGTGCTTGCAGCGAGCTCGGTGCGTATGGGATAAGGGTCAACTGTATATCTCCCTACGGGGTGGCAACGCCGCTCACGTGCAACGCATACGGCCTGAAACCCGCCGAGGTGGAAGAAAACAGCTACAAGACGGCCAACCTGAAGGGACTTGTTTTGAAGGCTAAGCATGTGGCGGATGCCGCATTGTTTCTAGCTTCTGATGAGTCGGCCTATGTTAGTGGACAGAACTTGGCGGTTGACGGCGGGTTTTCGGTTGTCAGCCACTGTTATTCTTCTTTCTGAACCTCTCTTCATCGATTCTTGTGAGGTTTGGGCAAAGTTCACAGGCTTCAGTATTGTAAAAAAAAAAAAAAAGAGAGAGAAAGAAT
This sequence comes from Dorcoceras hygrometricum, assembly GCA_001598015.1. Classification (NCBI taxonomy): domain Eukaryota; kingdom Viridiplantae; phylum Streptophyta; class Magnoliopsida; order Lamiales; family Gesneriaceae; genus Dorcoceras; species Dorcoceras hygrometricum. The sequence goes on from KQ987269.1 coordinate 432,160, forward strand.
GAGCTATCGATTGCGAAAGGCCACATGCGGTTTTTCCTAGTACTGATTCTTGTATTTTGATGTGTGTATGTTATGATTTATTATATGGATTTTCAAGTTCTGTTGGTTTGTTTTTATAGTCTAACTAGTGGGATACTTTTTCCATCGCGGTGTCTTTTTAAGGCTCCAACCTTTATTTTGATTTTTGTGTTAACAAGCTGCCAGGTGCACCTCTACGTGTCGGAATTTCCAAATTTTTATTGGTCTTTCGGGAAACTGTAAGGTTGTGTTTGGACACATTCTTAAAGAACGTTTTTAGTGTTTTATAAGTAAAATTTTTTAAAGTTGATGTTTGGGCAAGATTTTTTTAAAAAGTTTTAAAAACATTTTCTTAAAAAACTGTTTTTCAAGTATAGTTTTTAAAAAACAAGTATGAGGTGTTTTTTGTTTTTTTAGAAGTATAGTTATAATTATAAGATAAGTTTATGGCTAGCTAAATCTATTTATGATTAACATTTTCATCAAATTTTTTATATGGTGATAAATTATTCACTATTACCAACGTTTTTTACACGTTTTATGATTAAAATTATTGAATATAATTTTTATTTATTTTCAAGTTAATGATTTATCTAAATTTAATTGAACATTTTAAAAATTTATAGTTGGATTAAAGTTACATGGAGATCGGATTGCAATGTTTAAAAATAAACACTATAAGGAAATAAATAAAATATCATCAGAGTTATATTATAATAACCATAATAATAATTAAGGTTTCACTAAACTATGAATTAATTAGTATATTTCCTTAACAAACGTGTAACGAAGAATTTAAGAATTTATTGTCAGATGTTGCAAGCACTATCTTTAAACAATATTTAACTAGAATAAAATAAAATATTAAACATTTAATTGTAGATTGAAATAAAATATCTATCACAAAAAAATATAGAAACTGGAAA
>KQ987269.1:436390-490409 GCA_001598015.1 Dorcoceras hygrometricum
CAGAAACACATGATGATGAACATGATAATGAAAATGTTCTGTTGAAACCACAAAATGATGAGAATCATGAAATCTCTATCAATTATATTAATACTGGAGAAATATGGAACCGAAATGATATGAAAGACATTGATGATATATTCTCTTACAATGTGTCATTTGACATCATAAATGAGAATGAAGATCATGAGCCAAAATCTTTTGGTGAATGTAAAAATCGGCAGGACTGGATAAAATGGAAAGACGCCATCCAGGTGGAGTTAGATTCATTAAATAAACGTAATGTTTTTGGACCTATAGTCCTTACACCTGAAGCTGTAAAACCTGTTGGATACAAATGGGTTTTCGTTCGAAAACGAAATGAGAAAAACGAAATAGTGAGATATAAAGCTCGACTTGTTGCACAAGGTTTTTCTCAAAGGCCTGGAATTGATTACGAAGAAACGTATTCTCCGGTTATGGATGCAATTACGTTTCGATTTTTAATTAGTTTGACGGTGTCTGAAAATTTTGAAATGCGTCTTATGGATGTTGTTACGGCTTACTTATATGGATCGATTGATAGTGATATATATATGAAAATCCCTGAAGGATTTAAGATGTCTGAAGCACAAAGTTCAAAACCCAAATAACGTTATTCTGTAAAATTACAAAGATCATTATATGGGTTGAAACAATCTGGTCGAATGTGGTATAATCGATTGAGTGAGCACTTGATGAAAAAGGGATATGTAAACAATCCAATATGCCCTTGTGTTTTTATTAAGAAAACAACATCTGGATGCGTAATTATTGCTGTATATGTTGATGATTTAAACATCATTGGTACGAATAAGGAAATCCAAGATGTTGTGATGTATTTAAAGGAAGAATTTGAAAAACCAAGTATTGTCTTGGTTTACAAATTGAGCACAAAGAAGGTGGAATATTTGTTCACCAGTCAAATTATACAGAAAAGGTTATTAAACGTTTTAATATGGATAAAGCAAATCCTTTAAGTACTCCAATGGTTGTTCGATCATTGAACATTGAAAAGGATCCATTCCGTCCATGTGAAGAAAATGAAGTTATTCTTGGTCCAGAAGTACCATATCTAAGTGCTATTGGTGCTCTTATGTATGTTGCAAATTGTACTAGACCTGATATATCTTTTGCAGTAAATTTATTGGCAAGATTTAGCTCATGTCCAACAAAGAGGCACTGGAACGGAATTAAGCATATATTCCGTTATCTACGAGGAACAACAAATTTTGGACTTTTATATTCAAAAGATGCCAATAAAAGTATTGTTGGGTTTGCTGATGCTGGATACCTATCTGATCCACATAAGACACGATCTCAAACTGGATATGTATTTACGCGTGGAGGCACTGCAATTTCTTGGCGTTCACAGAAACAAACTCTTGTAGCAACTTCATCAAACCATGCCGAGATTATTGCACTACATGAAGCAAGCAGTGAATGTGTATGTTAAAATCCATAACAGAACATATACAAGTTATGTGTGGTTTACCATCTGACAAGAAGCTTGTGACACTATACAAAGATAATGCTGCATGTGTTGCTCAAATGAAAGAAGGATACATCAAAAGCGACAGAACTAAGCATATCCCCCCTAGGTTCTTCGAATTCACTCAAGAACTTATGAAGAATAACGATATTGATATTCGTTACATTCAATCAAGTGAAAATTCGTCAGATCTTTTCACGAAGGCACTTCCTACGACAGTGTTCAGAAAGCACATATACACTGGGATGCGCCACCTACGAAATATGTGAAGAATCAGTTATCAACATGATGGGGAGTTTACATGACTGCACTCTTTTAACCTTACTATGGTTTTTATCCCACTGGGTTTTTCCTAGTAAGGTTTTTAACGAGGCGGTATCAAAACACGTAACATCCAAAGGGGGAGTATTATGAAATAATTAGATGGTTAGTATTAGTTGTTAGTTGTTGGATATCTAAATATTAAATGAAGTGATTAGACATTTTTATTATTTTAATCATTTCATTTGTCTATAAATAGACTTGTAATCTTTATTGTAAATACACACAAAAATTTACAAATTCTTTCCTACTTTAATTCTCTCTAAATTAAGGAAATTATAGAGAAATAATAATTTCCTATTAAACTAAAATTTAAGAGTTCATTTGGAGCAATTAAGGAGCAATTAAAAAGATATTCAAGTATATTATAAAGGTAATTAAATTTAGTTTGTTAATATTTATTTTAATTTATAACATGTTATCAGCACGATCACTCGAATGTTTTTATATATTTCAATGTATAATATCAAGTTATTATATAAAAGGAGTCACTGACACATCATTATAATAACGTGATATGTTTTACAAATTTATATTGTTAATTATTATATTTATATATAATATCATGTTGTTATATAAAAGGAGTCACTGACACCTCATTATAATAACGTGATATGAATTACAAAATTATATTGTCCATTCTTATAATTTATGTATAATATCAATTTAAATTTATAACAAATTATTATTTATTGAATAATCTAATCATTACAGAACATCCAGACGCTACCAATATAATGTCCGCCCACCAACCACGTTTGGCCTTTTAATCTTTTATTGTCCTATTCCATTAGGATCACTCCATTCCAGTAAATGATTCTGAGGTATAAGAGTTTGACGAGCATTCTAGCAGAATTTTGATTGCAACTGAGAGAATCTTCAATCGAAGGAAAGTGGAGAAAAAATGGAAGGTGCGGTTGGGGCCAGCTCGAATTCAAGCCTTGTGGGATCGGAATACTGGTTGCAGTGGCAAGTACTCTTGTGTGCCCTCATCTTAATCCTGCCAGCAACAATGGCGGTCAACTTTCTCCTCCGGAGTAGGAGCCCTTTATCGCTGAAGCCTGCCGATTTTTGGGCCACATGCTGGACCAACATCCATCCTCGATTCCTTCTCTTCTACCGTGCTTTCGCCTTTGCTGTTATGGCTTTCTTGCTCTTTCAGATTGTTGCTGCGTTTGGATTCTTCGTCTTCTTTTTCTACACCCAGTACGCTTCTTTGCTATATACTCTCTTGATTTTGCCTACTCACCCAGTTCGCCGTGGGGGATTTGGGAAATGTACGCCTGATGGTTTAACATATACGAATTATGTTATATGTGGAATTTGTATCTATGTTTAAACACATTAAAGCCATATACCCTATTAGATATGGTGTATGGTTGAGTTTCCATGAATGTAACTGATATGATACTAAGTTCGTTTAGTATTGACGCCATATTACATGCTCATGGCCCATAGTCCATCTTCTTCTAAGATTTCCTCTGTTTTGTTACTAATCTCTATGAAGCAAATACCATCTGATATTTTGGAAACTTGCTTCTATTTCCAGATGGACTTTTGCATTGGTGATGGTCTACTTTGCGGTATATAAGCATTCGTACTCCTTATTTAATCATCTCGGGTATCTGTAATCTGTCATGATATTGGTTGGTATTTATTCTTGGATGTGGACATTTCTGATCAACAACTTGTTCAAGTGTAGCTTGCTACATTTGTTTCTGGTCGGGGATGTCGGATAGACTCAATAACCCAGAGCAGGGAGACTGATAAATTTCTCGAAAAGGATTCAGAAGACCGTATGTCTGACAGAACCACCACTACAGAAAATCATCTTGGATCTCAGGAGCGGCATGTTGGATCGGTTGAAATTATTATGTACATTATTTATCAGGTCAGCCTGTTCAATATTTATAGGAATGTCGTCGATGTGATATTCCTTATTGATATTGTTTGATTGGTATGCGTTGCCAAAGTGATTGTATTGTCCATACTTGAGTCCAAACAACGACAAGTTTTATGTGCAACGACTGTAAATTTATGGGACAAACCGAAAAGAGGTTAATTTAATCGTCTTTGTATTGATGATTATTCAGCTGTAGACTATAATATAATTCTGCACCAGAACATTGAAGTGTTTAAGAAAAAAGAAGATTGGAAAAGAGAGAAACTTGGCCAGATGCCCACTCTATGTTGTTCTAATCTGTAGTCGCTGGCTAAATTCTGTCCAGTATGAAAGTATTTGATTGTTTGGCCACCATCCTTGGTCCTTCAGTCCTTGGTTTTCTACACTAGAAGCATGAGGCTGTGTGAATGGTTCTTTTTTTGTTGCATTTTGTGTCCTAAGATATGTACAATTTTTGGATGTTTGTTGTGATACAGATCTGTGGAGGCGCTGTTATGTTGACAGATATTGTCTTTTGGTGTCTTCTGCTCCCATTTATGACGGGTGAAAGTTTTCAGCTCACCCTGGTCAGTATTTGTCCTCCTGATCCCTTAGTTTTCTTTCTTTGGCTGTTGGTGTTACTTCTAGTTTCAATAATTCGTAATCTACAAGAAATATACGAGCCAGTTCACATTCCAACAATATGTGGCAGTTGATTGGATGCATGCATTCTGTAAATGCTGTTTTTCTTCTCATCGAGTCCGCTCTCAATCGCATGGTAAGGTTCAAAGTTGCGCTATTATCTCTTCTCCATGCTACTTCAAATCGACTCTTAACCACTGTTCATAGCTTCAGCGGTTGCCTTTCTTGTTTCAAGCTAACATTTCTAGCTGAATCATTCGCGTTTCAGCCATTCCCCTGCTTTGGAATCATCTATTTTCTGCTGTGGAGCTTTTCTTATGTTGTCTTCCAATGGGTTTTACATGCTTGTTGCTTTTCATGGTAAATCTATAAACTCGGATCAAATATAAAAAACACAACAAAAGCACCTGCTTACCAGATTTTCTGCGTTTACACAGGTGGCCTTACCCTTTCCTTGAACTGTCAACCCCTTGGGCGCCTTTGTGGTTGAATTTCGCTCCACTCGATTCTGTAGCCTCATGGAACACGACCTCTACACATCATCTAATAAAAGCATCATGTATTTTTCAGGTATCTTGGTTTAGGGCTGGCTCATGTTCCCTGCTACGGATTATATGTATTGCTGGTGAAAGCAAAACATGCTGCTCTCTCAAGATTGTTCAACCGCATCTTCATTAGGTCGAACTAGTTCAAGATTTTCGAAGCAGAACATTTTTTTTCCATTAATTTTTCAAAGAATTGTATGGAAGGATTTGTACTAAGATGTAGAAGAAGGGAAAAAGCAGGGAAGAAAGAAAAAAAAATTCTGAAATTGCTGCTATTCACATGGCAGGCTTTCAACAGAGAAGAAGAATGGTTGATGATGCACCAGAAGAGAAGGCTTCAGTTGCACCGGCCAAGGTTGTTCTGGCCTCTGGCTATGCTCCGGTTCTTACATATTTGATAACGAAGCACGTGTTGTATTTATGTAATAAGTGTTATGCCTCTATATTACAATAAGAATAATCAAATTAACATACCATATTTTATTTTCTAAGAAGGCGAATTTCAATTTTTTTTTTTTGCCAAAAAAGGTTCATCATAATAAGTTTCACCTATTTTATCTTATAAATTGAATCCATACTTCCTATTTTATTATATCATATATTGAGAAAAGATTAATATCTAATATGATATATAAATACAACTTTCATATATTATTTAGGATCAAAATATAATATTAAATTTGTTATAATGTTTGGAATTATACATTTTACAATCATATAATTTGCATGGTAATGTATATTGCCTCATTTGGTTTCCAATCACATTTAGTTTAGTCTATTGCAAACTATAAAGTTAGGTTAATTGATATTATCATTAAATTAAAATATCTGCTTCCAAACTTTATATTATTTTACAAATATTAAAACATAGATTTTTAAAATAAAGATAATTAATATAATGCAGCTCTCCTTGTGCAGATTGATTGATTCTAGGATAAGATTAATAGTAGACAATATCTTTGGTTAGAATTAATAATTAATATAAAAAATGGATACGAAAGATATTGATTTAATTTTAATTAAATATATTGTTGATGTTTGGTAAATAATTAATAATTTGAATTATATGTATAAAAAATCAATATATAAATATGCAATCGGACTAGTCATAGCAATTAAGTATCAATTATCAAATTGATTATATATTTTGCAAACCTAAAAGTACAAATTTGTCTAATAATCAAATTCGATTATTTAGTTTGATAATAACTATCTTGACCATAAGATGATATCATGCCTCAATTTTCACGAATCGCCTTACAATTTTGAAAAACGATGAACAATCTTATCGTATTCAAATAAAATCTCAGCTCAATTACTATTTTATATAAAAAGATATAACCATTTTAATTATGTGATGTTTTAAGTTTAATATTTTATATATAAAAAAGTACTGTATATAAACAACAATAATAATATTACCGAACACAACGTGCGATTCGAGGCGGAAGATTACTGGTGTACTATAAATATTGGGGCGCACCACGTATTGCGCAAACCCTAGAACAATATATGCGAATCGTCATCGAAATCTGCCATCTCCAATCCGTAGGAGTCGATTACTAACGCTGCATAGAATACCTTGGTCTGCCCTTTGATTCCGTTGGCGATGGACGATAGCTGCGCGGTGTGTGCGGAGAGCTTGGAGTGGGTGGCATACGGTGCCTGTGGTCACAAAGATGTCTGTTCTAATTGCGTGGCTCGCCTACGGTTCATCTGCGATGATCGTCGCTGCTGTATTTGCAAGACTGAGTCCAACGTCGTCTTTGTAACCAAGGTTCCTGATAAGGCCTTTACTTCTTTAAGATTGAGTTATTTGACTTGATTAGCTCAGGGTTCTTGTAAGGCGTTATTGTCTTCTGCTCAATGAATTCTAATTGGTTGCAAATTGATTTTGATCGTTTTCCCCCACCATATCAAGTAGAAAGTCTGATCAGTTCCGAATGTCAGGCGTTATGTTCCTTCGTATATCTCTGCATTGGACTAAAATGTTTTGTTTCCTCGTCTTTTTTGTGGTGGCGTTGCTCATCTGCTGTTAGGCGTTGGGAGCTTATACGAAGACAATCAGCGATTTTTCATTGTTTCCTTCCAAAGTAAAGGAAGGCAGAGTAGAAAATTATTGGTATCACGAAGATACACAGTCATTTTTTGATGATTTGGATCACTACAAGATGATCAAGGCCATGTGCAGACTTTCATGTGGAGTGTGTGATAAAATGGAGGACCATCCTGATGATGGATCCAGGAGAAGAGCAGAGTTTAGAAACATTGAGCAGTTAAAAGCTCATTTATTTCATAAACATAGGTTGATGATGTGCAGCTTGTGCTTGGAAGGAAGAAAGGTGAAGCTTGTTTTCCTATACATTTTGTACATATGTATAGTTGTTTTTGTTAGTACAATTTCTCTTGTAGACAAGCATTCTATGTTACATTGCAATTTTTATAATGGTTATGAATTTGTTTTGTTCAGACTGTTCTTACTAAGGTCAGGTATAATTCACAATTAAGGATGAAGTTGGAATTGGATGAATATGGGATGTCTGCTAATTGATATTTATGTTACTCATACCTGCGAAACAATGTTTTAAATAGCGCGATATAGCTCATTTTGTGGCGACAGCTCTAATCGTTTGCTATTTTGCACAAATAGCCCACGTTGTATGCGAGGGAAGCGAGCCTTTCGCAAATAGAGTGCCTATTTGGGTAAACAATTTAAAACCCTTACCCCTAAATTGGGCTCAGAAGTTAAAGGCCCACAGATTTAGGCTGAAATAAACATCCAACACCCAAAGATTATTGAACCTACACCTATGTCACAGTAGATTTCAGACTTCAAAGCAGATTTCAGGTTGCAACTTCCATCTTCCGTCTTCCTAAGCTTACCCTAGACTGACTATGAAGTTGGATAATACCGACTAGTTTTAGGTTATGTTATTTTAGTAGCAAGATTTTGAAATTGATGTTTTAGCTAGTAATCTCGCTTATTTACCTTGTAAATATATTCTATTTTTTTATTAAACAATTGACGTGCACGAATAGCTTACGTTATGGCGCTATGCTATTTACACTACGCTATGACATGACAAAAACGCTACGGGCCAATGCTAGGCTTTTTAAAACACTGCTATGAAAATTAGTCATGAAAGAAAAATCCTAAAGTTGCAATAAGAATTCTAGTGATATGGACAAATAAGTTCGTGAATCTGTGCTGAGTCGTTCTGGGATGCATTTGTTGCTGCTTATGTGTCAAATTGTAGACAGAGTTTTAGCAGGTTATTAATAATTTGGATGCTCTGATAATTTGATGACCTAAGTGAATGATCTCATGATAGAACATATTAAACTAATAAATAATCATCCCTCATACTTGGTCTTATTGTAGTAATGACTGATTATTGTAGTCATGCTGGGAAATTAATCACTTATCTTACAAGTTGCAAGAACTGACAGAGCTGTATTTGATTCTCAGGTTTTTATTTGTGAACAAAAGTTATACACAAGATCTCAGCTCACTCAACACACAAACACAGGTGACTCTGAGGTGGATGGAACCGAAAGTGAAAGGGGAGGTTTCATGGGGCATCCTCGGTGTGAATTTTGCGGAACACCATTTTATGGTGATAATGAGCTCTATACACATATGTCTACTGAACACTACATTTGTCACATATGCCAAAGGTAATCTATGTAGTTTTAGTTGCAATAATCTGTTGAATTTGGTGTCTCCACTTATGGAACAGTAAATGTGATGAATGGGCATGTGCAGGCAGCATCCTGGACAGTATGAGTACTACAAAAACTATGACGATTTGGAGGTTGGAGCATCAGTTGCTGCTACTGCTAGTATCTGTGGTCCATTAGTTATTGCATTTTATTCTATGTTTGTTAACTACTTGGGTTGCCTAAAATTGTCAGATCCACTTCCGCCGCGATCATTTTCTATGTGAGGATGAGGAATGTCTTGGTAAAAAGTTTATTGTCTTCCAATCTGAAGCTGAGTTGAAGGTCAACTTGTTGGGCATATACTGTTGGTGAAGTTGTGTTTATTTGGAATTAACTGCCTCATTTTACTTCGTTTTGGGTTGTTTTTCAGAGGCACAATACTTTAGAGCATGGAGGGCGTATGTCTCGTTCAAAGCGTAGTGCTGCTCTTCAGGCATGTATTTTCTCGAAACCATAAAAAAAATTATCGAAGTCTGGCTTCACTTTTCATTTGGTTATTTTCTTTCCCGGATTTAGCTATTTTCATTAGGTTATTTTCTTTCCCATCTGATCTCTATTTCAGAGGGACTTACTTTTGCATATAAAGGCAACTTGCCCCGTTGGGATTCTTGTGTGTTTCTAGGAGTACGTTTTATGTGCTCTAATGTTTTATTCCCTATAGATACCCACCAGTTTTCGGTATCACCGAAGTAGTGAACAAGATCATCGTCGCGGAAGAGGTCGTACATTTCAGCGAGATCTTTCTGATAATCAACTATCTTTGGCTATCCAAGCAAGTCTTGAAACAGCTAATGCAGCACCATTTAGTACTCGGACTGCTAGTGATCGTGGAGAAAGTGTTGATGTTGATACACTTGTCCCACCTTTGGAATCTTTAACCACTGTTTCTGAGCCACCTTCAAGATATCTACAGGCTTTATCTCATAATTCAACTGGTGCAGCACTTGAAGAAGTTTCCTTTCCTCCTCTCCCTGTGAATCCTGGAAGTAGTCAACAGAACTCCCATTCTGATGTTCAGCCAAAAAGAACTATGGCGGCACTTCTCCGTCATCAGGGTAACCGAAAAGGAAATGCCTCATCTTCAGCTCCAGCTCCCTCTTGGCCAGGAAGTAGCCGTAAGTTTGCTCAGCCAGAAAGCAATAGTCTTCATGATTGGCCCTCAATCGATGGTGCTTCTGGATCAGCATCTGGTCCTGGACTGAGTAGACCTGCAAGAGAAAGTGGGCATACCCCATCTGGACGATCAGTTTCAGCTCAATCTCGTACATCATTGGTTACTGATTCATCTTCAACTGCTTCTTTGGTTTCATCGAGGATGTCCGGAAGCACTAGTCGTATCCGTCACTCTTTGTCGGCTTCAAATCTTTCTGAGTGTGGCTCTCTTGAATCATCATCTGGTGATTTTCCTCAACTTACTGTAGCACAGACACGAGAGTTACCTTCAAGCGACCATAATATGGACAAGGTTAAAGATGTTCAAACAGCAAACAAGTCATTGGTGGATAAAATTCGTTTGGCTTTGGGGTTTGATGAAGAAAAATTCACCATCTTTAAAGAGATTTCTGGTGAATATCGTCAAGGTTCAATGGATGCTGAGACATATTTAGCGCATGCCGTGCAGTTTGGGTTGTCTCATCTTGTTCCTGAGTTAGCAAATCTTCTTCCTAATGCTCAGAAGCAGAGAGCGCTGATTGAAGCGTATCATGGTAATCTGGTTGAGAGTGCTCCAAGAGACGATGGTTGGAACAATGGCATCCGCTTAAAGAACAGTAAGGACTCTAAGAAAGGTAAAGGCAAATCTATAGATTCTGGAAGTAGTGTTGCAAAAAACAGTCTAGCTGATAATATTATTAGCACTGTGAATGAATTACAGTCCAACTACAGAGCTTCGGAAGAACCGGTACCTGTGTTATCTAAAGATGGGTATCGATCTAACCGGGGCAAATCAAAGGCTGTGGTTGATGATTTACAGTTCGAATCTAGTGGACCTGCTGAGTTCACAAATTTGGAAAGTGACTCTTATGTGATTGAAGCTAATGAAAAGTCAGGTCATGGTAATGGGAAAGGTAAGCAAAAGAAGAAAACTTCGAAGTTTCACAGAGTCCGCCTTGGTGATGGCTCTGTTGAAGCACTCTTGGATCGTAAAAGTGCTGATCATGATCCAGATCCTGGTCCAAATATAAAGGATTTTGCTGCCTCAAGTGGACCAAATATGGAAAGTCTGCCTGCTCGTGGTGTGTGGCGGAATGGTGGAGGCCAGAAGCTTGTGATGATGACCTCCAGAGAACCTAAAAAATGAGTCACTATAGAGGCCCTGAGTTCTTTTAACTTTGATCCAAGCTGTGCTGCCATATTATTGTTCCTTACTTGGGTGTTACTGAAGTATATATATGTATATACATGCTTTGGGGAAGGGTGGCTTTACTCCGAATGTCGATATGGCTAAGGGTTCATTTATTAAATTTTTGTGGAAACAAATTGTTAAAAGAGGTATCTTGGAACGTGGGTGCTGCTTTTGCATGCCAAAAAGAATGTCAATTCCCTTTTTAAGTAATTATCACTGTTTCTTATTTTTAGATGGCTTCTTATATTTGGCTGTAAAATATTGAGCAATTATGTTACGTTTCTAGAATCTTGTTATCCAATCTGGTGTTGGAAATTTGATTGCTTGGGTGTTTTTGTCTTCCCCATCCAGTTAAAGTTATACTTTGTTCCATGTTTAGTACTAACTGAGTTAATTGCATGTATACATCAAAAGAGCAGAAGCTATACTTATCTGGGAGCAATTCATTTTGTGGCCTCGTGATTTTAGATCACATGGGTTTTTGGTATTTTAGAAGGAATGCATCTTATGTTGCGGTAGTTGGTGATCCATATTCGATCTTAGGTTGAACTTGGTCAAGATGATTTGGATTTGAATCAGAAGCTGGGGAAAGGAGAGGGAAGGGGCGGGAGGGGAGTTGTAGACCGCAATAATTTAAATCACCCATTAATTTACTGAATACCAACTGAAAAGGAGATGATCACGCATATTCTAAAATAAGCATGGGAAATTCGTTTTTCAAAACAGCCAAGGATGTAGTTACATGACATGTGCAACAATTGATAGAAAACCCAAGGTTTTAGAATTTGTTCATTAATTGTTGGTTGCTGATTGCATTCATGCATGAGAACGACGAATTAATTAAATGGAAACAAACCCAACATTCTTAAATTTAACCAAGGGAAGTTGGGTTAAACCTAAGTGAGGTGTAGGGATGTATATCTCAAGTGTTTTAAGTCGACGACTTCAAATTGTGTTGGATTTGATTATTTAATTGATTAAATTCTTTAGTTTTATAGTACTTTGCTCGAGTTCGTAGTCTAATTTAATGTTCAGAAATATAAAATTTAGTAGTCGACAAATTACTCAAGCCCACTCGTGAAACGTGCACTCGCATGTAAGGTGTGCCAGTATTTTGAAGGAAGATTTCGTATCATCCATGCATGATGCACCTTCAAGAAAATACGAGCATCTAAATGCTGACATGGCGAGAAAAGGAAAACGTGGGTCTTTACAAATTTCCTGTCACAACGAAAACAAGATATGACTGGAAAACTAGCAATTCCGTTGATAAAGGAGAAATCTCAACATCTACTGTCATGCTCAGCTTGGCTGTTCAGTTGCGTCCTCTAAAATCCTTATTTTCTTCAGGATAAATCGGTAAAAGACACTTTTCCAGCGCAATTTATTCTCCGTAATATTCTCCCTCCAATTAGCTGCAAAACAAAAGATTGAAATTGATCACATTCACACCTTGTTAATGTTATAATACCTTGGCTTATTTTTCTTCAAGAAAAGCTTTCAAGTGACTACACAATATTCGCACAACACTCTAAAATAGCATGTGAGACGAAGATAAACAGCATAAAAATAAAAACCAGAGTACACAATAGAAGAACATTCCATTTACTACCCAAAATGACAATTTTAGTAGACTGTCTTTTCATTCCCACATAATTGGACTACCGGCGGATGCTAGATTGGGAAAGAAAAAAATGAAGAACGTTAAGGTCATGCATCCTCTCAGATGCATCCCCTTGGATTAACTTGTTAACATAGCTGAAATGCCTGAACAAGGTTTTAGGTCTCAAGCTTTCTACATTTATCATCTCAAGAAACTCGCAAGTCATAAGCTCTACAAGCACCCGTACATAAACTGATTTCTAGAACCGATAGCTATAGCCGAACTTGAGAATAACAACGGAGATACTTCAGTGTTAATTTCGTATTCTCATAACAAATATTAAGTTAACCGAACATCTAATTAGTTAAAAATGAAGTGAAAAAAAGTATCTTGTCCTTTCAATAATTATGATTACTGGGCTAGGAGAAATATTTTGCAGATGACATAAATAGGGAAGGACGAGGTCAAAAAAACTTGGGGCACTTTACTACCAAAGAACTAAAAAAATTTTAGAAGCATTATAAAAGGTTGTCGGATAGATTTGCTCTGGTAGAGATTTTAAAATGCGTCTACATTTGAGAAAGTAAGTGTTTTGGTTTCGCAAGCTGATATTCCCAAGCTGTTTTTGGACTAATATCATCAAATCCTAGGCATGATGGCCAACAAGATGGTTGATATTCTAATAAATTAAAATGTGGTCACAGGACTGTGTTCGTCATATGATAAAAAAGCTAGTAAATAGTTTTACAACTGTACTTGCTACAAGCCAACAAAGAAAAACAGGAACAAATTGAAAGACAAATTCTGCATGATTGTTTAAATCAATTTGTTCACAAAGCAAAAAACATGGGCGTCTAGTATATTTCTACCAAAAATTTTATATAAAACTCAAAACTCTTATTGAAGGACGGAAAAAAGAATATCCTCATAGACCAAAACTTCAAGCAACGTCATTGACAACCCTAATTGATTTGCTAAGCATGATACAAACTAGTTTACTTGTCTTAACTAAGCCGCCATTGAAGAGCAATGACATTGTCTCTGTTATTTTAGATAATATCAGTTGTTATTTTTATTGGTTTTGCCAAAATATTTAAAAAAAAAACATTCATCAGATAGATGTGCATAAATGGCAGACAAATTGTCCATAAATTTAATATAATATTTTCCCATATATAACAAATAAGTAGCTCATGCAAATTTACAGAAGAAAAGGATATGAAACTTGAAAACATGGCGTGGTGGGCAAATACATCAAGGACGTGCATTGAATTTGGGAGCATGGAAGATCCAAACCGTGCACAAAAAATTAAAAAGAAAAAAATGTAATTGATCCTAGTGATAGATAATAATATGGACCCTAGATGATAAGTCAAAATGAATCTAATCATAAGTGATGTTGAATTACCGTGAATCACAACAGCTATATGCCATGAAACATGTATCATAAGTAAAGTTCTTATGTTATCACTACTTTTGCAAGGAACAACCAAAACCACCGAAATTACTAACCTACTCATTTGTACTCATGGGACCACACGAAGTGTGTATATCAACTCATACTAAATCATTCTCTCCCAAGCTTCTTGCAAGTAACTCCATCATGGAGAAGTTGATTAACTGCATCACGTAACCTGATGTAATCATCAACAGTGTTGTACACCTGATGAGAAATACGAGCATACCCCGTTAGGCAAGCATTCACATCCACAGATCCAATCTCCCCATCTCTTGGAGCCTGAAAATATATGGGGACTTCGACGCCAAAATGATCTCTCAAGTGTGTCCTTAACTTCAAGGCATCATCGTCACACAAAATACCCAATCCCGAAGGCAATCCAATCATCGCCATGCTAGGGCACATTTCTGGAGGTGAACCAAGATTTGTTCCCCAAGCCTTAGCCAACATTTCACCCATTTCCACTACTTTGTCATGATTATGCTTCTGAATTCCCATAAGGCCACCTTGAAACCTATTAATGAAATCTACAGCTTCAGGAATTACGAGTTGAGAGCTGTAGTCTCGTGTACCAATCCAAGCACTCTCGATAGCCAATCCATTCCCATATTCATGTGAAACCACAGGGTGATGTAAATCGGGCGATATGGGTGACTTTCGGCAGTATAAAAATGCAACAGAAGGAGGACAGAAAAACCATTTATGCAAATTGCTTACATAAAAATCAGCTCCGATATCCTTGACATCAACATGAACACTGCCAATAGCATGAGCAGCGTCCACAAACACGCGTTCAACACCTTCCTCCCTACAAATCTTAACCAATTCCCGAGCGGGAACGACAACACAAGGCATCGAGGTTATATGATCTATTATCGCTAGCCTTACAGTCCTGCCGTTTGCCTTACCTCTAGCCAAGCCTTTCCGAAACTCGGCAATAATTTCTTCATTGGAGTTTACAGGGAAAGGCAAGTGAACCACGATAACAGAACCGCCAGCACGTGTGACATAGGCCTCAATCGACTTCTTTACAGCCTGGAAAGCGCAGTGGAGCATGACAACAGCATCTCCCTTTTGGAATCTCCCTTCCGCAAAAGCCCATCCAACATGCTGTAGAACTATGGCAGCAGCAGTGGTGGCATTGTCGACGATGGAGACTTCATCGACGCAGTCGGCATTTACAAGCTCCTTAATAATGGAGCGGGAGCGCATGATTTGGCGCTGAAGATGGTTAAAGAAGAAATCGTCCGGCTGGCGGAGGAATCGAAGCTGCCAGAGCTTCTGAGCGGCTATGATGGAAGCAGGACAGCTGCCGAAGCTGCCGTTGTTGATCCGAGCGATTCCCGGCTGGTGATGCGCGAACTCCTCCCTAATTTCAGCTTCCGATATCAAGGAGATTTTTGGCTTCTTGGAGACGTGGTTGCCATCGCCATTAGCTTCGAGCTCCATCTTTGATTGGGGCTAGGGTTTGTCGCCGGCGAGATTACCGATTACAATCAATTTGGGAAAGGAAGCCCCACATTAACTGATACCCATTTCAGTTTCTAATTCTATCTTATAACATACCCAATAGTGGAGAAAGACATTAAAAACGCGTTTTTGTAAGTGCGATTTCAGACACACAAACTTGTTTTATTGATATTTATTTAGAGATGCATATGATAATAATATACATGATATTATTAGCCGGCTTTCGATATTGATCAGTTTTCATCATATTTTGATTCCGGCCAATAAAGTAAAGAAAAATGTAATAAATGAGGACAACATTGGAATAACTTAAATAAAGCATTCACCTTCTTCGAGCTTTTCAACCTCATCCATAGCGTCACGAAGATCGATGGTTATTGGAGAAGATCGAAGCCAATTCTGAGCACAAATGAGACTCTCAACTGTTTTTGGATGTAATGAACTACGAAAAGGGTCAAGTATGCGTCCCCCTGTACTTCGGTTTGGTTTGGTTCGATTCGATTTACCTTTTTCTAAACCTTGAACCAAAACAATATTTGCGGTTTGAAAATTTTCCAAACCATGATTGACTAAAAACCAATCAAAACCATACAGTTTGGATTGGCTTAACAGTTTTGTTCAATTTGGTTCGGTTCTTGAACACCACTAGTTCAACTTAATATAATACTAAAAATAAATTTTCATGTTGCTAATTATTTGCACTACCGTGGATTGCATCTTTAAAGGTGGATTCGAATTTGATTAAAATATCAAGTAACTGGATTACGAATTTGAGGATTTTGTTACATGTAATAATGATCATGATCCAATTTTTCGTACTTAAAATGGAAAAGAAGGAATAAAATATCCCAAAAGGATAATAAATATCCAACAAGTGCTGGCAACTCATCTAATACAAACTTAGTCATGTGTAGATTATAATTCATTACTATCTTGCAAAGAGAATTTTATTGACAAACTTATGTTTTAGAGAAAAATAGAATGCTAATCAATAATCGAAGAATAGGAAATTTGTTAGAGATTATATAATTGTCAAATAAAGATATTTCCAATACTGTATTAAATGCTGAAGATAGATATCATGCGTTGAACTCGAATGCCCTTTTGCTTAATAGTTACTCCAATAATATCGTATAATCAAATAATGCGAAG
Source organism: Dorcoceras hygrometricum (assembly GCA_001598015.1). Taxonomy (NCBI): domain Eukaryota; kingdom Viridiplantae; phylum Streptophyta; class Magnoliopsida; order Lamiales; family Gesneriaceae; genus Dorcoceras; species Dorcoceras hygrometricum. The sequence goes on from KQ987269.1 coordinate 453,042, forward strand.
TAATAAATTAGATAATAAAATAACATGTAAGAAGAATGGATAATAAAGATATATATATAATGCACTTGCAGATTTCTCGTTTTGAAATTCAAAAGACATTTGACCGTTGGGCTGAATCTAAATAAGGAGAATCAAGATTGCAGCAGCATCTCTCCAGTAGAGAGAGAGCTCCATGTCGGTCGATGCACCCAGACGCCATGGCTGGCAAAGCCCACTCCACCCTTTACAGGTTCAAGTATCCACCATAGATCTTCTGCAACTACTGCTTCTGCTTCTAATTTCAGCTATTGAGCGCAGGGGACATCTCCTCAGTCCACCATTGTCACTTAGTTTTAGCTACTGAACTTTTTATTCGTTACGTAACCAGTTTGTTTTGCTTTTTGAGATACATGTAACATATGTGGTTTTTCTTGATCTGGGTTTTGATTCTTGAAATATATTGCAGCTCGTGGGAATGGTGGTTTTCGGTTTCCTAGTCGCAGCTTTTTACTGCTTTCTGGGCCTTTTCCTAGGCAACAGAGCAGCGGAGATCACCATTACAACTGTTTTCTCAGTAGTGGTACATCAAATATCTTTTCCGCTTGTCCGAGGAACAAAGGGCAGCGTTTGATAGTATAGTAACATCTTATTTTCTTTCATATAATATATATGCAGGCAGTTTCTGTTGCTCTTCTGTTTTTGAGGTGTGCGGCCATTGATCCTAGCGACAAGAGTAGATTTAGATTCAGAAAGAAGAAAAGAAAAGGCAATTTTGCTGGGTTCCAAGGGCTGGATTATGGATATGTCTTCAGCAAGATTTGCGTGAGATTCTTCAGAAGAATGGAGCGCAAGATCATGAAGACTTGGATCAGAAGGAAGTATGAGGATCCATGCAAAGCCAGCATCCAATTGGAACCTCTAATCCCATTTCCCCTTGTTCTCAAGGATGATTCTGTTCCACCTAACCCGAAAGACGACGATATCTCATTTTGCTCCCTCTGTGATTTCGAGGTGAATTTAGTTTTAAAGCTTTTGTTCCAATGTTGTTGAAAAAAACTTCAAGCGAATTCATTATTCCCCCGATCAGGTTAACAAGTACAGCAAACATTGCAGAACTTGCAACCGGTGCGTCGAAGGATTCGATCACCACTGCAGGGTATCAGATAATTTATCTTACTCTCTTTGCCCCAATCATAGATACATTAGCAATTTTTTCATTTGGGCTGTTTCAGTGGCTGAACAATTGTGTTGGGAAAAAGAATTACTCGACCTTCATTCTTTTGATGACTTTTGTCTTGATAATGGTTAGTAACTTCCTGATCAATCTCTAATCATTTTATTCAATTCATTAATATTCTCGACATGATGTGCTGGTTATGTTGCTGCAGCTTACAGTAGAAGGGGGAACCGCGGTTGCGGTATTTGTCAGGTGCTTTTCTGATAGCAAAGGGATAGAGCAAGAGTTAAGGAGAAGACACTATGACAACTTCCCTAGAGGAGTTCTTGCTGCGGCATCAGTAATTTGCTCAAAAGTTTTAACTTTTTGACATCACATCACCACCTCAAGTTGCTCTAACTCTCAGTTATTATATTACAGATATTATTGGTTTTGGTGACGGCCTATAGCATGGCTGCATTGGGTCAACTTTTTTTCTTCCATCTTGTTCTAATCAGAAAGGTACAGCAGCAATATGCATCCTTACATAACTAAAAAGAGAACTTGTAACAGACTTTGGTCATATTCATTTATATTTTATCAATACTGTTCTACTGGAAACTGTTTGATCAAGTATGGGATAGAAAACTCAAGATTGATGACACCGTTCTTGACAGGGAATATCAACTTATGATTACATTCTAGCAATGAAAGAAGAGAACCAATTTGTAGAACTTGAGTCATTTGAAGATTCAGATTCAGAATTTTCTTCTGATGAGAGTATTGACTACGATTCACCTGAAAAGCCTTCATTTCTTTCACGAATTATATTCAAAGGTGGAACGATAAACAACCAGGTACATGTAGGTAGTATTCATCTTTCTCCATTACATAGTGGATTTCGTGAGATGATGGAGTATATATTTGGCTTGATTTCCAGAACCCACAAAAATTGTCCATAAAGGTTGATGATGAACCAGAATCATTGTCCATCTTGAACAAAAAGAAAGGTTTCCACGCGAGCATTGATCCATGGAGACTAATAAAACTGAGCCGAGATAAAGCTATACTTGCAGCTGACAAGGCAAGGGAAAGACAAGTGAAACACAAGCAGATTGTTGAAGGTGATTCACTGAAGCCCTTACCTCTAGAAACAAAAAGTGGACCATTGGTGAAAACAGATAACAAAGATGCAGGATTGTTAAGCCTGGTGCCTCTGCCTCTCGTTTCCAAAGGAAGGTTTTTAAACTCACCAAGACAGTTTTCAAGTCCAAGAAAACGACTTTCATTCTCCCCAACGCAGCAGCCCGGTTCTGGTGGCGCTGGCGGACCATCCCCAAGGCACAAGTATAGAAGCGGTTTTGATTTGAAGTTGACTCAAGTCTCAAGAGAAATGGAGAACTATATATCCAGGCAGGTCTTGTGCTCAGTTTTAAGGAGTGATGGTAGCGAGGCTTCTCCTAGATGATTGGGGAAAGAAACATAAAAAACATGGCTCTACTCTCAGCCTTGGAGAAAATCTAGTTGTTTATTATTTGGAAAGAAACATTACAAATATGGCTCTACTCAGCCTTGGAGATATTCCAGTTGTTTTTTTTACTTGCTTTAGTTCTATGTTATATGGATGATATATCCAGGCAGGTCTTGTGCTAAGTTTTAAGGAGTGATGGTAGCGAGGGTTCTCCTAGATGACTGGGGAAAGAAACATCACAAACATGGCTCTACTCTCAGCCTTGGAGAAAATCTAGTTGTTTATTATTTGGGAAAGAAACATTACAAATATGGCTCTACTCAGCCTTGGAGATAATCCAGTTGTTCTTTTTACTTGCTTCTAGTTCTATGTTATATGGATGATATATCCAGGCAGGTCTTGTGCTAAGTTTTAAGGATTGGGGAAAGAAACATAACAAACATGGCTCTACTCTTAGCCTTGGAGAAAATCTAGTTGTTTAATATTGGGGAAAGAAACATCACAAATATGGCTCTACTCAGCCTTGGAGATAATCCAGTTGTTCTTTTTACTTGCTTCTAGTTCTATGTTATATGGATAATATGATAAAATTTCACACACAGGTTTCTCTGACTCTGACTCTGACTCGGACTCGGACATTTAAGTTGTGTTTATAAGAACCCCCTTTTGACTCTCCACACAAGGCAAACAAAGGGCATCACTAGCTAATGGATTGTGCCCAGGGGTGGTCAACGGTCGGTCTCACCTGGTTTTTATGTAATTACACTTTGATTTTTGGTTTATGGTTTTAAAAATGTTCGATCCGATATTCAAATCATTTTATTAAGGTTCGAGCCAATTTTTAAGTATTACGATTTTGTCCATATGATCGGTTTTATATGGTTTTAAAAAGAAATCCAATTAAAACATTATATATTGTTTTGAAAATGGAAGATGTAAATTGCTTATTTAAATTTGGTTCTCTATAATATCAGTTATGTTTTATATTTAATTAACTTTGAATAAATCTAATGAATATTTAAATATATAGTTATATTATTAAAATCGAAAGCTTAAATAAACACGTGACTTTGTAAATATTTGTCAAAACAAAACTCGGGTTATATTCGATTATAAACTAAATAAACTCAAAACATTCAAGAATCAATCTCCACTGCATTACTTGCATCAGTTACAAAGAACATTCAGAAATTTGATAGATTATTTTTTCCTTGTGGGAAAGAAACTTAATAGGATACTTAAACAAAACATCCGAGCATTTGACAATTTCTCGGTTTCTCCTGAGTATTGATAAAATCCAGCCAACAGCAATTTTAATATTTCTACTTCAGATACAAAAAGAAAGAGGGAAGAAACATTCTTATACAGTTTTAAAACAATGTAGTATCTCAATCTTTAGCGTAATGAAAATAAGAAGGTATACAGTAGGCATTCGGGTTTATGTTGAAGCCAGTGAAAGAATTTTTTCGTAAAGACAGGTGGTCTTGAATGCACTTGCCTCCACAGACGAGACGAGCAAGTCCTTGATTTCATCGTTATTATTGAATAAACGCTCAAGACGATAAATCTGCTGCATGGACAACAATAACTAAAGCAGAAGATAGGGTGTTCCTTTCACAGATAATTTAAATCCTGTTGTAGCTCGACCACATTGATACAACTCCCAGCACAATCCACAATTGACCAACTTACACCAATCCAGAAGAACGGAACCCAATTCAGAAGTCATTGGTCCAGGGACATGTGGTATTGATTTGAGTGGTATTCATTTAAATTCCCCGTCAACCTATATATCATGAAGAGGGCACGGAAGTCACGACTGGATTCACATCATCACGATCATTAGCATCAGATTTAACACCGTCTGAACGTTGTTGTTTGTTGTTCTGCTTCACCATGACCGGCTGGAACTGGGGGAAGTGCAACAAATTTGACGAATTCAGTAAGCACAGCAATAGAGATGGAAATGCCCATGAAGATTGATTCGCAATCTCACGCAAAGACATGTGACGAGTAGACAAAGTAGAGTTGAACTCCATACCTGGTAAATCGCATATATAACATTTCTTCTTATTCGTGCCATCATATCAATGAAAAGATTGTAGCCCTCAAGTTTGTACTCAATAAGTGGATCTCTCTGTGCATATCCCCGTAAACCTACAGCCTGCTGTACAAATTTAAGTGCTTGCAAATGCTCCTTCCATAGGCGATCTATGTTGGACAATATAAGGAACTTTTCTGCTTCTTTCATCAAACCAGGAGCTTCTTTCTCCACTATTTCCTGGAACAAATGGAAGGAAATAATGATTCATTACTGATAATACCGTAAATGTTTATATTCTTCCAGTTTACTATTCAACATGGTGCACATTGCTAACCCGTTTCTGCATGTATGCTTCACGTCCACGAAGGTGGAGGTATTCTTTTAAGTCATCATAATTGGAGCATTTAGATTCAAGCACATCTGGGGTCAAATCATTCAAAAGATAGCAATATCTACAAATGAAATACAAACGAGTGAGAAAGTAGCAATATTTCTGCTAAATATTCCAGAACAGAGAAATAACACAAGGAAGATAAAAAAAAAAAACGTTTAACTCCCTTAGTGATTGATATCTTGTCAATTTATTTACAAGTTTAAGTATTAGCACAAAAAAAACACCAATATGAAAACAGGCTACTGCAGGGAGCAACTGATCGTGAGAATAAATAAAGAATTATTCTTGTCAGAGCAAGTAGGTGAGACTAAAACTTCAAAGTGATGCAAACAAATTAGAAATACTCTTGCATATCTGCAGTATGACGCTTACTGTTGAAGTTTTGCAGTAAGCTTCTCAAAATTCCAGGTCTCTCGTGGAGCATCAGAACCAATATTCGCCTAGGTAATTATTAAGATAAAAAGTTACAGCCTCTGGTTGTGTAGTATGGAAGGCAAAAGTCAGATCAAAGTTAAACAGTTAATCACCTCCAGAATATCGTCCATTGTTAACTCAGCATATTCAACAAGGAGAAATTGAAGATCATCAGACTCTAAGGCTCTTCTTCTCTCACTGTATACCCGATCTCTTTGACTGTTCAAAACCTCATCATATTCAAACAATTGCTTTCTTATGTCAAAAAAGTAATTTTCCACTTTTCTCTGAGCTTCATCCAGTGCTCTTGTCAGCATCTTGGATTCAATTGGTAAATCTTCAACTCTGAAAGCTCTCATCAAACCCTAGATATTAGACTAGAGTCAAACTCTAAACAGCAGCGTCCCTGTCAATAGTGATAAATCTTGAAAACAAAAATTACCTGAATTCTATCTCCACCAAATATGCGAAAGATGTTATCTTCAAGACTGAGAAAAAACCGGGAACTTCCAGGGTCGCCTTGTCTGCCACTACGGCCACGCAGCTGCACAACAAATAACATGATAAACTAGAAGATATAGAAGCCAAATTAAACAAATAAGTTGACGTCAGCACAAAAGTTTGTGGTAATTTATCACCATGACGTAACTCATCAAAAGGAAAGAGCCACACCTGGTTGTCAATTCGGCGTGACTCATGACGTTCTGTACCCACAACATGAAGCCCACCAGCTGACACAACCTGAGCACCAATTTAGGAAAACTCTATTACAACATGGTTGGAGGGAAGATAGACTTTTCCCAGATTTGTAAAGGTTATTTTTGTTTATGTTTCAGCTAACTAATAGATGAACCGGTTGTATGCAGTGGATCATATGCTACCGGAACAAAATTGGAAAGAAGTAGGATAAGCCACAAAAAAGAAATACCAGAAGTTAACAAAGTATTCCATTGAGAATAGTAGTTGTCATTTTACATAAGAAATGAATCTGCTGAGTACCAATTACCTTCTCCCTCTCTTCTTCTGTGTAAACCTTATACTCCCGAACAATGTCAAGAAAAGCCATACGGAGCTTTGAAATTACTTCATCCTGAACAGGACCCTAGACATTCAAGCGTTTAGTTATTAGTTTGGACGTGTTTATTCATAATATGCTTATGTCCAATTTAACCTCCAGCTTTGAAATTAATCAAGGAGCCTATAAAAAAGACATAACCACCTTTTCACAAGAATATGACAACCGCTCTTCAGCTTCGAGTTCAGTCAATGACCTCTGACCCCATGTTGTGACTGCCAACTGTACAGCCTCCTCAGCCAGTTTAGAGCTCTCTTTGGATAGCATGCATGGAAATAGACTCTCATTAACCTGGGACATCAAGGTTTTGATGATGCGTAAGAGAACAGGCTGTGTTAAAAGAACTCAAGCAAACACCAACCTTCCATGTCTTCTTCGGAGAAGGTTTCTTAACTGAAACATAACCTCCTTCAGCAGGCTTTACAACTCTGTTCGGTTATGAAACATACACACAAAAAATGAGTCAACATCTTGCACATGTTTAAAATTTTATTTTCCTGACATCAACATATCACCCCCTGATTTAAAAGATTTCATTTCGGACATGACACGATGTTTCAAATTTATCTGGAATATTTCTTTAAACAATCCTAAAATTATTTTTTTTAATGATCCTAAAATTATTTATAAAATGCTTTATATGGCAGGATTGAGGATTCTGATGATTTCTTTAAACCACTAAGCCTTTGTCAATCCCCAAAAATGTGTGTATACTTGCAATTCGATATGTCCAATATGTGTTATAGCTATAAAACTCCCAAAAAGGCAAAACAGATGCAAAACACCTCAGATTAAGTTTTTGAACCTGAGTACTGCTTTAGGTTGAGACTGCAAAGATACCTTGGCATCAGCATCTCACGTAACTTCAACCTTGCCATAAATTCTGCATTACCACCAAGGATTATGTCAGTCCCACGACCAGCCATGTTTGTTGCAATTGTAACTGCCCCTAGTCTACCACTCTGAGCCACAATTTCAGCCTCTCTTTCCACATTTTCTGGTTTTGCGTTCAGAACCTTTAAAGATGCACACCAACTTAAGAATGCTCCCCCATGAAACCAAAATAAGAGAATTAATAGGTCAATATTAGAAGAACATCCATATTAAATAGTCACCTCATGGGGGATTCCAGATTCACGAAGTTGGACAGATAAGGCATCACTTTGCTCAACACTGGTTGTTCCGACAAGCACTGGCCGGCCTGCTTTGTTCATCCGAGATATCTCTACTATGACTGCCTGCCATTTTCCTGTGGTTGCCCTAAACACTACATCGGACTCTTCCTTTAAGGTATGAAGGCAAGAGGAAGGGTGAAAGTTAGAGGGAGTTCTAAGACATAAGACTAATATAAATAACAGTAACCAGTGAGCCTTTAGCAAAGTTCTACGATAATATCAACTATCACCAGAAATTCTTGTTGTAGAGATGCTTCAACATTTTCACATGCTTGACAATCGGTACATATTCAAGCATTTTCAAAAAAGTAAATAAGAAGCATCATTATTCCAAGGGGATGGCAAGAATTAAGAAAGGACCTTTCTTATCATGGGTTTGTTTGTGGGAACAATTGTCACTTTGAGCTTATATATGCTCCCGAACTCTGCGCTTTCGGTGGCAGCCGTGCCAGTCATGCCACAAAGTTTTGGAAACTAAATCAATCATTGAAGACAAACATCAAATCTTCCAGCCTAGAAAAGGGTAACCCCACAATCGCCTGACAGATCATGATGTACGTCTGTTCTTCAAGAGAATTCACTAACCTGTAAAAAGAAGTTTTGGTAGCTGATAGACGCCAAGGTCACTGTTTCATTTTGTATAGGTAGTCCTTCTTTTGCTTCAACTGCTTGATGAAGTCCATCACTCCAGCGTCTCCCCTATGAGCAATTTAAAACTAATTCATGTTTTTCTATCATAGTTTTCCTCTTTGGTATCTCAACCTTCCATTGATATAGGTTACATTTGAAAATTAAAATGTCATTACCAGTCATTCAATAGCCAAACTCAGAAAAACTAGCTAACATGGAAATCAAACACACATACACAGATATATAGATATCGTCAGATAATTACCTGATAAAAGCAATATCAAATTATATGAGTGCAAAACAATGTTTGAGGTGCTCATTGTGCTTTGATTGGAGAACATGATCTTATATCTCAAATATTTTTTGAAAATATATTTAACAAATATAAAAGTGTGACAGAACATCATTCTTTGATTACAAAAGAATTTACAGCGCCAAAAGGATAATAAACCAAAAAGGAAAAAAGAGAAGAATTTTATGTGCGAAACAAATTTCTAAAATTGTCTGTTCCAATTGTGAAAAGACTAAATATCTGTCTACGATATTTTTGAAAAACAGAACAACTATATTAATACCTTAATCTTAATAGTTAAATAAGAGTTTCAAGATTGCCAATTTTAATTAGAAAAACTAATGGCAATAAATATGAGTAACGAATAAGAAGGTAAAGAGTTCACAATTATATGTTATTTCACTAAAAAAGTACAACAATTTAGCATTAAAGTCATTGCAGTATGTAAGAGCAACTATACAAATTATTTCAAATATGTTGTATTTTATAAAATTATAATACTGGTAAAGAGCATTGCTCCATGATTAATGTCGAAAATTAATTTGATCTATACATTTGAATTTGAGGATTTATTTGAAAACCATTGTAACAGCTAATTTCAAAGCAAATGAGTAGTCACAGAAATTCCCACATAAATTTTATGAGAGATGTTGAAACTTAGACTAGATTGACGTCCTAAATATAATCTTTGATTGAATATATTTTTGTACTCTTTTAAAATACCTAACGAAAATAACAACAAATAAAATAATTTTACAAATAGTCATTATTGATCATGATGAAGCATGTTGGTGATACACGACAAGTATACATGACCTGACTCCACAGCATCTCGGATCATTTACTAGAAAAAATTGGTAATAAATGATATATATACAGAAAAAATCATATATTTAATGTTGATTTTTTTAATTTTGTACCAAATAATAAGTGAATTCATGTGTGATGCATGTATCTTTTGATAGAAAAAGGAAATAATATTGATCAGGAGATCCTCATCTGGAAACTGAAGGGGATAGAAAAGCACCATTCATAGGCAGCCACCGAATTTCGGTATGACGATGAATCCTCTAACTTCAAGATTTTAATTTGTTGTACAGTTGTCATACATGCCCACATGCTAATATAGTAGGAATAAGCACAGCAAGCCACCAAAAATGCGATCACACAGAGTAAGAGAGATAAGAGAGAAAGCAACATTAGAGGGAATGATTCATTATAATGATAAATGAAAATACTCTCATGTTTCTTCTTTCGTTTTGTCCTCCAAGCACTCGATCACTCGATAAAAATGTATAAGTTACCTGCATTACTCGGCCAGTAAACTCATCCACTATAAGAACTTCCTTCCCTCTGATTATATAGTTCACATCTCTAAGAAAAAGTTCCTTGGCTTTGATTGCGTTCAATATATATGATGCCCACTGCTCCCTTGGATCATATAGATCTTTTACATCCAGAATTTCTTCTGCATCTGCATAACCTTGTTCTGTAAGTAAAACATTTTTTTGTTTCTCATCAACCTGCACCAAGTCACAATAATTTAGCGAAAAATAAAAAGATATTATCTTGACTATCAGAATGAACTGCGCACTGCACACAGTATGGTCAATTTTATTGCAAACTATTATTACTTGCAGACAACTCTCTAACAAATATAACATCAAATGTACATTCGAGAAAAACTATAAAAAATTATGTGCTCGGTGAGGATTTGATTTTCCAATACAGTAAATACCAATCGTAGTTTGGGAAGGAAGTTGTTGCATTGAGTTACATGCCAACCATAGTTTGGGAAGGGAGTTGCATGCTCAATGCAACAAACAAGGTTTATTTCATCATACTCATGTAAGGATATCCTACTTACAAGCAGAAACAGAAAAAAACCTTACAGTGTAATGAACATCTCGCTCAAATACGGTGGCTATTTTAGCAGATTTATAGTAACGGTCGCTGGGTTTTTCAGCGGATCCAGATATGATGAGAGGAGTCCTTGCTTCATCAATGAGGATAGAATCTACCTCGTCAATGACACAGTAACTGAAACCTCTCAAGACAAGTTCATCAACACTCTGTATGGTCAAAATTTAGGGCGTTTACTCAGAAAAAAACATATATCATGTACAAAAACATATATCATGTAAAACATATAAAAGCACTTAATATGATATAGAAATTTAAAAACAAAAAACATCACATTCCGTGGCAAGATTATCTCTCAAGTAATCAAATCCTAGCTCACTGTTCGTAACATATGTGATGTCACATAAGTAGTTTTCCCGCCTCTGTTCGCTGGTCATATTTTCTGTCGAAAATTAAATTATTGTCAGAAAATAGAAGTATCATTCTTGAGAATCATATTGCAGATCAACATATATAAATCGGAGATCCTATAAACGTTTGAAGAAAAATTCGAAATTTAAAAGATATCAACACAACATTATAGTGAATAGGTACACAATGAAAAAGATCGAGAAAGGACTTTAAAAGAATGTGAAAAAAAACAAGCGAGTAGAAATAATGTTATGTTATTGTTCCAGATACGCCAGCTCCTAACCACATCCGACCTATATGCCCACATAAGACCAAAGGAGAAGTGGAGATGGAGAATCATAATGTCCAGTTAAGAAATGTTAAAAGAATTCGTGCAGTTAAAGGAATGGAAAGAGAATGTCAAGTTAAGGAATGTTAAAAGGATACGAGTAGTTTTTAGTCACCCGCGACAGAACTAAACAATACTTGAGGCTTCTAAGTTCAAACAGAAAACAGAATAATGGTACTTTGAGCAGAATGTTAGTTGATGATTTAGAACTAATGACAGCGGCTTGTATTTGAACGTAAGAGATTCCCCAACAAGTGATGATAGCAAGTCACAAGTAGAACGTACGTTGGATTAGGCCAACCTTCAATCCAAGAAAACGTGGAACCTGACCAACCCATTCACAATCTCGTCGAGCTAAATAGTCATTGACAGTAACAACATGTACGCCTTTCCCAGACAATGCATTTAAAAAGGCAGGCAATATAGCAACAAGTGTTTTCCCTTCTCCTGTTTTCATTTCAGCTATTTCGCCTTTGTGAAGAACCATTCCACCTATGCAACATAAATGAACAGAAGATTTAACAAGTAAAGTGAAATGAAAAACTGTAGTCACAGAAAAGTGAAAATAATCCAAATTCCAAGACTCCTTATCCTTCCTTCCAACTTAAGCAAGCCGACTAATGTGGAAGGGATAAAGCTGCAGTACAAATTGGTATTCTTCCATCAACAAGAAAAGGAGTTCACACACGAATAAGACTCAAATTAAAGAACCAACCAATCAGCTGCACGTCGAACGGACGAAGGCCTAGAACCCTTTTCGAAGCCTCTCTCACTACAGAAAATGCTTCCTGCAATAATACAAACTATTCAATCCCAGAGGAGAATAAGTGTGACAACATTAAATAACGAATGACTGTAGCATAATAACTCTTATCTTTTTTTCAAAAGAACTAGATTCACTCAAGAATACGAGGAAACAATAGAAAAAACATCACCACGGAGTGATCTCAGAACTAAACATTCGTATTTACGGGAAAGTGAGTAGTGAGAAGCCGCGTTGTTCCATCAAACTAGTTTTTTGGATAAAATAAGAAGCATGCTAAAGATTATCTACTATCGTACGTACAGGTAAGAGGGAGTCCAAAGAATCACCGCGGCAAGCGAGTTGTTGCAAGGCAGAGGTCCTCTCCCTCAATTGAGAATCAGACAGAGACGAAATCTGGGCCTCCATACTATTGATAAGTGCCACAGTGCTCGCGTACTGCTGCCGGGTGGCCTCTCCGGTGTCTGTTCCCGTCCCGAAAATCCCGCCCAGCAATCCCCCCAATGCAGCCGTCGTGACGGGTCCCCGCCTGGGACACGGACTTGTTATTTCTCTCACTACGGCTCTTCTTCCTGCACCTCCAACTAATCTGAATGGGCTGTTTCCAGGCAAACTGCCCCTCTTGCAGAGGGTGAAGTTGGAAGAAAGACCAGTGAAGGTGGGAAAGGAGCCATGACCTGCTGCCACCAGCGGCGACTCAACTGGCCGTGCGACTGCCATCTCTCGTAATTGCTTCCCGCCCAGTCCCAGAATTGGTAGACGCGGATTACTATGAGTAAATGTGTGAGAGGCTGAGAGTCGAGGAATCGTTAGCGTTGGCTGTGAGATAAGACACGATGGAATGCTTTTTTATAACAGTAATAACCGTGTTCACGGTTGGTCTAATTGATCATTAGAAGGGATCATGATATGCTTTTCCAATTAATTTTTCTTAACAAAATAATAATAACAATTAGCTGAGTGGATACTTTTGTCTCGATATCGATTAGCCATTCCATTTTAATCCATGAAATTAAATATAAAAATAACATTTTTATTAAAATTAAATATAAAAAGAATATTTCATAATCTAAACTATCTAATTATAAGTCATTTTCGACATATCAAAAATGACGATGGATTGTCGCCCCTTATTTCGTTTATAACATGTCTATTTTAGAACATAAAAAAAAAAGGCTTGGTGTGTGTGAATTAAGTGGTTTTGTTCTGGAATCTGACACTACTGCAATGAAATGAGATTCATTCTTTGATGTGAAACATTTTATTTAGAGGCATGTGAAGCACTCTATTTTCTAAAAATTGCAGGAGGATGAGTTTACCATTTTTAAAAGATAATGTTTTAAATTGATATGAATAGTAAAATAGTAAGGCAAGTGTAATGGGGATAAAGTACTCTAATTTACACATTCTACAAACGTATTCCACATAGCGCATTTCTATAACATCTTCTTTTCATTTTAGTAACGGTCGTAACTTTATTTAGAAAATATTAAGGTTTGGGACAAATTTTATTTTATTAATAAATTCGAGCCCTTGCGATAATAAAATATATTTTAAAAACAAAATTGTGCTGCTCCGAAGTCTTTAAACATGTATGTACTAATGAATAATAATCGTCATCATGTTTTTTAAGATAGTAATTAGACTAATCATGAGTCTAAAGCACAGCCGAAATAGCCATAATTCAACAAGACAAACCCTTAAACAAACAATCCAGTAACTAAATAGACATAGTATATTATGTAGCAGAAGATTGCATCCAATGTCAAGTTATACCATTTCAGTAAACCACCATCTTTATTAAATTTTGTAAAAAAAATTACAATTTCCAACTAAAGAACCCCAAAATTAGCAACTGCCACTGTTATTTGTGTTTTCCAGCGGACAAAGAAACATATATACAAAACAGCGGCCGTTCTCCATTTGTGTTTGCCATAAAGAGTGAACAAGACATCAAAGTCTACTGAGAATCAGTATCTGTCATCATGCAATGGAACTGATGAAATGATACTGCAAAAGCCATGGCAGGACATGGATACAGGATAGCCAGAAAGTAAGATGATATCTCGCCTAGTCAACTGGTTTCTCAGCTTGGTTCTGGTGGCAATACTTTCAGATTCCGCATCCACTCGCAGAAGCTTGGATCGTCAAAGTGAATAAAACTACTTTTCAGCTTTGTCCGCTGTTCCGCAGTCAAAGTTCGAAGCTGAGGAAATCTTGCTTCCTGCATCCGGAAATTAGTTAGAGCTGGATCATTACTCACAAAGGGGTAACGGGAAGTGATAAAGTAGCTGCTACTGGATGGATCATAACTACAGAGCATACAACAAGTGGAATAAAACCAAGACCAAATTTAAATCACCAACCTGTTCGTAAGGTGGGTCTTTGTGTGCTGGTATCAGTCGAGAGACAAAATATCTAGCCTGAGAGCTCCCTTCCTATTATTACACAGAAGAATTCACCGTAGATATTCTAGAAGGGTTAGTCAACATGTGCGAAATGTCTGTTCCAAGTATCAGGTATGCAACCACATCAAATGTTGGCAAGGTTTAAACAAGTTGCATTGGATAAAGAGATTATTGTACTCGAATAACCTTGTCAAACAATACCTATTCAGCCATATCCAATAATACAATTCATGACTTTTTCAAATAACCCAAAATCACATGATCACACCTTGATCGACCACTGCCCACCTCAGACCCCCAATATCCACAAAATTCACCGCCACTATAAACATCACTGCAACTGATCAAGGGTTGAAAGAGGTGTAAGATGATCAATTCTCGTCAAACTTTGATTAAATCCAAATGAATCAAACTTAAATCATCTAATCTCACTCGACCCAGACGGATAACCCCCACCCCCCACCTCCACTAAATTTACTATTCACAACCAGAGCAAACCACAACTTTTTATTTCTTTATTTGATAAATAACAATATTGATGGATGTGAAAAGATCGAATTTATGTAAGCACTGTGGATTCCATTCACCATTAAAACCAGACTAAATGAGATCTAAACTGGATGGTTTACATGTTCTTTCAACCTTGTTATTTGTTTGATGTTGCATCTTCGTAAATATATCACTGTCATTCTTTTGAAAAGAGTAGTATCTACCTTGAATGCAAGAATCCTAGGAGCCGGAAACCTTGTCTCAGTAAGCTCTTCAGCCAATGTCCTACATGCCGCCAAAGCTGCTGCACTTTTACCATCCTGTGCAGCTAGCTCAGCGCCCTGCATATTACCTAATGATGAGAAAGAGGTCTAAGCGCTAAAATAAAATAATACGAGAAAGAACCATTATTGAACTCCATGGGGATGATAAAAAATTAAGAAAAAAGCATTCATATTGTATTAACTCTCTCCTTTATCTCCCCTCTCTCCCAACAGTAGACAAGAAAAAGTGTTTAAATTTGCGAGCAGCAGTACCAAATAACTGAAATCAAATGCTGTTTCCCTGAAGCTATATTGAACACATTTATATGATACAACAAATCTAAGTTGCTGCTGCATACACAAAGCTAAATCTTGCACAGCATCGCCAAAGAAAGCTCAATGTTTTACAGACTCATGCATGTTTCATGTTCCATATACAGAAACAGTCAAATTCTCACTGTTGTTGCAAGTCTAGAATTATATTACAGTCAGGATGTAGATAAGGTTCAAGCACAGTAAACGGTCCATCAATCAGCTATCAAGACACAAATTTTAGTGTAAGAAAAAATATTTATGAGCCAGACTTATGAGCCAGACAGAGGTTGCTTTGTCTGTAATCATATTTGCTTTCAGTAATGCGATTATCACATAGCCTGAACTTCAGAATGACACCAACAAGTGCTACATCCGTCACAACGAGCATGATCTTATATAAATAATATGAACCTTTTCAAGTTTTTACAATTACAATGACCGTCAAAAGATGCTATCACCACTCCTAAAATACCTCCATGAGGAAAGCAGGGTGGGTTCTTAACCACAAATATAAGTAGTTCAAATACTGACCAACATTTTTCAAGTGTTTTATTCTTCAAATGCAGCCGCCATTTCGTAACTTGGTGCAAATGATTTCTTACAAAAAAAAAGGACGGGGTTGAGACCTTCAACAAATGTAGACAAACAAATGACATATATTATATCTTAGAAAAAGAGAGGGTTCTTGACCTTCAACACCTATGTACAAATAAGAGAGAGCTTTTTTGGTTTAAAAAAAAAAGTGATCATTCTTTCAAAAAAAAAATTCATCGCTAACTTTTCAGAAAGACCTCAATAAGAAGCTAACCAAATAAAACACCTGCAAAAATTAACTTTTTTGTACAAAATGACAAAAAACAGATCAAAAACATCCATTGTTATGACCGAAAAAATCAGATATAAAATAGGCTCATACCCTTGGAATCCATTCCTAAGACCAAGTATAAAATTGATCTAGGAAAAGGAAGGGTGGGTTTATGACCCTCCGCATATACGGAAAAATGAAATTGATCATTTTTTATAAATATATCACTAAGAATTTAAACTGAAAAGTGTAACTGCAAGGAAAAAATTAAATTATCTGTCCACAATGACAAAACCCGGATCAGAAACATTCATTATTATGAAGGAAAAGATATCAAAATATAAAATAGCAGTATAGCACCAATAGTTCCCTGTGCTTAAACTAAGAAAAAGACAGAATTTTCAAGTTAATAACTTCTTTGACACATCTTGATCATGCAAGCAGCAGATGAAGGTGAGGTCTAAGAAGAGTAGGAATATTGTTTTGTTTCTCTGGTTAAGTCTATTTTTTAACATCCCGAAAAACATGAGAAATCAGAACTGCACTTCAGGTAGATTATTAAAATGCAAGGATTTTAAACATTTTGGAATTGAGGAACATATGACGCAACTACAGAATACTGTAAAAAAAACGATATATGAGTGATCAAGCTGCCAAAATGTAGAATTGTACCAAATTTCTTTGGAGTACTCAAACCAATCACAACTCTATGTTGAATTCAACTGAATTGTTTGATAAACCAAACGTGACTTGGTACAGAAATGCATACCAACCAAATGAAGATATCTGTCCCATGATCAAGAACAACTGCAGCATCAGACTGCATAGCAAGATCGTAAGCTGGTAACTCCTCAAAAGTTCCACCATCCCGATGCATAAGACATCGTGGTGCCATCATGCGAAGTGATAGATCAAAGGACGCATTGAGGAACAAAGATCGGTAAACAGACCACTCATCTTCATGACCAAGTATACTTCCAAGTAGAGGACCTCTTCTAAGATGGAACAAGTGTTCTGGCAATAATGAGATTTCTTTGGGGTATCGATAAAATTTTGACTTTGGCATCTGGGAACCATACTTACTTGCAACATCTTTAATCCTCTCATCAAGTGTTACTCGCATATCAAGAGCATCTTTTAAGTTTTTTGCTAGAAAAATTGTTCTTTTTCCAATAAGAACAGCAGCAACTTCATCTTGAACACTCTCTAGATACGCTGAAACACTATCCACAGTCGGAAGCCTAATGGTAATCACTCTGGAGATCTCAGCTTGATAAATATTTGAATACTGAATCATAAATTGGAAGTAGACAAAATCACTCTTTATATCTCTGCCAGTCTCCATATATACTGCAAAAGTTTGTGTTTCCTCAACACTCAGCATTTTTACAGCAAGACTACTGTCATTCTTGAATGATTCATGGTTATCATTGTGTGCCTCCTTGCCAGGGCCTATCACTTGATTAACAAAAATATCATCTGAACAACGTATCTCCAATAAACCATGAGAACCAGCAGCCCGAATAGCTGCTCTCTGCAAATTCACACCAAATGCCTCTCCAAAGTCATCATGGAGAATCAGGATACCTCCAGAAGATTTTGCAAGAGGTAGAAAAACAGGAACCCGTACTGGGCATGTCCCAGCACATAGAATGTCAACCACAGTGTTGCGACGATAAGCTTCACAACCAAGATTCTCCATCCACTTCAATGCTAATTTCTCCATATATGCGTAATTTGGATGGGCAAGAGAATGAGGAACTGAACCAGGGCCATAAGTGCTAGGTCCACCAGCACACACAATTATCCTGCTACTTCCACCAGGCCTTTTAATAACACCTCTTGACACTTCAGCTGATGGCCCTTGAATTATAGCCAGGGCAACCTCCACTGCAGTACCTAAGCAACGGTCTCTAGAAGCTTCAGGCAGATTCAATTTATATGCTCTCAATGATGAAAAAATGGCATGTGCAATGGGAAGAGAAGCATGAATCGGTGATAAGTATATTCCGGTCCCATATATCAGTGCTCTCAAGGAGTCCTCACTTGGTGATTTGTCACCAGGAATTACATCAGCAGATGCCATGGATTCTTCAGAGAAATCATACACTGAAACTGCACGGCCATAAAGCACAATTCCAAGTCTAGTAGTTGGTGGTAAGGAATCTACGAATGCATGCAGGGAGCTCTGAAGATGCTGTAGGTGTTGCTCATCTAAGCACTCATCTATCACTAGAACTACAGGGGCTGTTGTTCTAGATTCAGACACTGGAATATAGCCAGGTCTCTTGTTTCCTGTTTGCACATAATCGACAAGAGGGGAAGATAGTTCAGGTAAATTTCGGAGTTCTTCTTTGGTTTGAGCTATGTATTCCCCTTGACTTCCATTCAGACTCCGGCAAATTACACATTGCCACTGGCCTGATTCAAGTAAGATGTTGCAGTAAATATTGGCATAAGACCCGCAACTTTGACATCGATGAGGATCACGTTGAATTACTTGAGGACCTGGTGAAACCTCCCTGCCAGGAGAAATTAATGCACCGAATCCTAAACTAGGAACATTGGCTAGTTTCTTCTGTTTAAGCACCTGAAGGATCAAAATGATAAGGGAAGGCAAAGAAGCAAATTAATCTGTAACTCAAACTACATAAAATAGTATCATATAGTACAAAAGTGGTTTAAAATAAGAGTCCAACACAAATTTTATTCTCCATAACTAAGTGAAGTGGTATGAACGAAACACAACGCGGAACAGGTTTCACATCGTACATAGTTGTAACAGTACTTTCAAAACTCCAGTTCAACATAAGTTCATCAAACACACGATTAAACACTATAGTTTCTAATTAAAAATTTACCTGGAAAAGACCAAATTCCAACATGTACAGTGCGAAACAATAGTTTCTTGAGCATGTAGGACAAAAACAAAAAATACCTTGTGGGCTGAGAATAGAACATTTGGAGATTCCATATCATGCTCCTCTGTAACATCTGAAATTTGATGCTGCAACTCAACTGATCCATTAGAGAAATGGGGAGGAGAAGAAGATGGAAAGGATGAACCAGAAGAATAAGCAATGGGCTGAGGAGTGGCAGGAGAAGTTTTAAATGGAACTGCAGCTGGCTGGAGAGGAGATGAAAACACAGGAGGACCAGGCGGAGTGCTCATGTGAGGAACAGGGCTTCCAGTCCGGATTCCATTTGCTGGAGAAAATAATCTAGGAGGCCTTGTTGATGGGGAAGGAGCCTGGTTTAGTTGTGCCAATGGCGGGGGAGTAAACGTTGGTCCTGGTGGTGAGGACCATGATGATGGTGAGGTGAAAGAAGGAGCACCCAATTGTGTATCAGGGACTTGGAGGGGTGATGGTCTGGCCGGGTCAGTAGAGATGGTAACAGAGGAAGATTGCTGTTTATTGGCCATCAAAAGGTGCTAAATCAAACTAATCCCTCGCGACCTTTGAGTCGAGCACGAGCACCACCCCCAATATCAGAACTTACAACTTAATTCAACTTTCTGGCATCTAAAATATTCGCCTCACCCAACGAACCTCCGCATCGAGGGAAATCAGCGCAATGGGGATTGACTGAAACACAATTCAAAATTTACAAGGGACGATTCTTCAGGCAATCTTAACATCAACAATACCTAAAATATCCTACCCAAAGAAAAAAAAAATGCCGCGATCTTGCCCTAATTGAAAACTGCTTACCTAGCGATCAGCTGTTAATCTGGGTAAGAATAGTAAACAACTTGGCTGATTGCTAATTCAGCGCAGGAGGAACAACCGCTTAAAATAATGTAACTCCAAAAACAGGAATATGTTTCCCAGCATTCAGATCGTAAGAGACGTACCTCGATTCGCTAATTCTTTGAAACAACAAGAGATCCTGTCACCGTCACCACAATTCGATCAGATAATTTGTCCGGTTGGGTTTGGTGCTAGGATCTAAAATCATGGGCCTGGACTGGAGTACTGGGGTTCTAGTGCGCGTATCTGCAGGGGAGAGGTTGTTGGCGCGTGGAGATCTCACCTACAAGCTGGCAATAGCTACGCAATTGATTGGCAGCTGATACGACACAAAGTCCACGTCATTTGTGGGAATTGATATCTAATTCCGTCAATTCAACCGGTAACATCCGGCAAATACTATGTTGAACGTCGGGTAAATCTTCAGTTCTATCTTCAGCACAGCTGTTAGCTCAATATGTTTCCATGTGACGCAGTTTCATCTGGCATGTTGGTGAAGCATAGATAAGTCCGCCTAAAACTACCGTATCTACATGCTAGTATCGAATGTTTTAAATCGTGTGTTTTATTCTTAAGTCTGGTTTCACGGATTCGATTATCGTGGAACATATTTTTTACTAAAAATACTGTGAGGTATGTTCTGAAAGTTAGTCCGTTATATATGTTCTCTCCCCCGTACCCCGCCTACTCATATATATCCCTCTATTGGATCAAGAAAACTCTGATCTATATAAAACCATTAATAGATTAACCTTTTTAAAAAAATAGTATCGAATGTTTTATAAGGACATATTTGTAATCATTGATTTCGGACTCTAAAATCTCTTCCCAGTCTATAAATTTTTTTTCACATGAATTACGAGTTATTGACTCATAAATTGTATATGTATATTAATTGTGATGTAATTAGACCATATTCAATCTGAAAAACTTATACGACGGATGGTATCTCGTTATTATCCCTACTCATTTTGCAATTATTTGAGTTACATAAATTGTGTTTTGTGTCTCGTTTGGTTGCCTACTCGAGACATAATATTGATCTATTGTTGATGGTCACATTATAAATCATTTATTTTTTGCTATTTTGTCACCACTATATTGTCAGGAACAGTGGATTCGTATAATCCATAATCAATTATTTTGTATCATAAGCAAAAAATCAATGGACTTTGATGAACAGCAGTTCTCCTAAAAGAACTAAAAGCATTGTTTTCTTATTCTATAAGGCTGATGAATATTGAATTGAATATTTGTCATCTTTAACAAAATTATAGTAGTTAGGGATTATTTAATAAAATAAATCCATACATATCCAACCAATCAAAAGAATAAGCTATGCACAAGTCACACATATACTGATATTTTCTATATCTATTAAATTTTGTAAAATTAACAAAGTCTTTATATATCATTAGCTTTTAAAAAAAAAAAAACTGTCTCTAGCATTTTCAACACTCTAAACCATTAGCAAATTTGCGGTGTTCATACTCCATACTCAATTTTAACATATAAAATGGCCATTAATCCCGGGAAAAATGCAATCATAAATTGTGTTTAATTCTTAATGATTTTATATGACTCGATTCATAACAAATGCTGATATTGTAAAATTGAGCCACTTATCATTAAGGGGCTTAGCCCCTGTATAGATCATAGACGTTTTGGCCCATACAGGTGGTAAATGGAGGGATATGTACGAATAGGCAGGGTTTTTAGGGAAATGACTCATATAACGGACTAATTCCAAGAGCATACCCCACAACATTTCAGTGAAAACTATGCTCCATAAGAGAATCGAACCGGTGAAACCCAGGAAAGTTATTCCCACATCACCCCAAGTTTTACCAATCCGTCTGTGTCCCTAGGTCAATTGAGCCACTTATCAAATAATAGGTAGATCTACTTATGCATGTAGCAGCATAAAAAACCTTTCATGATCTTTTATATATTTCAGTTTTTTAAAATCCAAGGCACATGCTTCATCCCCATTTCACAAACCAGAAAACAGGAAACGAACATAGGCACTTTTAATGCTTATGATGGGAAAAAAAAAATATAATCTTGAAAATCTATTAATCATGTACAAGGTTTCGTAGTCTTTTGACTTTTTCCATGTAACAACTGTATTTTGTCCATAAATCTAGATACGTGAACAATATTGCTCATCAACAATCAATAAAATTATAAGGTTTACAGACAGGTATGAAGCTGGTAATCGTGATCCATTGGTCGTATCAATTTTCTACCAACATGTGTACCAAAAAAAATGAAAAATAAAGTTGTAAGTCTAAAAAAAATAAATAAGAATTTTGTTTTATGAAGCTGATTGTCGTCAGTGAAGTTGATAGATAGTATGCCACGAGGCACTTTTGCGATGCTGTTGCCGTTGCTGTTGCTGTTGCTCATGGCATATGGATTCACTGAGCTCACCAATTCCGGATTTCGCGTACTCATAAATTCACTTGTTCGATTTTCTGCAGCTGGAGACCGAACCCCGTAGGAACCTCGTAGGCGCAGTGGGATTTGCTGGATTTCGTCTTGCGTGAATCGAGGACCGTGGTTGGTGGTGGAGGTTGGGGGAATGTCGATTCCGAAGGAGCCCGAGCAGGTGATAAAACAGAGGGATGGATCGGTGCTGGGTAAGAAGACGATTCTGAAGAGCGATCATTTTCCTGGTTGCCACAACAAGAGGCTGTCTCCCCATATTGACGGTGCACCCAATTACCGCAAGGTTTGTGTTCCGTGAAAATGGTCACCTACTTCTTGTTATTTGCTTCTCCCACAAACGTGTGTGCCCGATGCCAATGCTGTTCTCAGTTGGTTTTTTTAACTCTGGCTGTGACTTTGTGCCATTTACTTTATTCGTCTTCTGGGGGTGGTTGCATTCTTCGAATTCAAAATGATGATACCACACGTTTCATCACTCAATTCCCGGTGCCTCTACCTTGTCACAGGCGAGTTCATTACCTGTTCATGGAGTTGCAATTCCTACCATTGATGGCATCCGCAATGTTCTCACTCACATTGGAGCCCAAATGAATGGAGACCAAAGTAGCGTACTTTGGATAAACCTTCGCGAGGAACCGGTAATGTTTCAGATTTAGTTGTTCAGCTGCGTTTATATCCGTGTCAGTGTGAAATTTCGTCTTAGTCTTTTTTTGGTTGTTTGTAGGAGTAGTATAGAAAGAATTATGTAATTGATTAAACAGAACATGCGTCATGCCTGTGTAACTTTTCTCCCGGCTACATTATTTTGTGACCGCTTCAAGGTTATTCATTGCTACATCAAAAATTTTCATAGGAACGACATTACTCTCTATCTCTCCTTGCCCCCCAACTCCCCAACCCACCTTCATGCGCATATAGAGACAAGCTTTCCTTGTCATGTCATTCTTTGTTTCTGTAACGATAACATAAGCCACTGTTCTCATGCCCTTGGTTTCATTATCTATTCATCTTCCTTATGTTTCCACTAGTTTTGAATATCATGTATTATCATCCTTAGTGGCAAAGGGTGTGTTGCCAAGCATGAGATTGTATGTTTGATAATACCAGATCATTATTAGCAATAAAGTCGTAAAATTAACTTTTGCATGAACCTCACCACTTTATTTTCTGTTGTAATGGAACAGGTGATTTACGTTAACAGTCGGCCTTTTGTTCTGCGTGATGTGGAACAGCCCTTTTCAAACCTTGAGTATACGGTGGGTAATGCAACTGGATTAATAACTGAACTTTGTGAGAATCTAATTCTGAAATGTTGCTGTTTTTACTAGTTATACCAAATTGGTGATTGTTTTTATGATTTCTGCCTTTTTTCTTTCTAGAAATGGAAGACAAATTTTTTAGACCTAAAACCCGCTTCAGATGGAAACCAAAATATTACTTTCCATGCTGCTGTAATTTTTTTTTCTTATCAGCAAGAAGAAACTGCGGACAGGATAGGATCTTTCTATGGAAATGTCTATTTAGATGTGATTTATTTTTTTACGAAAGATTTGTGATCGTCTATGGAAGCTAAAGTGCTAGAATCACAGAGTTTCCAAGAATAGCTTGGTATTAACGGGTTGATTCCACGTGCATTAGGGATGTAAATGAGCCGAGCAGATCAGTATCAGGCTCGAGTTACTCGTTAAGGATTTATATCGGCTCAAACCCGATTCGAGCTATTCTCATGTGGCTCGACCTCGGATCGTTTTAAAATTACTAAGCTCACGAATAGCTCGAAGTTAGCTCGTTAATCATGTTAAACGAGCCCGACTCAAGCTCGGATCAGTTTTAGGCATGTGTAAAAGTTCGTTTCATGCTCATTAAACAAGCTACATAAATGAGCCAAACTTGAGCTCCAATAGCTACATAAATGAGTCAAGCTCGAGCTCGTGAACAGGCTCGCGAACCTATAACGAATTTGTTCGCGAGCTCACGAGCTGAATATCCTTAGGCTCGAGTTCGGCTTGATAAAAATGTCGAGCTTGAAATTGA
Source organism: Dorcoceras hygrometricum (assembly GCA_001598015.1). NCBI lineage: Eukaryota > Viridiplantae > Streptophyta > Magnoliopsida > Lamiales > Gesneriaceae > Dorcoceras > Dorcoceras hygrometricum. The sequence continues at coordinate 477,554 of KQ987269.1, forward strand.
GTTCGATTTTCGAGCGCAGCTCGATAAGACTAGCAAACGATCCCGAATGAGCTTTATGCTTAGCCGAGCTCCGAATAGCTCACGAGCGGCTTTGGTTCATTACATCTATAACATGCATATTATATCATTAATTGTATAAGTCCAATCAAAATTATTTATTATCAGTTTCATGTCTGAAGACTTACAACCTTGTACGATGCTTCTGAAGGGTACTCTTCATTGGTAGAACCCTGAATTCCCCATCTATATAATTCAGAATCACTTGCTTACCATTTATTGCAAATGCAGGCTTAATGGTACATTAGAATACTGGTACAACCACATGTACAACCACATGCCTAACGGTTGACACATGCCAAACATTAAAAAATTGTGTATCGCAGGTACCGTCGGAGTCCCTGTTTACATTCCCTTAGGTGGTATGAGAATGAATGAAATCGCAACCCTATTTATAGGCAAAAATTGCTATGTTTGGAAGCTCGAACCAATCATTTTTCGGAGCTCCAATCTTACGTGGACAAGATCTATAAATATATTCCTAGTAAGGTTGAGCTATCTAATTTTTGTACCGATTCAGATACTTTGAAACTTCTTCACAAAATAGACTATATGACACTTAAAATGGCAAGTTTGAATGCACAGTCGAAAGCTCGTAATCATATTCCACACACATATTACGTGTTCCGAGATCTTTTTGGAGTTGAGGGTTTCGGAGAATTTTACATGAATTATGAGCACTAAGTATTCTTAACAATTAGGCAGATCATTCTGCCATGTAACTGTGGCTCAGTTATAGATAATGGTCTTATTAGAAACTCTAACAAGATTCCAAACTCCTCATCAATAGGGATGATCAGTCATTCCAAAATATGCACTACAAAACCAAAAAAAATGTATAGGAAATAAAAAGATCTGTTTGCTGGGAAACCTTGAAAATATGAAATCCTATAGAGGTTCACGTCTCCTGTACTAAGGTCCAAGGATCAAGCCCTCGACCTTGAAGTGAAAGCTCAAGCAATTCTAAAGCTAGAAAATTCTTTCATACATGATATCCATGCAAATTCGAGGTAGGTTCTTCTGGTTGACTCAAGGTCAGGTAGTTCTTCCACGGAATACAAATTTGAGGTAGGTTCTTCCGGTTGACTCAAGGTCAGATAATTATTCCACGGAATCTCCACTAAGTTTCAAGTCATCTTATACATGAGGATTCAAGTGTTGAGAAGTATACATGAATAAAAATATCGTCAACAACCTATCATATTGAGAAGTATACATGAATAAAGAATTCCGTCAACAACCTATCATACTTAACTACCAAATCTACAAATCTTCAATAGGCAATCAACACGCTCTTGAGAGCCAATTACATTGAAGTTAATTCAAGATAGAGGAGTTTTCAAAGCCAACAAATGAAGCTCTAGCAAATTGAAGTTCCAAATGAGTCCTGACATTAAGATTTAAACGATCGAGTCCTGAGTTCAAGAAAAGTCAAACCAATTTATACAGTTTATATTATTCTTGAAGCTGTTCTCAACTTTTTCAATAAATTTGATGTTTTAATTCGTGTGTTTTTCTCTTCAGAACAAAATTTGTGTTGAACAGGTGCTATCATTTATTATCATGCATCTATAGACACTTCACAACCTGTTTCTTACCCATGAAAGCATATACTTGTCAGGTTTTGTGGCAATTGACAAAGTTTCGATTTCCATTATACGTTGTTCCCTTTCCCACAGACACCCTTTTTAAACTTAAGTGGCAGTTGGTGAAGTCTTCGCTTTTATCAATGTTTTATTTAGTTATTCAAGTTTGATAAAATTTCCATTGTTTATACTGTTCGTCACTATCTTTTTTATAAAAAAGTAGGGTATTAACAGGCTCAGGGTTGAGCAAATGGAAGATCGTTTGAAAGAAGATGTCCTCTTAGAAGCCACCAGGTATTCCATCAGCTTTTTTAAGGAACTTTTACTGTATATCATAGTTATCCTTTTCCTTTCTTATGGTCACCACCTTGTTTTTATGACTTAATTTGCTGTGATCAACAGATATGGAAATAAGATCCTTGTTACTGATGAGCTACCAGATGGTCAGATGGTGGACCAGTGGGAGCCAGTTTCACCAGATTCAGTTAAAACACCACTTGAGGTCTGCAATCTTGCTCAGAAATTATATCAAGAACTATAAAGTACATGCTTATGCCACTATTATTCTCCAAGCTAGGTGTACGAGGATTTGACACATCAGTACCATGTTTTCTACGAACGTGTTCCTGTAACGGATGAAAAATCACCTAAAGAGCAGGATTTTGATATGCTGGTTAGTCTTCATATTTCAATTGTAGTAGTTGTTTACATCACTGTTTCAGAGAATTAATTGCATCCTTTGAAAAATATATACAATTCAGTGGGTCCTATCCACTTGTTTCTTGAAATAGTTGGGACTTTATCCACTGTTTTGTTATCTTCTTTTCTCCATGTCACGTGTCATATATGGAGACAAGTGAACCATCAGTGTGATTTGGCTTGGATCAATTATCTTCTTTCTCCATGTCACGTTCATAAATGGAGACAAGTGGAAAATGTGATTTCGCCTGAACCGACACAAAAGCAATTGAAATCAGGATAAAACATCAACTCCAAAACAGTGTACCAAAATGCTTAGAACTGAGCCCTTGACCTTATAGTAGACATGTACTTTCATGAGAATTGTAGGTCATAAAGAGATCAGGCTCCACTGTCACAAGATGGCTCTCTAATTGTAGTTCATGAATTGAGTATCATAAAGGCATTAGGATCCACTATCATGAGATGTCTAACTGATGGCATTCTTAACCACACGAAGATCCAGTTTTATCCTTAAGACAAATTCTCTGCACCATTGTATTTCTCTGGTTTGTGTGACATATGCACACATGATCAATCTCTTTGAAGAACAAATGTAAATTGTTTTGAGAATTTGATTTCAAAGCAATGAATAGGTGAAGTCACTTCAATTTTTAAAATTGCGAACCCTTGAAAGAGTTTATAATATCTGTATCCACACACTCACACAATAATATTAAATCATATGCATTGGTTTTGGAATTAGCTGTTGTAAATGATTGGATTGCTTGCTAGAACTGCATACACAATTTACATTCCTTTAGCTGGTCACATTTCCATTCTGTTGTTTGCTGGTGCTTTATGTAAGCTCAATACTGTGAAATGCTTATTATTTTTTTGAAAGATATTCTTCACATATTTTAAAAATTCGAGTTTAATGGTGAGCCGCTTTACACTCAACCTTTACAACCAGGTAAATGATAAAACAGTGTTAGATATAGAGTGGTTTATGTGAGAATTGATGTCATTTGATGGGAGACTTGCACCACACAGTTCAGACAGTGTACCCCTACCATGTAGAGCAATAGCCAGTAGCCACCACCCCTCATTTAGTGGTTGTTATGCTGTTCTTAAAGATGTGGATTTTGAAAAACTGAAATATGGTGACCTTGGATAGGTGTTTTCTACTCATGTGTTTATTAGGCGGTTTATTCTATTTTATATGTGGTGACTGGTGATTAATTCGGGCCATAACCAGTAACTGGATGTCAACGTCGTGCTTTAATTACATTCTTTATTTTTTAGGTTCACAAAATTTCTCAAGCTAACGTAAGGACAGAGGTTGTATTTAATTGCCAGATGGGCCGTGGACGGACAACCACTGGGATGGTGATTGCGACCTTAATTTATATTAATCGAATTGGAGCTTCAGGTTCATTTTTCTTACATGGCCTGGTTGGTTTGGTTTCCTGTTCTTTTTTTAGGACCCATTCATTTGCATTTACTTTTCTTTTCACATAGGTACATATAGAAAGAAATGACAATTATATTTTAATTCTATTTCTTCTTGTCAGTTGCCAGTGCCATCGTTGCTTACTTTAGCTAGCATCAGTTGCTTTAATTTGTTATTTTGTCATATAAAGTTTCTCCGCCATTTGCTTCCCTTCCATGAATTTATTTCTGTGCCAGCTGTCCTATATGAAGCTGTTACTTGAAGCACATCATCTGGATAAATATAGTTGGGTACTGCCTTCTCAAGGCGTGGTAACTACAAATCTGGAGTATATAGGTTACCTAGTTAGAAACTTTCTTTGCTTCCTAACATACTGAAAGAACAAAATGGCCATTCTGCTTAAAAAATTGAGATGCCCATAAATGCACTTCTGTAGGAATAAAAAACATGCTTTATTTGACTATCCTGGATTGGAAAGAGATTCTGGCCTTACTAAACATAAGTAATGTGGTAAGATACTACATTGTTCCCGGACGTGGGATTCATTCGGCTAACTTACACGAACTCAAAGTTGATCTCCCACATCTTGTATGATTCGTTGAATTCTCTCAATGTTAATTCCTATGATTTTTTTGTTGTTCTTGTGTTCTGTCTTGGAATTTCTGCTTCAGCTACTGGTGACTTATCGGCACCCTTGTTGTCTATTAGTACCTCTTTTAGTGGACTATATCCTCTTTTATATTCTGTTTATCTTATTCACTGTTAAGGTGCGTCTTCATATATTCATAAAATAGGTATCCAAAGAACCCATTCCATGGGAAAAATTTCTGATTGCTCTTCTAGAATCACTGATGATTTACCGAATTCAGAGGAGTCGATCCGTCGAGGAGAATATACAGTCATTAGAAGCCTCATAAGAGTTTTAGAGGTACAAAAAAATCATGTTCGCACCACGCCCATTCAGTTTAAGAATAATGTATGTCAATTTATATTGACTATTTATCTTTTAAGGGTGGTGTTGAAGGTAAAAGACAGGTTGATAAAGTCATTGATAAATGTGCTTCTATGCAGGTATGAGGTATTAATGCTTTTTGTATGAGAATTATCTCGATTTTCTATTATAGACAATATAGGAGATCATTTAATGCCTCTTCGATTAATTTTAAGTTGCTCTATTTTGGAATTTGTGTATCTTGGATCTTATTGCAGAATTTACGGGAAGCTATTGCTGGTTACCGAAGTAGCATTTTGCACCAAGATGATGAAATGAAGAGGGAAGCATCCCTTTCATTTTTTGTGGAGTACTTGGAGAGATATTATTTCCTTATCTGTTTTGCTGTTTATCTCCATACAGAAAGAGAAGCTCTCCATCCTTCTTCCCCAGGTCGATGTAGTTTCTCTGAGTGGATGAGAGCTAGACCAGAGCTTTATAGTGTACTTCGCAGGTAATTATAAAGAGAATTTTTTTTAAAAAAACTTCCTTGTCATATAAACTTGAGAGGCTGGTGGTGATACTTTTCAGTTTCCAGTTATGAAGTTTAAAAGGAAATAATAAGATAAAGTTTATCGCAGTATGAGACACATGCAAATTCTTAATCTTTTATTTTATCTTCTGAACAATTGTGCTAAAGATCATTTTTACCATTTAATGTGTTAGTAAAAACAAATTATTCTGTCACCTGGACTATGTTATCAATGACAGCTTGAAACTTGATATTTATTAACCTAATGAAATTGTTGGCAAATACATTTAGATTTATCTATAAGTGGGTTGTGGGATTAAATTATGGACCTGTTTAATTTTTTACAGATCTTAGCGAGGTAAATCAAAACTTACTTACAACGACTATAGCCAAATCCAATGATTTTGGGATAAGTTTGTCGAGCACCTGATGCGTTGATGATAGTTTATATATTTGCTTATTTGGGGAACATCTAAGTTCTTGCATGTGAATCTATTCCAATGTCCTCACAAACTTTAATTCCTTTTCGATGTAAATGCTACCGTTGCTTCATATTGTACTGACAATGCGAGTGTAAAACACAATATGATTCCCTGATGCCCATCTTCAGATTGTTGAGGAGAGACCCAATGGGGGCACTTGGTTATGCAAATGTAAAAACATTGCCAGCAAAGACTACAGAATATGTCAGTGGACACCCGCTTGACATGAGCCAAGTGGCTGCGTTAAGAAATGGAGAGGTTCTTGGAAGTCAAACTGTTCTTAAAAGTGACCATTGTCCTGGTTGTCAACATCCTTGTTTACCAGAAAGAGTAGATGGTGCTCCCAATTATAGAGGGATTCCTGGATTTCCAGTTTATGGTGTTGCTAATCCAACTGTCGACGGAATTAGATCAGTGATTCAGAAAGTTGGAAGCTCAAAAGGTGGCCGTCCAGTATTTTGGCACAATATGAGGGAAGAGCCTGTAATATACATTAATGGAAAACCATTTGTACTTCGTGAAGTTGAAAGGCCATATAAAAATATGCTGGAATACACGGTATGCCATCATGTTCTATGACTTCCTATCATCAAATTTTGTGATGTCCATGCATGTGCAGCCCAATCTAGTAAATTGACATATAACTTGAAATTTGATCTTGCTTTTTTGGTTGGTTGAAGATGAACTGAGAAGATGTTATAGCTGAATACACGATATGTTATTGAATTTTGTCAAAAGCAAATTCTGTGGTTCTTGAAACAAGATTCTTGCTGAATGAAAAGCATCGTCAGGAAAAGTTGAGAATGATAATTCTTTGATTTTTCCTGAAAGAATTTTTTCGTTCAGCAAGACCCTGGTTTTTCCATACATTATGTGGACTTCTGGTCCGCCTTTTGTAATTTATATCTTCTTACTAATATAATTTTGTTTCCTATAAAAAAAACGATAATTCATTGAAAAGTTCTTCAACATGCAAGTTTTTGACATAGAAAATAATCTACTAGAAATATGCTTTAATCCTTGAGACCTAGAAATCTTTCAAAAAAAAAAAGACCTGATAATAGAATAAGAGACATTTTGAACAACATAAAGAACCTAGCAATGATGGATTTTGTATTAGCTAAAATCTATGGCAGCTAGTTTTGACTCCATGGATATGAGCAAAAACTCTCGAACTTCAACATTCCTGGAGATTTTTGTTTGAAAAACTCCTTGCATCGACCAAAGAACTTCAAAGTTGGCTTTTGGCAATGCTTGGAACAAGCGTACTCCATATATCATTTGAATCAATAGTATCAATTATACATTTGAGAAACTAATGTGCTATATACTTGTCTCAAGGGGATCGACTGTGAGAGAGTAGAAAGAATGGAAGCTCGTCTAAAAGATGATATTTTACGAGAAGCTGAAAGGTATCAAGGCACGATAATGGTTATCCACGAGACTGATGATGGGCAAATATTTGATTCTTGGGAATATGTGAGCTTGCATGTTGTTCAGACCCCACGGGAGGTGTTTAGGTGCTTTGAAGAGGCTGGTTTCCCAGTTAAATATGCTCGTGTTCCCATCACTGATGGAAAAGCTCCAAAAAGTTCCGACTTTGACACCTTGACCAGGAATATTTTATCTGCTTCCAATGATACTGCTTTCGTATTTAACTGCCAGGTTCAACATGGACTAGTCCTTGATTTTTCATTTGGTTTACTGAATAAAGTTTTTTTCACTTGTAAAATATACTGAGTTTCTACAGATGGGAATTGGAAGGACAACGACAGGTACTGTAATTGCTTGTCTTCTGAAACACCGAATCAATAATGGGAGACCCATGAGGGTATCACTTGGTGACATATCAAACAGGGAGTTGGGGAATCACTGTGATGATGGAAGTCAGACTTGTATTTCTGAAGGAACTAAGACAGTGGAAGTTTCAACTCCCACATCTGGGATAAATAACATTCTATTTCTGTGGAAGATTACCCGATTATTTGATAATGGGGTGGAATGCCGGAAAGCTTTAGATTTTATAATCGATCAATGTTCAGTTTTGCAAAATATACGGCAAGCTGTTTTACAATACAGAGAGTTATTTAATCAGCAACATGTGGAACCAAGAGAAAGAAAGGTGGCACTAAATCGCGGTGCTGAGTACTTGGAGCGTTATTTTCGGTTAATTGCATTTTCAGCATACATAGGAAGTGAAGCATTTGATGGATTTTGTGAACATGGAGAGCCAAGAATGACCTTTAAGAGTTGGTTGCATCAAAGACCAGAGGTTCAAGCAATGAAATGGTCAATCAGACTGAGGCCGGGCCTCTTCTTTTCTGTTCCTGTAATGTTTTTACATGAATTCTCTTAATATTTATGTTTTTCTCTACTGTCCGATGTATGTTAAACTTTTGAATGCAGGAAGAATTGAGAGCTCCTTACGAATCTCAACATGGGGATGCTGTCATGGAAGCAATTGTGAAAGATCGTAATGGTTCTGTATTGGGGAAGGGTTGTATTCTTAAAATGTACTTCTTTCCTGGACAACGGACTTCGAGCCACATACAAATCCGTGGATCACGACATGTCCACAAGGTACCTAGATGTTTCTTTACTCAAAATATACCGAAAGTCTTAGGACATATAGCATGAGTCATCTGAGACATATCTGGTTTAGGTGATTATGCAGCATGTGCACAAAATTTCTGTACACCAAGATGGCATTGGATGTAAAAACTTTTAGGTTAGCGGGATGTTAGAATCTAATCTAATCTAAGTTCCAAAAGGTGTGAGTTGAATGGTAGAATGACCACATTTCATTGAGGTGCGAGTTAATATGTCCATACTGTCCTTGAGGTGTGAGTTTAATTAATGTGTATATATTGTCTTTGAATGCTTTCCCGACATCTAATTTGCTATTTCTGTATGTTTAATTGTGTTTATATTGTGTGAAAACCACAGATTTAGTCCCTATACTTCATCAATAAAATATTTTGATCCTTAAATTTTATACTTGACAATTGGTTCTTATACTTTTTCAAAAGTCACAAATTTAGTTCTCAACATGAGTTAAAGTTAAACATTTTGATTTAGTTCTTATTTTTTGGAATATCTAATTAAACTATTACATTAAAATATATAAAATGACTATATAATTTGATGATGGGTTTGGAGATTTATGTTCTCAAAATTATTATGTTTTCATATTATGATATTTTTATTAGAAAATATTCGTTTGTTATAAATTTACATACTATATCTGAAAACTGTCCACTAAAAATAGACACTGTTTGTACTATATAATCTTGTAAATAATAATATTTTAATACAATCATTCTTTTATTAGTTCTTATTTTTCTTCATTGCAATCTATAAATGATCAAAACTAATTTGATAAGGATGGGTTTGGAGATTTAAGTTCTCAAAATTATTAATTGTTTTGTTAGATTTTTATATATTCTAAAAAATATTGAACTTTTTTCGTTATATAATTTTCATGGTATATCTGAAACTATCCAATTAAAATGAAAAAATGTTTGTAATATATATTTTTTAAATTATTATTATTATTTTTAATACAATTATGTTTCAAAAAAGTGTATTTCAAAATATGATGATAATATTTTGGTCTTTACATATTTGGTTTACACTGAGAAATTTTGTTAATATATTAAATATGTTTCATTGTGAATGTATAAATAATATAAAATAATATAAACATATGTCTTGAAACTTCATACTTTTTAAATAAAAAAAAGCACTTCTTCAATATGTAATATAAAAGTCAAAGTATAAATGAAATAACTTATAATAAATATATTTATTCTGTTATCCATAGTTTTATTTTAAAAATTATATAAATTTAAATTTAAAATTAGGCTCCTGCCGTAGATATTATATAATGCTACTTTTGTTTTTCAGACTGATATCATTTGAAAATCAAATTATATGCAAAACTTTTATTTAGTTAACCTATTTCATGCGTTAAAAAAATTGTTGCACATTTTTCAAGTTAGGTTAATTGTGCTATATTTGTAAAGATTTGAAAAAACTTACTAAACATGGTATGAACCAATATATTTGACAATTTTACTGTGCTTGAATAATAATAAGTATATAACAAAATAAATTTACAATGTAAAAATTGATTATTTATCATCCTTGTGTTTGCTATAATTTTGTTAACACTTTTGGTCCCTAAATTTTAATAACTACTAGGATTTCTATGAACGTTATAAGTCCAAACCATGAATTTCTTTTTCTTTTAAAATAAGAAACTATTTAAAAATAAGAACTATGACACCAATATGTATGTCAAGTTTAGTGATATGAGATAATTAACGTTTAGTTTAGTGGTAAATTTAACAGCAACTAATTATGTAACAATTTAAAGTTTAAGAACTAAAAGTTTAAAATATTTATATAAACTAAAAGTGTTTTAGTAGTAAACTATAAAGACTAAAAGTGTGTTTCCCTTTTTATATTGACAGTGAGTGCTTTATTGTTCATTTATTTTACTAATCACAAATGCATTTTCAGTGCTTCATGACCATTCTTTTTCTATCATAGTTCGGTGATTGTCGTTCTTCAAAATTTTTAGTGTAACTCAGGTAATGCCTTCAAAGGTTATCAAATTTTGATGACATTAAATATTTCCATAATTCGGATGAATATTATATCAAAATCAAAATTCAACAAATAAGTAAGAGAATCTAAGATTTTTAGTTAACCAACAAAACAAGCGGATATCTAACTTCATAAATTAACCATCCAAAATTTATGACTTCCTTCCATTATTTGGTTATTATGTTTTTTTATTTTGTGATGCACTTTGAATTTCATTAATTTACATTTGTAGGAATATGAATTTTATGCGTCTTGCTTTGGTTATTCTTAATTTTGTATGATTTTATATTTAGATGTTTTAGTGATGAATACAAAGTTAATATTTCCAAATCAAGCCATGCATTAAACTAACAAGAAAAGAAAAGGATATTCATATGCTAACTTTCTTCAATTAAAGTTTAAAATTTTAAAAAAAAAACTAATGAAAAGTGAAATAGGTAAAATATGCAGTAAATAGGAAATGACTCCGTAGTTTTTTAACAATTGGGATTGGTTTGAACAAACACCCTTCATGTCTAAAAGTTTATTGATTTAAATAACTAGACCAGATTTACATCTGCAGCACTTGTTCACCAGTTGAATTAGGCAAATCCAGTTTTTAAAGTTATTACTTTTGTGAAACTTAAGTTAAAAGTTAATAGCCTTTGACTATACTTACATATAAGACACTATGATATGATAGGTAAAAAATTTATATTGTAAAATAATTCTATAATTAAGTATTTTGTGATAAATAAAAATAATGTCAGTTAATCATTCTATTGTCACTATATATGTTCAAGTAAACTAATCAAGTTGCTTATAATATGGATTCTACGTATTTGATTCAACTAACTGGAGCACTATTCATTAAAATAAAATTTGAATTTAATTTTTTCAATATACAATATATCCATCAATATTTTGTAAGTTGAATAATTGATCGATTAAAATATATTTTGGAGATATGATTTGATGTTGACATGATCTATTTTTAAAAAATATGTAGTTTACTTAGTCAATTCCTATTTTGTTAATCCTTTGCAGCGCACATGTAATCTACTAGTTGCCTAAAAAGTGAGACTTCATTTGGAAGATTGATAAGCCAATGAAGGGAATGCTGATCTTTTGCCTATAACCTTTTTATTCCAAATTTAGCAATGTGTTGGCCAGGCTCTATTAACCATGAGATGATTTTCAGCATCATTATATATTTACTAAGTTGAATGGATCTTTAGTTGTTTGGACATAAATAACAACTTAGAGAAGGATATCTGAATCCAGACTTTTGTCTTTTCTAAGGTTGATGGATATCCAGTGTATAGCATGGCAACCCCAACAATTACAGGTGCAAAAGAGATGTTAACCTATTTAAGCGCAAAGCCCACAGAAGAAGGAACTGCCTCTCAGAAAGTGATTTTGATTGATCTACGGGAAGAAGCTGTGGTTTATATCAACAATACTCCTTTTGTACTTAGGGAACTAGATAAGCCTCTCGATACTCTCAAACACATAGGAATTACAGGTCCAGTGGTATGCCATCAGTTCAATGTGGTGTTTGGAGTATAAAATGACTGGTGAAGTTATCATGGTTACTAAATACTGTCTATTTCACAGGTTGAACACCTAGAGGCACGCTTGAAAGAGGATATCATAACTGAGATTAGACATTCTGGTGGTCGAATGCTTTTACACCGTGAGGAATATAACCCTGCATTAGAACAGGCCAGTGTCATAGGGTATTGGGAGAATATTTTTGTTGACGATGTAAAGACTCCTGCTGAAGTTTATGCAGCTCTGGAGCATGAAAGGTACAATATCTCATATAGGAGGATCCCGTTAACGAGAGAGAGAGAAGCTCTAGCTTCAGATGTGGACTCTATTCAATATTGTATGGATGGGTAAGTAATAAATCTCCGACTTACATCTACTCTGGGTTTACTGTCTTATATTTCTTTTTGTTTGATGCACTCAGTTCATGTGGAATCTGGCTGTATTTATCCATATTCATTCTACTTTAGTCCTTCTACAGAGACTGTAATCAATTAATTTATTGCCCATTTTCCATTGATGTTTAACATATTCATTGGTAAGATTATGGCCTAGTTTCAAATTGGGAAAATTATGTTAGATGTTGGTTATTGGTATTGTGGTAAAGCTTCTAACTATTTTGCTCTCTGAGCACCTCTTATATTTCAACAGCTTTTGATGTTGCATAAACAATTTTCATTGTAGTGATTGTTGGTCCCTGGAAATAGGATCAAAAAGAAAGATCAGCAGCAAGAGCGCGTTTAAAAGGCTTTAAAATTTTGCTCGCTGCTGATAACACTCTTTGAGCTGCAATAGCTCGTTGTTCTTGAACATATAAAATCATCTGAGCACCGGAGACAGATCTGGTATGATTTAAAAATCATGCGGAAAATACCAGAACTGAATCCTATATTTTAAAAAAACTCAAACAGATTTATGTACAACAAAAATCTGTTCAAGACTCGTGCTTGTGTGCTGCTGAAATGAGATGCTAAGCTGAACTGTAATGCGTATGCT
>KQ987269.1:490432-620275 GCA_001598015.1 Dorcoceras hygrometricum
TTCTTGCGACTGGATGCTTTGCGTTGCGACTGGATGCACTGTAGCTTCGTCTGCTGAAATAACAACGCAAAGTCTTCCTGTTGAATCTTTAGCGCATGAGCAAAACGCTGTCGTATCAACTTATGTAAACGACATCGTTTTGCAATTGCTAATCTCCAAATAGCATCTGCTGATTGCACTGTAGCTTGCGACTGGATAAGCTTCCAATACGACGTCGCTTCCTCTTGCGTCTGGAATGCAAGCTACCTGCTGAATCTTGCGACTGGATGACGTCACCGATGACGTCATCAACAATAATCCATCTGCTGAATCTCAACACGACGTCGTTTCAGCTCTCGCGCTTCGCTCCATCTGCTGATCTTCATCATCTGCTGAATCTTCTTCTTCTTCTTCTTCTTCTTCTTCTTCTTCTTCTTCTTCTTCTTGCGACTGCTAACAGATTCGTCAGCAGTACTTATAAACACGACTGCTGATAGATTCATCAGCAGTACTTATAATTGCTTCCTTTCTTGCGCTTCCAGCTGATCTTCATCATCTGGAACTTAATCTTCAGCGCGCTTCTCTTTTCCTGTTCCAGCTGGTTCATCTTTGGCCTACGCCTGATTACGAACAACTGAATCAACTCTGGACGTCTCCATCGCTAATTCAACTGCTGATTCCTTGAACGCATTAAACCAACTGCTGATCGATATATTGCGAACCATCTGCTGGACAGATATAGCTGCTGCTGATCGTCTTCTTTGTGCCTAAAATCTGTACACTCAAGTAGAATTGTTAGAAACACAATAATAGGTTTTGTGTAATTCAAAACTTATTAGGATACTGTAAAAACAGATCCAACAGTGATGTCTGAAAATCTTTCATAGTTTTATGCACACAAAATTTGTCAAATCACCAACTGGTTAAGACATTGGCTCTGCTGACATCTCTTCTTTCATCTGACATCATCTTGATAATAATATGAGGGACACTGTAGCCACTTTTGACTGTTCCTTTCTGTTTCTTTATTACAGCACCGCAGGTTCCTATCTTTTTATATCACACACAGGGTTCGGAGGGGTTGCTTATGCTATGGCCATAATCTGCATTAGACTCGAAGCAGCGAAATCAACATCACTTGTACCACGATCGTTGATTGGAAGTTCATACCCACAGAATTCAGTTGAAGAAAATGTGAATTCTGATGACGAAGCACGGAAAATGGGTGACTACAGAGACATCTTAAGCCTAATTAGGGTTCTTGTTCGTGGCCCTGAGAGCAAGACTGATGTCGACGCGGTTATAGATAGGTACGTGATCGCTATTGTATTACAATAAATGTAATTATTTGTTGTGGTGAGAAGATGATATATGTTTGCATCAGGTAACATATGTTTAATAGTATCTGATTTTTTTTCCTCCATCTATCCTCCCTTTCTACAAATCTAATTTGACTGTTTAGAAGGTTTAGAAGTAGGTTCAGAGGAGGGTGGGCATGATGATGGAGATGTTGTACATTGGCAAAACGATAGCAGCTAGATTATAATTTTTGAATCCTGTTGGTGTGAGTATTGGCATTTTGATACATTTGTCGAAGATAGGTGATAGTCCATGTGATTCATGGTGTTAGATACTGATTAGAAACTACCAAGTATGCAAAACTCCATAGGTGTGGATGCAACCGAAGGGGTTGATAGAAGGTACTGACGTTGGTTGATTAGCCAAGTCACCTCCAAATTGAAAAGTTCTCTAAGTTTGGGAGAGGCTTATGCTCGCCTAGAAGAGGTCAACATTTGGTCGTGGGTGAACAACCATGATATTTAGTTTCAATAGCTGTCCTGTGTTGCATTCATCTGTCGCCAAAGTGTATAACAAATTTACAGATTCATCATTGTTATTATTCATCTTGTGGTTCAAGTTCTTTCCTCTCTTAAAAGGTGTGCAGGGGCAGGACATTTGAGAGATGATATATTATTCTACTGCAAGGAACTTGAAAAGCTTTTGATCGACAACGATGAACAACGAGCACACCTCATGGATATGGGTGTTAAGGCCCTAAGGTTGGTCTCATTTCCAGATTGTTAAGTTAATAGGTCAGAACTCCATATGATATTTAATCACTCAGAGATGTTTTTCATTGCTTGATCTTAATGATTATTCAGTGTCGTATTATGTTTCTATACTTTCATTGGCTTTTAAAATCTCGATATCATATGCTTGAAGTGGAATCAGTTGCAAATGTGGTTGGATCTGACTATGTTCTGAAAAGTTTGCTCGCTTTCTGCTTGTTTGTATAGGCGATACTTCTTCTTGATAGCGTTTAGATCCTATATCCATAGCACATCTACAAGAGAGATGGGATTCACTGCTTGGATGGATTCAAGGCCTGAACTCGGGCATCTTTGTAATAACCTTAGAATCGGCAGATGATTATAAATTGTTCATAAGTTAATTGCAATAGAAAGGTGGTTAGTTTAGTCTAATGTAAACTATAATCTAACTACACAGGAATAAGACTGCGAATACTTTTTATTTTTTAGGAATGCTGATGCATCATTGTTAAATTAATGTTATATATTTGTTTATTATTCTCATCATGGGATCCAAAGAATCAAATAAAATTATGAATATCTTGGAACGTGCTGGCATCCTCTTACTGAGGTTATTTACTTAAAAATAAAGTGCGGCAGCTAGTAATCTGGCGGGTCAAAAGCGATCAGTGTTTTTTTGTTTTTCCTTTTTGCACTTCAAATATTATTACACGGACTCTCCTTGATATACTTTAAATGTGGCAAATCCAGGATCTCTCCAACGTAATAACTAATAATCCCCCTTGAAATGACTAGTTCTAACTTGGTTTTTTCCCCAAACAATATTCGATTTTGATTCAAAAAAAAAACAGCAGCAGCATATATCAAAGATAAATTCTAACATGGTTTCTTAAACGTCACTATATACGTTTATTATTTTCAGATAAATATGTTAAAACAAGAAAAAATGACTGTCTTGTTAAGAAAATAGCTATTTCAAACACAAAACATAGGGTAGATTGAATGACAATAGTTTCCTCTAAATTCAATCATAAATCAAAAACAAAGTTTATAGCTGTATATACTCTTAAATTAGCCAGTAAAAATATTTAACAAAATTAATATGAAAGAATGAAAATCGACTAAATGCTAATACACACATATTTAGTTAGATTTTGTTGTCGAATCCACAAATATCTCAACTACAACTTAAATTGATGGTTGAATTTTGTATGCTTTGACCCTCTAATTCTTGACCACTTAAAATTTTTTGAGGAAAAATGACCGATAGACCGGTCAAAATTCCATCTAGAAACGGATCCAAGCCCCCAAAATCTTCTGGATTTAAAAAAACCCAAAACCTTATATAGAAAAACACTGTTTAAAGGGCCGAAAGAAAATTCACTTGCCACCAACGCCTTTCAATAGAAACACAGCATCCTACACCGCAAAAACTGACATTTTCTCACTCAGGAATCATTTGCTCATTATCCGCATCACCCTCTTCCTCGATTTTAGGCTTTGATGGAGCCTGGCCAGCTCCTGGAGCCTGCTTCTTCTTAATCCCACTAACTATGTCGTCGATTCTCAAAAGCATGCAGGCAGCTTCAATGGCTGTCTTAAATGCTTGTGCCTTCACAGTGTAGGAATCCCATATCTGCGAGCATCCAGCATGCCATCAAAAAGAATTTATAACGGGAAAACATTTGATAATAAGAACATCAAGGAAAGGTTATTCTCAAAATTTACACCTTCCGCTCTTTCATGTCAGCGACATCACCAGTATTTCCATCTATGCCGATCCACGCATTCTCACCATTTGCATGCTACAAGGATGATAGGAAAAACAAATAACACAACATATGGACAGCATTTCACAGATTCGGCAGACCTTTGAATGCAGAAAAAAGGAAATCTCACCTTTCCTTGTAAGGCAGTCATAGTCCTTATCACATTGACACCACAGTTCTGAGCCAAAGTTCTAGGAATAGCCTCAAAAGCTATTGCCGCTGCTTCATAAGGCCACTGTTCATAATGACGCATAAAAAACAAGATTAATTTCTGCAAGATAGATATCCTAAGGTAAAAGATGCATAGTTAGCTTCAAAGTAGGTTTCATCATGCAAACATAAGGTTGAGAGAGATGCTAATCTTGATCATCAATGTAGAGGTTTCTATCCATAGAAAATCCCACTATCGTTGATTGTTCTGGGTGAATCAATAAAACAAATATTGCAATGACAAATACAAATTAAAACAGAATTTCTAATTCCATTAGGATCGGCAGGTTATTTTAGACTAATTTTTTATGAATACAAAGTTCCTTATTTGACCATTTAATCATCAATTACTTGGGCTACTTGTTCATATGTATGCCATAAAAAAAAATATTCCAGCAGACCAACTTATTTATATATTTGTGAAAAACTTGTTTGTTATGCAGCCAAAACAAAGTTGAAAAATGTAATGTCATAATTTAGATTTGACTGTGTCTGGAAAACCCATATCCAAATGACAGAAACATAAGCGCAACCTGAGAAGCACAGACAAGAAACTGTTCACCTTTTCTATGCCTTCAATTGAATAACTCCTTTGTTTTAACATAGCTGACACAGTAAGCTCCGTAGCACCTCCACCAGGAACAAGTTTTGGATTTTTAACTATGTTTCTAGCTACAGACATAGCATCCTGTGTACAATCATAACCTAAATTAGAAAAACCAACCCTACAATCTCAATGGGCCTAAAATCTCATATATACCTGCAAATTTCTTTCGACTTCATTCAGAAGATCCTTGCTGGCACCCCTCAAAAGTACGGTGCACGCTTTTGGATTCATGCAGTCGACAATAAAGGCAAAGAACTCATCCCCAATTTTCCTCACCTCAAATAATCCAGCACCAGTACCAACATCAGATTCTTGTAACTCATCAGGTCTATTAACAATAACTGCCCCACATGCCTTGGCGATTCTGTTATTGTCGGTCTTTCGTAACCTTCGGATTGCACTGACACCAGCTTTGCTAAGATAATGGCAAGCCAGATCGCTCAGCCCCTTTTCAGTTATCACTAAATCTGGTTTAAACTTTAGTATCTGCAGACATAGGTTCTCAATATACTCCTCTTCCATTTTAAGCAATACACTCCAATCTTCTTCCCTCAGCAATTCAGCATTGGTTTGGTTCTCGCCTTTCTTGTATTCGAGAGGACAGTCAAGGAGAATAATTCTAGGATTTCGTATTTTTCTTCTCATTTTTCCAGGAGCAACAACATCCTTATTAAACATTACTCCTTTTAAAACATTTGAATCCTCCAACTGACCACCAGGAACCTTTTCTACTTTGATGTACTTTTTGATATCCACCTCACGCAATCCTTCACCAATATCAACACCAACAGTGGTTGTGGCATCAATGGCTAGGTCCTGAGAGGAAACACAGAATAACCCGATCACAATTCAGATAACCACGTAACAAACAGACCAACATTCAAAATCTTTGTTGTCTAAAATCTTCACCAAGCTGTAATTTCTATTATCAAGTTCCACAAACAGACACAATCTAAACAAAATTTGACTATGGACTAGGTTTGGGGACAATTTGATGCATACATATTATAACATAAGTAATATTACTTGTGCAAGTTATTTTTATTTTTCTTTCAATTTAACTCTTGAACAGTTCACAAATCCTTGTGGCAAGCTTCTCTAGCAAAGTAAGTTTTTTTTTACCAAACTTATATTAATAAAACTAATTAATTGCAGAAGATGGATAAGAATCCACTCAAAAAGTTAGGAATCGAAATCATATTTAACAGCATATTAAGTTAACTATTACTGAAACAAGTGGCATATGCAAAATACTAGCAAGCGAAGATTTTTAACAGCAAACCCATCCTTCTTTGTGGTAGGGCAGTAGAAATACATATAAAACATATCGAAGAGTTCGGACTCATTTGTACATATAATAAAACTAATTAAACTAAATTTGAGTCTTTCTAAATTGCTAGATTGTCCTTTATTATTCTACATAGACTAGTTGCAAAACATTCATCTTAACGCAAAATCAATTTTTTTTATATAACAAACATAGTTACATCGATGATAGTGATAGTATAATAAATTAAATGTAGTAATGTATGATAAGACATTCTTCCAACCAAACACGCAAAAAAAAAAAATAAGAAGAAAAAAACAAAAATAATCAACAAACTAATTTGGAAGCCTAATCTGATTCGAATAAATTACACAATTATGCTCTCAAAGAGTGACCTATATTTGATATTATCTCATTATTCCTATCCATTGGTATGGCTCAATTGTTATAGAAGTACATATACTTTATGAATGGAAATCAAAGGAGAGGAGTAGGGGAAAAACCATATGGTTTTTGAAGGGCTGTAAAAATGCAAAGAACAAAATACTTACGGCAATTAAATCTCCAAATTGACTAGTAAATTTTGTGCCAATGCAACTCTTAACAAGCCCTAACATAGTTGAACCTGCCAAGTGAAAAAAAAAAATCAGCAGAAGAACAGCAATGAAAAAAGAGTACTATTATATTACCAAGTGATTCATTAAAAAATTAGCTATCTAGAACCTATCTTGGCTAATACTTCAGCCTGTCTAGTTCAAGAACAGGTGTTCACAGTATGCTTAATTGACCCAATGGAACAAGAAATAAAATGAAAATTAAATGCAAACTAAAAAGTTGGAGTATTAGATTATAATTTTCGTCAAAATTCTGGAATTGGACTGGAAACCAACCGAAACAAAATTAACAAGCTTACTAGTTATTACTAAAATACATAATTATGCACAGGCCACGGTGTTGCAATTAAAATAAAAAAACAAACAACACAAGGGATAAAAAAATAATACATTTACATAGTAACTAAAAGTTAACTACATAGCAATATGACATAATATTTGAATGAAAACAGAAAATTCTTAAATTGTAAATCAACAATTGGGTTTGCTATTTAGTTCGTAAAAATCTAGTTCAAGAAAAATTCAATCTCTAGGTTGACATGCATAGAGCTGTACCCTTCACACCATGATATCAATGTTATAGACATTCTCATAGAACTTAAAGAACAGTAACAGTTCCATCCATTTACGCAATGAGTATCCATAAAGCTACCTCGATGAATACTAAAAGTCAGAGTACGAATGTAAACCAAAAGAGAATAAATTAAAATAGATAATGGTGTCCATTTTTATACTCACTTGCGAAATTAGGTGAACTCAAGATAAATAAAAATTAAGGGATGTGATCTACAACATGAGTTAGTAGGCTCCTGGAACTATCGTTCTATCCTAAACTTGTGGTGCATACATCATAATAATCTTCCTACCTTCATCATCATGGTGTGGTTGCATACATTGAGCTCAATCAGATATTCTAGAAGAAGAAAGATATATCCCATTACTTTGAGTTAGTCCCCACACCGGCCAACCAGGGGGCGTAATTTTAGGGGATATAAAACCTCGTGTTCAATACCAGAGCATATATCCTAATTCAGGTAGAAAATTTCTCACAAGAAATCAAGATAAGCACAACGTGGCTGTTATCTTCACAAGCTCAAGTCCTGCTCACAAAGTGTTGCCTCACTAAACATGCAAACCACCACAATGACTACGGTAATGGCCTTTGCATACCACTACGAACAAACAATAGTTTAACATAAGGTACAGGATATAAGGAAAAAAAAGAAGATAAACTTACGATCCTTGACATCTACAGTCAATGCAATTTTGTCAAGCACAGAAACAGCATCCTCTAGAGCTTTATTATATGCTGCAGCACATTGGAAGGGAACTTGTTATCATCCATATACATAATCCCCAGAGCGGTGATATTGAGTATTAAAGGGTAATTCATGTAACCTCGACAGATGACAGTGGGATGATAGTTCTTATCAATAAAAGCTTCTGCAACATGGAGCATCTCACCAGCTACAAAAAGAAAATAAATATATTACATTATAGAAAGTTAAATTGAGTTAAGCCTCATGTTAATAATAAAAAATCCATGATGATTTATTCATAGTTGCCTTAAAACAAGAACGCTCTCAGCTATAGGCAACCACCATAAAATATGTGCATATGCATACAGTGACACACATTCACACACTTCCCAAGAATACGGTATGCATTGCCGTGTCAAAATACATTCAGCAGTACACATACATACATCTCACAATAATAGGCACAAAAAATGGTACATACAGCATATCTGCAGAAAATGTAACTACAATTTCCTCTGAAATTCAGGATGACAAAATTAGATCTCAAAACACAAGAATCGTGAGAAAATTAACTGAATTAAAAATAACCTCAATCCATACCAAGGATAATGACAGACGTGGTTCCATCTCCTACCTCCTCATCCTGAGTTCGGCTTAGTTCAATCATTGACTGCAACCATTTAAAAAAGGCAGATCAGAGTACAGTAAAGCGATAAAATTCGGCAAGGTGTTAGTCCACACCTAGATGGAAAATACTATCACTTTCACAGTGACAGAACTCTGAAGGAAAAACAAACCATAAAGTGAACTGCGATAAAATACAGAACATAGTGCACTTGTGAGGCACAGTTAATAGAGGCCTCATGCCTGAGTTTAACATCATAGTTGAACGAACATAGATGTAAAGATTAACAAAGAAATAATGCCTTTGCTGCTGGGTGTGCCACGTCTAATTCACGAAGAATAGCATTGCCATCGTTTGTCACTACTATCCCTGTAATAATCAAAAGAATGTATTTAACTGACAAAGAATGATGATTAGAGAAGTGTCCCAACAATCTCTCAGAAGAACTTTTCTTTTACAAAGTCATCCTTAAAAACAAACATAGTTCATGTTAAACGAACAATAAAACCACCTCCTGCAGCATCGAGCAGCATTTTCAACATTGATCTTGGTCCCAAAGTGGTACGTATAATATCAGCAACAGCCTATCAAGAGTAACCAAAAAAATAGGAGTTGACGAGCAATTGGACAAAATACATTCATGAAATCATATCATGAAGAAACAAGTTAAACCAACAGCCTCCCCTCCCCAAAGAAGACAGTGAGGTAATTTAAATGAAATTTTTAAAAGAAACAAGTTAAACCAACAGCCTCCCCTCCCCAAAGAAGACAGTGAGGTAATTTAAATGAAATTTTTAAATAATCAAAGAACTTGTGCTATAGTGAGGCGCTGAAGCTACGCAGTTGTGCAAGATCCATTACATTCCATAATGATCATTATTTTCTGTTTCAATAACTTCGGAATCCAGCTATGGTGCGAGAAAAAAATTTATCCAAATCAACTGACCCATAATTATCCAGAGCAATTTATTATTGGACTTGGAACTAATTGTTAATTTCCTAAACAAGTCTTAAATTGCAGCATGAATGAGCCTAAACATTGGAAGGTTGAAGTTCATGAAACAGTTTAAAAAATCTTACGAAAAAAAACAGTTTAAGATCATCATCGAACCATAAATAAAATTCAATGTAAACTGGCATAAATCATAGTCCTTCAAACCATGCATGCCCTCTCAAGAACAAACTTCGATCTTTCTAACATGGCTATAAATAACCACCCAACTCCTGAACATCATAGCAAATGTTTCTAATGGGAAGTGCTACATGATACATACTAATTTTTAGAATGCCGTTACCACACCCTGGGGCATCAACAAAATTGTCTGTTTTGAAAAAAATTGCTACAGTAAGATATGAGAAGGCATAAGCTGGTAGTGACAAATTACCAGCTTAGTCATATATTGATTGATAGAATGTGGAGGACGCAGTTCGTAGACGACCAGACACGTGTCCTCTGAAGCCCTAAGTGAGTACAGAAGCTAGAAAAAACACGGAGAAGAGAAGCGAACTACCTTGGATGCTTGGATATTAGCATGGTGCACCTTGTTTCCAGACTCCCGCTTCACTGCATCCTCTATCCGACCAAACATTACAATATCAGTAAAAACGAAAATAATCCATAAACAAAAAATGGACCTATCTTGAGGTTTCACATTTCTATTTTCCCACAATCTAGCACAGTTGCAATGCTGAGTATGAGTACTCAAAAAACTTGCGCTAACAATGCAACATGAAAACGAACAGAAAAAGGGAAACGTAAATTCATGGAGCTGAAAGAGAAACAGACTTACTCAGGACGAGGACCGGAGCGTTCATTCTGGCCTCGATTTGGAATCGATCGCTGAAGAGCAGGGCGGCAGAGATGCTTTTGAACACACGAGATCAGTCGACCGAAAACCCTCGGGGTTTCCTGGTGTTGTACGAGAATTTACAGTGCACCGAATGTTGGGCCGGGTTGTAGGCCAACTTCTCGACTTGGGCTTCTAAAATATAAGGGATGTTTTGAGAAAGCGAGTAAACACAACAACATTACATTTATCGTTTGAACCAGAGAGAACGTGGGAATAAATTTGGTGATTGAACTTGAAGGAGAAAAACAAGAACAATGTATTAAAAAAAGGAAATAAAAAAAAAGAGAAGGAAAGTATCGTTTTGGGCCAGAAGCCAGTTAATGTGATTCTAGGATCCAGACAGTAATTTTGGGCCAACACGACAAACCCAACATCCAGCCCTCTAAGGAGTGTTGCTAGAATAAAACAAATACTATCATTATTGTTGTTGTAATTCCTGTTGTTAATATCTTATATTTAATATTTACAAATTAAAATCCTAAAAAAAATATTTATTAAGTTACGTCTATTGCAAATTCTTACCAGTATTCGCAATTCTGATATTATTACTTTAACTCATTGTCTCATTCATTATTATTGAACTACGATATAAGCGATTCATTTGTTATATGTATAAATTAATAGCGGTATTCTGAAATATTAGAGTTATATATATCAAATCTGATATCCTACATATCTAACTTCCCCACTACCTTCCCCAACTACCACGTGACATCATGCAATTGGTCGGAATTTAAAAAAATTGTTGAAGTTAAAATGTTGGTCCAATCACACAGTGACACGTGACAGTCGGGGAAGGAGGTGGGGAAGTTGGTTGTGTAGGATATCATGTCCGTTATATATATATAAATTTAAATTAAGGAGGTAAGTTTGAGACCACGGGCCCTCGTTTAACGGTTTAAGAGCCTGAATTGGGAACGCCGGCCTCCACAATTTTAAAAAATTTATATTCTAAAATATGTTGGTCTCCCAAAACAAACATTTTGGTCATTTACAAATTTGTACTAGAAAAAACATTTTGGTCTTTTTTTAAAATTTGTATATTGTGTCAAATAATTATTACGAAACCCCTATCATTTTTCAAGAAAAAGAAAATAGAACTATCGCATTGATTCCCCTTATTTGGCTGTTCGACGCCGGCACGACTGAACCACCCGACTGTTTGCTGTGGACTGAACCTCACCCGACTGTTTGCTGTGCTACGATGTCCTTACCGGCCCACTTTGTAGACCCCCATCGATGGTTTTGTCCGCGGAAAGAGCTATGTAATGCATCGGAGTTGAGAGCAATGATGAAATTTGATGCCCGCCCATGAAATTCTTTGAAGTTTTCTGTGAGGCGAGCTGACCTTTTTTAAGCGTAGCTGTGGAATTGTTTTCGCATTCGAGAAGTATAAACGATGGTTTTAAATTTGTTGAGAAATCTTATCGTTGTGTGCCGCGTGGACTGATTTTGACATACAACACGATGAAAAGGGGAGAGATTATATGCAATTCTTGGGGATTTTGTCTTTTGTAGTTTGTTGTTTTAATTCAAGCTAAGCAGTTGCGGCTGATTTCGATATTGATGGGGGTGCCAGGGAAAATTGGTGAAGAAAAATGCAAATAAATCCAGAGCAGGTTAAAACGCTGGAACCTCTTGCAATTGAGAAAACAAAGTTGAGAATGTGGCGTCAAGGTCGGAATCTCATGCGGCAGGCCTTTTTCCGGCTGCCATCGGGAGCTAAAGTCAGTAGACACTTGATCACTGGAACGGCTTCTAGCCCCAGTTTGTCGATATGGCGGCGGAAGAAGGGGATGGGGAAGGAGGGGTTAATGGTGGCGAAGGAACTGAAACGTCTGCAGTGCCACCCGGTAAGGTTCGAAAGGTTCATGAAGAGCAATGTTTCTCGCCTCCTTAAGTCCGACCTTGTGGCCGTCCTTGTTGAGTTCCAACGGCAAAACCTTGTCTCCCTCTGTATGAAGGTACCTCCATTTCCATCCTTGTAGAATTATATAATACGAGTTTGTTTCTTTTTCAATTAAATTTTTCAAAAGTAATCGCAATTTTTCTGTTACACTTTTTGTATAAATTAATTGATGGATTAATTTGACCGTATCATCGTCCTAAATTGTTTGGTGTAAAAGTTGGTTTGATGTGTCATTTAGTCGATCCGCGGG
The DNA here is from genome assembly GCA_001598015.1 of Dorcoceras hygrometricum. NCBI lineage: Eukaryota > Viridiplantae > Streptophyta > Magnoliopsida > Lamiales > Gesneriaceae > Dorcoceras > Dorcoceras hygrometricum. Next base: position 502,823 of record KQ987269.1, read on the forward strand.
TTCATGATGATTTTCGTGTTAGATATTCATAAAGAAAAAAAAGACCTTTTTATGTGCATTTCTTATGGATTCTTGCTTATTATTTGACAGTTATATGATGTGGTCCGGAAAGAAATTTGGTACCGACCGGATATGTTCTTCTACAGGGATATGCTCATGATGCTTGCTCGGAATAAAAAGGTTGATGAGACAAAGAGGGTGTGGGAAGATTTGAAGAGGGAAGAAGTCCTTTTTGATCAGCATACGTTTGGAGATCTCGTCAGGGCCTTTTTGGATAGTGGATTACCAAGTGAAGCAATGTGGATATATGATGAAATGAGATGCTCTCCTGAGCCGCAACTATCTTTGCCCTATCGTGTCATATTGAAAGGATTACTTCCTTACCCTGAACTGAGGGAGAAGGTGAAAGATGACTTTCTGGAACTCTTCCCGGACATGATTATATATGATCCACCAGAAGACCTTTTTCCTGATGATCAACAAGTTAGATTGGAGAGTGAGGAGGATTAGAATATAAGGCTGAGATTAAATCTGTTTTGCTACATGTACATGATGACTTGATTGATGGATTTGGTGACGTGGATGAGGACTCCATGGAGAAGTGATGTGTAGCGTGGAGCTATTCAGGATACATCTAATTTTGGTTTTCTATCCAGATGATTTGTGGCGAAGAAGTTGAAAAGGTTGATATACAAGATATAGTCTTCCTCAAAAATACTATTCCACCTCGAGAAATGGTTGTGCACCTTTGACATTAGTATCTGTGCTAATTTTCCAACCCATATTTGATATTGACTGGTTAAGTACTTTGACAAATGTGGGGCGAATTCAATTATGCTGTATGCTTGAGGAGGTTATTGACTGTTTATTAGCACATTTTCTGCACGTTGAAGATTTATTTTAGTACCTGTCTTGACTGGTTGTTCATCCTGCTAAATGTTTCTTATTCAAACCCTTACGGTCAGTTGTATGTAAGTTACACTGCATTATATTTTAAGAGGGTAATAAGTGTAGCGTTGTTATTGTGAGGACATGAACTAAGGGTACAAGGTGGGAAACTGGGATTCTTATTTGTACAAATGGTGCTTCGAACTTGGAACGAACATGAAGAAATTAATGAGAGGTGTTTCATACTTCATAGCTCTTGCACCCTTGGCTACTTTGTTCTTATGTTTACGTCCATGTACACATTTCATCAAATTTACATTTACGCACCATAAAACACAATTTGAATTAGAGTTGTCTACAATTGGCGAGCTTTCTGCTTTTTAGTTTTATAATTTATAACGAGGCAACAGTATGTTGTATTTTGCCATAATTGGAGTGGTCTCGTTGTACCAATAGGAATTAGCTCCTTCACTCGATGTGTAACCTGAACCACTTCCAGAATTTGTCGGAGGCTTGAGCACGTTTGCCGATTGAGAATAGGTGATGAAATGGTTTAGGTGGTGTCATAATCTCCACTCCATCTTCCAACATTTTCACCACACCACTCATATGCGACCTCGCCTCCTGTGAGTCTTTAACTTTTACTTCATTTTGTTGATATTGTAGAGGCTAAAGTACATTGTTTAGCTCACCTAGTTTAATTTCTTAAATTCTTGGCCTTCAATGCCTCTTCAACTCCGAGATTTTAAGCTTCTATTATTCTTTCTTCATTGTGGTTTATGTGTTATGTTTGACTTGTATATAGATACTGTTTGAGAGCCTACGGTGTGAAGGAAATTCCTGATGAAGTTCCCGAATAACTAAGCTCGTCTTTTATCTCAGCATTTTCTTTGATGGCCTTCATTCTGTTTTGTCCTTGATAAAAGTGAAATTAGGTCTTTTCTCATTAGAAATCATATTACATAGGTCAAGCTCGATGTGACACAACGGACTTTGAATTTCATTCCTCGTTTCATTTAATGTTTTGATATACGCGTTCTGTCCGTCTTCTTTAGAATATGCTTCTTTCATAATATTCAGAATTTCATAATTAGAGATATATGTATATAGCAGTTATATCTTAGGATTTGATAACATATTATCCATTCTCTCTTAATACTATTTACGACCATTAAAGTGGTTGATGTGCAGTCCAACTTTATATTTCAACGCAATTTTATGTGGATAATGGCATAAATATATCACGCCCACCGTTTACATATATGACTTGCTATTTAAAGGATGTGTGGAGCTGCTTCGAAAATCAGAAGATTACAAATCCTACCCTTTCGAGAATCTGGGACCTTGGCAATTGACCAACTATCCGAAATGTGTTTTATTTATCTTTTCGGTTCGTTTTATCAGGAAAAAATGTCGACCGATGGATCACCGTTACCCTACCCAGGAATCTTTAGGTCTCGTATGCTTAAATCACTCAAGCAGTCCATGGTCAATCGTGTGTTTAACAGGTCAGTGGATCAAACTTCCATCCTAAAAAGCCCGGCCACTTGTCAAACGAGAGATTATGGCTTTCACACTATCTAAACTTTATGGAATATAAGCTTCACAAAAAATTTGTGGAATATAAATATGAAATATTGCAGAATAAACGTGTCATATAAAGTTATGCAACTACAGACATCAGGAATTGGGTTTGGCTTTCAAAATGAATGATCTGCAAACAATGAATTTAAAAAATGTGAACAATTAGAAAAAGTCGATATTATTAGACTCAATTCATTAGTTTTTTTTTTCCATAACACAAAATCGTTAGTTTGTTTAAAAACAATAATCAATAATTTCATTCGAATCAGTTTGCCCATGAACAAGCTGACTCAAATTTAAGTATCTTGATCGAAAGATATTATAACTCAAAATTTAATCGTTACGTTTGTAATTTTATAAAGTTTGTAAAATATGCTGCAATCAAGTGGTTTGTCTGTCAATTACCAGAGGCCAAAATCCTAATAACCAGCTTGTTTCGATCTAATTTGTATTGTCTCATTAAGGGGGAAAAAAGTTTTAAAAACTAGAAGAACTCAATCCTATCGGATATAAAGTCGATAAAAAAAACTATTTTGAACCAAAACGAAAATCGAGTTTTGGATCAGTTAAAGAATGAAATCCAAACTTGACCAAACATATAATATCATTTTGCTAATTTTTCCTCTGGCCAATTTTGAGATGATGATCCCACAACAGTGCTTCATTTCATAATTCAAGTGTATGAACATTAATATGCGTATCCATAATATGCAACCATAATTCAGCAGTAAATCCTAAGGAACGAAGAGATGGTGCCTTCACTGAACCAGTTTACGCACATTCAGCAGTAAATCCTAAGGGACGAAGAGATGGTGCCTTCACTGAACCAGTTTACGCACATCCAACACAGATTCGTTGTCTGTCTATTTACTATAACTTCTCTGCAGTATGAAAGGCAAAATCTTAGATACACCAACTTACTAGGCTCTGTCTTGATTGTTGATACTGGTATCTTTAACTTCTACAGTCTAGAGGTAAATGCCTAGAGATACTTCTACTTAAGGCCGAAAGGGTAAAGGCTTGTTAAGTAGTAACTTTTGTACCCGTCTATAAAAGTCATGATCAAGTGAAAGTTCCCAGTAACAAAAAGAAAGAGGAAAGCAACATGTCCACCTCATGATGCAACCTCTAGTAAGTAACAACTACGAGAATAGAACAGGAAATGAAAAACTGCATACATGTAATATATTCTGCTCTAGTACTACATTAAGTGCGTGAAATTGCAAGTTCAATCAATAATATAATAGCACCAGAAAACATACTCAGCTACATGTATAAACGTTTTGGGAAGCGAGAGTAGAAAATACATAGGCTTTGAGCTGTCAGGTTGTAAGATAGCAGATGCACCAGATAAACAATGGCTAACATAAATGATAAATCTAACTCCCACAAAATGCACAATTGCATACTAGCTTTAGTAACAAGATCTAACTACAAGAACACCCAAGTCCACGACTTCATAACTGCAAACGACCCAAATACATATTCCACTTTAATCATAACAATAAGCAGACAACATTAATAATAAACAAGTAAAAAGGTCGGTTTACATTACTACTTCAAAATACAATAAAATTTCATATTTCTACATAACAGAGATCCGTACCCTCAAAAAGGAAAACCCATTTCAATTACCTCCTTTTTCATGCCGAACTGACAAATATACCTAATTCAAATCAGCACACACTACTTATCTTTGGAAGCAGGAGTGCCAATACCGTACTTCTCCTGCAGCCTCTGAATCTCTTCCTCCTTCTTTTTCTGGTCAAACTTCTTGCCCATCTTCGCCTGCTGGTAGTACAACACAATCAAATACCTGTTCGCCACGTTGAACCCCGACAAGTGGTCGACGGCGGTCTTTGCATCGTAGATATCCTCGTAGACCACGAAAGCTGTGCCACGAGTATCCTTGTTAGTCCCGACGCGGATCTGCCTTATTGCGCCGTACTTCCCAAAGATGTCGTACATCTCCTCGCTCGTTATGTTGAAGGGTAAATTGCGCACGTAGAGAACACGGTTCACTTCGGGCGGGAGGCGAGTGTTGCCCTTCCGCAGACTAATTGCTGCCATTCGCCTTTGATTAGAGGAATCGAGCTCGGAGCTCCGCGTGAAATTTGGGGATTTTGTGAGGTTTTTGTTCTTGTTGGGGGATTTTAGTGTGCGAGGAAATATATTATTTTATATACCGCAAGGCACTCGGGGCGGCAATTTAAGAAGACAGCAATTCATCTGTGAAATTACCATAAACGCCCTCGGCGTAACTATGATGGGTTTCAATCGATGATTTTTAATGACTTTTATAGATTTCGATGGATTTAAAAAATTCAAAGGTATTCAATTGACACATTTATGAACTCCATAAAAGTTTGGTGGTATTCAAAGTAGATTTCCATGGAATTTTAAAAGGTATTCAATCTCAACTTTTTAAAACTCCATAGAAATTTACAGGTATCCAAATTTCCTATAAAATTCGTGTCATTCCTACGAAATCCTCCATGTACAAACTCTAAAGTCATAGATACAACAACAAAAACTAAAAAATTCTCTTCTCTTCACCCTTGAAATTTGGTGACACTTTTATCTCATACTCAAATTTATCTACATTTCTCTCTCTTCAATATTCAATTACTTCCAACTATCACAAAATTTCATAATTTTTCCGTTAGTTATATAATTTAAAACTTTCTAAATATTAAATAATAATTTTTCAAAAATTATATATATCGTTTTACAATTCCATGAAATGCCATCAAAGTTTATAAAATCTATTAACTCTACAAAAGTCTAAAATTTTAAAAATCTAAAAACAGCGCAGAGAACATCTTAAGCGAATACAACACAGATAACAACTTAGAGCGAAGACAGCACAAAGCACACAAGCTTTCAGATCGCGCATATAACGAACAACTCAGAGCATACAGTACTCAGATTAGACGTGAATCTATCGGCTCAAATTAGAGCGAATCAAGCGCTAAATCACTTGTTTTGATTATTTATTATTAGACTTTTGTAGAGTTGATAGATTTATACTAGATATTAATTTAAAATAATTTGTTTTGATTATTTATTATTTATTAAAAAACAGGGTGTTGAATTGATCGAAAATTGAATTTTCAAATTAAATAGTATTTTATTAATAATTTTTAGTTGAGATACAATATGTTGTATTTTAATTTTTTGGATTCCTTTATGCAGTATAATAAAAGATTTATTTTAAATGAAAAAATGTTATATATTTATAAGTTCAATCAAAATCATTATAAAAAGTTAAAATTATAAAACTCATAAATTATATTAAAAAATAAATTCATAAAAACTCTCTACAAATCCATAAAAATCTCTCTAAAAATCTACAAAACTCTAATGGAGTCCATTAAATTCTTTTTATAACTCCATGAGATTCCATGAAAGTCTACAAATTTCTATCAATTCCACAAAAGTCTATCATTTAAAAACAGTCAATAAAAGTCATTAAATCTCTAGCACCTCCATAAAAAATTCACAATTCCAATCCAAAAATTTCTTTTAAAGTTATGCCAGTAATAAATTTTTCTTATATAAGCAAAAAAACATTATAGTACAGGGAATGGGTGAATAAACCTTGGTGCACTTGGTTAATTTCTAAAATTTCTTTTTGCAAACATTATAATTTGTAATTGAGTAAATCTCAAGTCCATCGTGTCAAAACAGAAAATAACTTTGAATATTAAAAAAATCGAAATATTTGATTCGATTAGACATGTATTTTATTCAATAAGCTTGTTGTATCTATACCATTTCAAGATGGTGGATGGATAGTGTAACCACCTGCCATAAGCTATTTAGTAACTCTATTTATTCCCATATTACATACATTCCACAAGTTGTACCACCTGAATGCTTTAGAATTAATTTGAAAATAACTCACATCTTCATGTTTATTTAATAGTTCAGGGGTTAAATTTTTTCTTCCTTTCAAACAAATTAATGAACAAAATATACATACTTTCCGGTGAACACACTTATTGCGTAGGTAAGGCGCGAAGTATATATGCAATGGCATTCTAGCTTCTAATTGTTTCCAATACATTATCAGAAGGTATTTTCTACCTGTCGATATATTATAGCTTAATCTTGTCCACCTCAAAAACCCAACTAAAAGATCCATGATTTTTTCTTTTTTTAAAAAAGAATAGGATCCATGATTATCTATTTGACGTCAAATATTGACCAGACCTCGAATTTCTACCAGGATCTCGAATGAAAGTTTAATGGTCTAAATCGAACGTGTCATGCTCTTTAAATATCTTTCCTTTTTAAATCCGCAGACGTACATGCAAGGCGGAGGCATTTGGTCCAGAAAAGTTCCACACCCTTTCCGCTCCTCTTCTCTCTTCTTTGAATCTCCATGGAAAATTTGAAGAAGGTAAGCCATGCAAGAAAATGATTGGGTTTTCTGCGGTTTGGCATAGGGGATTTTGACTGACTGAAGCTTTTTTTTTTTCACATGAAATTTGCTCCAAATACGTATATACAACACTACATTAGAGGATTATTTACATTTTTACAAACTCGAAAAGGAGACGTATGAAGATTTCAAGAAAACAGTATTGGTCAATTACATATATCTGATTTGTGTCCCATTGCAGAAGAACTGGAGTTCTGTTCCTCAATTTGGCGCATGGGAACACGAGGCAGGTGTTGGAAGTAATTACTCTATGATTTTTTCGCAAGCCCGGGCTAATAGGAAGCAACAGAAAAGCAACTTTACGCGCCATAGCCTTGGGAATGAAAGGGAACTTCTTACAAAAACACGTCGAGAGGATGGTTTTGCGCCGGTAAGACGCCTGTATATAGCTAGGCTCTACATTCAATATCGAACTTATGAAGCTCAACCTCCCATTAGAACATTTCTCATGCAAATTCAAGAAAAAGATAGATAGTATATTCATGTTGTTTTGATCCATATCCCTCGGTCAAATCGTGCATTATGGCTTCTGATATATAGCTCGCTTGACACAGATTGATATGCCGAAGAAAAAAAAGAAGATGTGGAGATGCCTCAGCTGTTGTATAAGGTTTTGATTTCAATGCAATCTAAAACTGGTTGTTGATCCCTGCGTGTATGTTCAAAGCTTGAATCTCATTGTTTCGGCTTAGTAGATTATGTGAATGCATGGTAAATAAACATAGATATTTCTCTATTAGGTTCTATAGATTCAAGATTCAAGATATAAATTCATTCTCAAAAAAATTCAGGCAAAAATATGCTCCATCCGAAGGAAGGACTTTTCAAACTAAAATACTAGTATACACAGATATTTATGAAGCTGGTAAAGGGACTATATAACATTGCCTGTCCGACGTTCACACCGGATCACAATGAACAGTTTTTGCCCAACTATGTTTCTACAAACCATTCTTACGCCAACCGATGGTGTCCTTTATTTTGGTGTTTCATTAGAAAGAACATGAAACAAGCATCAATTTACATTGTCTGAAATACCCAGAATCAGAATTTTATATGTACATTCTGAACAAATCGGTGAAGAGTACTACTTACATTGAGTCTGAGAAGTGGGACTTCTTGAAACATTTTGGCATCAACAGATACAAAATCTGGCTTAAATTTCAAGAACTCCAACGAGAAGCTCAGCTTGTTTGAATAGATCTTTTTACTGGAGCTTTTAGGGACGACAAATAATCCAAGTCTGCCTTTTCAATTCCATCAAAGAAATAGTTATAAGGTGGCATTTCTACGTACTTGCCAGAACCTGGAACAACTTTTAGTTCTTCACTTTCCCAGACAATTTTCCCTCCGGCAATTGTTACTTCAACTTTTCCCTATTGGAAAATGGAAAGAAATAACTCATCAAGAAAGTTTATCCTGGGAAGCTAAAATATGGGACATATTTAGCACTATGAAGCGTGATCCACTTTACTTTCGCACATAAGTAGGTATACGGTCCTATAATGTTGACTGGAAACAACAGTGGAATGACTAATTGACTCGGTATAATCATTAGAGATGAGAGATTTACCTTCCCTTTTCTTCCCTCATAAACATTTGTATCAGATCGAGAGTGGTGAGTAGCTGAACTTATTTCGAAACTTGAATTTGGGTTTAGTATAATTATATCTGCGTCAGACCCGACAAGTATTGCACCTTTTCTTGGATATATGTTGAATATTCTAGCACTTGAAAGAGCACACACAAAGGGGAACTGATATTTTCAATATAGAAAGATATTCAAAATCCTCGAAATGATAGATTTTCACAAACATACCACTCAGTGCTCGTCACCCGAACAAAATCAGAAGCAGATGTTTTTCCAGACGCCTAAAAATTAATTTAAAAGAAAGAAATAAAAGGATCATCAACTTGGATGAGGGAAGAATGTTACAGGTTAGCACTGCCACATAGGAGGATAATAAATGACATACCACCATTGTATCCCAAACTATATGCATTCTCTCCTCAAGACCTGAAGGATAAGTATCATACTAAGGTATCGTGTGAAAATAACAACCCTTTAGATTTTAAATGGAAACTTTGAAACGAAAATACCATTGACTCCATTAGGGATTTTTCGAAAATCATTGATCCCAAGAGTTTTCTGTGTCGAGTTGAAAGTGCAATGATCTGTCCCCACCAGCTGCAACATGTTAAGTACCCTTAATCTTAAATATAAAAATCAATCAATATAAGAATGCAAGGTAGATAGTCGAACCTAGTCAAAATCGAAAAGCCCTGATCATATCACCAGTTATATTTCCATGTATATTTGTGTCTGAAATTATCACATTTGGAGAGACAAATTTCATATGATTTTGATTCTTAGTAGATTATCATCTTCTCTAATTACGTCCAAGGTCAACTTTTTATGAATAGAGTAATAACCTGAAGAATTCCTGTCGACAGAGCTGCTTGAAGAGCCTTACTATGTCCTGCTGCTCTTATAGGTGGACTCATGACAAACCTACAAAAACCACAGTAAATCATGTACGGTATCATTAAAAACAAACAGAATAAAATCGAAATTTTATGTGTGAGATAGATAATCTTGCTGTGCTGCTGTCTTGAAGTCAGGATCCCAAAGGACAGAATCATCCAGGACCAGCCCTGAAACTACGGGTTCGCCAATGACCTTCTGACCTGAATCGAATAGATTAAGATAATGCACTTGTTTACTTCGTTTAACAATATTTTGGGATTAAGATGAAAGGAAGGATGTGTCACTCAAGAGGATCCAATATGACAGAAAATGACAAGATCTCATGTAACATAAAACGAATGGTTATTCTCAAGAACTGCTAACCGGATTTTCGAGCTTTAGCTATTTCTTCCAATGCATCAATGCTCATGACATGAACGACATACAAGGGTGTGTTCACAAAACCAGCCAAACGAATAGCACGGCCAGTCGCCTCACCCTCAAGCTGCATCAGAATTTAATTAGATGACAGAGGAAAGTATAAAGGAACTGAAATCTAAGCATCAATGCATCATCAAGTGTCGGCCATAAGTCTATACAACTATTTGATCGATGGAGGTTACCTTACCGCTTCTCTCTTGTCATAATAGCTGATGAGAAAATGAAAAAGGTACTTGTGTGCTGAAAACTAAGCATGCTTAGGTTAATCATATTAGCTATTAAATCCTCACAATCAAACTAGATAGATCTAAATGTGATAGAAAGTTTAAAACTTATATTTCAAATGACAAGGTTATGTAAACTGAGACATAAAGTTTAAGAACGAGATTAAGTTACGGCAGCAAAGACACGTAATGACGACATTTCCGTTTTTAGAAGAATATGTGAAGTTACCATTGGTGGCCTTGAAAGAGCATGACCTTCAGGACCTGTAATGCCAAGTTCAATCATTCTTTTTTGCCCTTCAAACACAGCATCTCCATTCTCCGCGTGAACCATAGCCATGGCACCAAGAGATTTACATTTTTTGAAACCCTCAAGCAGAAGCTCATCGTTGATCATAAATGAACCCTTATAGGCCATGAAAAATTTAAACGAATTTATGCCTAAAACATCAGATAAAATTACGAAAAAGTCAACCATATGAATCATAAAGTAAAAAGTTTCTTTGAAGTGAGACAATAAACCTTACAGGGTACGAACCTTTGTCTTTAACCATGAGTTCCATTTCCCTTGCCACAGAGTTGTCCCATTTCGTGATTGCCATATGGAAACCATAATCCATGCAGGATCTTTCTGCCTTTTTTACGTAAGAATCAAATCCTGCTAATAAGCTACCGTTCACGGGAATAACAAAATCAATATGCATCGTAGTTCCACCAGCTAATGCAGCGGCTTGTCCACTAAAAAAATCATCAACTGTTTCGGTGCCCATAAACTCCATGGCCAAGTGAGTGTGGGGATCAATTCCTCCTGCCATTATCAGAAGGTAAAGATTTAATAAACGAAAAGCTGGTAGAATTCCAAGGAGGCCTTTAACAAACTGTTTCAAAATTGAAGATATAATTTACCTGGCATGACATATTTCCCACTGGCGTCAATAATCTTAACACCATCTTCAACCTATAGAACCACTTATCAATATAGATTTATTTGCAAACATACATAAAACACAATGTATACTAGATATTCCTGAGGTCCTATCCTCAGTAAGCTTTTGGGGTGGACATATAGATTTATTTGCTAAACATAGGCTAAACAACATAAAACACAGTGTATACTAGATATTCCTCGGGTCCTACTCAGTATGCGTTGGGCTGGACATAATAATATTTTTTCATTTAAAGTGAGACGATGCATGGATAATATCAAAGACTAAGATCACTGCCATAAGTGGTACATAAAAAGAACTACAATTGGACAATTTCACTTCATTGTCAACTATTCTGTGCACATTTCTTGACGAACACCATTAACTAACAAAAGGCTAAAACAAGACTACCATAATATTATATTTGTCGCTGCTTCATAAGGCCACTGTTCATAATGATGCATAAAACAAGATTAATTTTTGCAAGATAGATATCCTAAGGTAAAAGATGCATAGTTAGCTTACCATAATATCAGATTGTACAGCAACAATAATCCCATCTTCAACATACACATCAGCAACCTCTTGACGGTGAGCATTCACCACTGTTCCTCCCTTAATCAAAATCTTTGGAGAATACGTTGAATCAACCCCACAAACCAATTCACCATATCCAATCCGGGCATCACAATACTGCAGATAAAATGCACCAAAAGAGAAATGGAAACCAAATATAGGCATTAAATTTGACTAAGAATCTTGGCACTTTTTTCACAATTTTTGAAGAACCAGACACTAACGAGGGAAATAACCCATCTGTGTTGGCCTTTCCCCGTCTTTCTTGTGTACAAGAATCGTCCTTATATTTGACAAATTGATCCAAATATATCTCCATCTCCATGTTATGTTCCGGTTGTTAGGCCGTGTGTTTTCGGGTGAATTTGTCAAATATTAGACTGTTTTACGTACACAGCGGAGAAGATGGACTAAACAATAGGGGCAGAGATGTGTATTTTCCCAACAAGAACGAAAGTGCATCTTCACAGTATCTGTAAAGGTATCGGATCCATCTAAGCCCATGCTGTAATAAAGAACCCACAATTGACCGGACGCGACAATCTCAACTCGAAAACGCAAGACATGATATCATAATTCTAAAAATCAATAATCCACCGTTTTCCTGGTTTTGTGTACAAGTACGCACCTGATTGGATTGAGCGAATGGCAATAACATTACAATCATGGCAAAAACACTAGCGGAAAGAAGAGATTTACAGTGACTGTTTTGAGTTGCAGAACTCGAATCCATCTTTGTGTCGCTGGAGAATCACTTCTTGTTTTGCGTCGGTTGGATTTTATAGGCCGAATCTCTGCGCTGACTCTATCCCATCTCCACCTTGGAACCTTAACTTAAATTCCGATTTATTTATTTTGTTTTATTTTTATTGTTCCAATTTCTTGTTTTCCATTTTTTGTCATAGTTTCTGGTCCTCGTGAATCTTCACTCTTCTCCTTTTGCTGTTCAGTGCACCATCGCACTCGTGGCTTTCGGTCTGTCGCATACGAATTGTAATGATTTTTTTTTTATTATTATAGCGGTTTTTATTGTTCAGGTGTGAAATAATTGGTTTTTTTTTAATGTAATATAATATTGATACTCGGAAGAATTTCAGATTTCTTTTTCCACCTTATTGATATATTTGGATGGATTTATTATCAAGATTTTTTCTTTTTGAAATCTATGTTTGGACACATGTCCTTAATTTATCTTCAGTTTTAGTCACGAGATAACACTTTTTTACTCCTCTCGATCCATTTAGTCTTATGTTTTCACATGTATCAAAAAAATTAAAAATATAAATTTATAAGATATTTTCATTTTGGGTAGGTTATCGTTATATATTACCAATTATTAAAAAACAATAGTGAGAATTAATTTGAATATTATGAAACGGGGACTGTTGTACCAATCCATGAACACATTTTTTTAAAAAAATACATATATGAAACATACAAAGTAAATCTACGAAAACTAAATATGTACTCTATCAAGTTTTCATTTGATCACCTGATGGAAGATAGTCGAAATAGTGCAGGAAAGTCCGGCAGGGGCGACCTGAGAACACACACGTCGACAAAGCACGGAAGACATTTGTGTGATCTCATGACACCCCCGCTGGCCTCCTCCACCTCAGTTTCTTGAATTCACTAGCCAAATGTTGGTGCAATTTTGTGTTCTATTTTCCTCGAGATTAAATAGAAATTAAGCCTAAGGTTTGAGTGTACTGCGGCAGTGGTACTTTTTCCCTTTGCAATGTATTACAGGATTGGTTTTGTACTTGCTGAAGTACGTGGCTTTCGTACTCGATTAAATTATTGTACTCCCCCCCCAACCCAACCCAATATCTAATATTGGACTGGACTTCTTAGCGAGCTTTTAAAAGCCCATGAGTCTACCCACCGATGAAGGTCAATCGAGCCCAATGGATGACGATTGCTTCTTTTTTCTGAAGGTATTTTGATTGGAATATTTTACCTTTAACTAAAGAGATGCAAAAAACTCAAAGCGTAGAAAATCAAATGTCCTTTTTTTATAGTAATACTTGCATGAATGATGTCACGGCCATTTAGAATATTTCTCACTTAATTTTTCGATTAATTACTCCCCCTATTTTATTTTCTCAAAAAACCATTTCATTTGTAGTCACAATTATGATTTACCAATTCTTCAAGTGAAATTATTCTTAGATAAAGTTATGATTACGTACTAACACAAATGCAGATATGTAACTTGAATTTGAAATTCATGATTTTAATTTTTAAATCTCTAGATCCAGAATATAATGGCATAAATCTGATACTGTGGGCATCTGTGTGGGCATCTGGGTGACGTGGCACTTCCTGATGCTGCCACGTCACCAGATGCCCACAGAGATGTCCATAGTAGGTGCTCACAGTATCAACCCTATATAATAGCATAGATGTGCCGGAAACACTATGTCATTATGATTGGCATTAGTTGCTGAAAGCCAGAAGAATAACTAGGGAACATTGACATTTTTGCTTCAATTTATATGAAGCATACAGATTGAAACTGAGACATTGATCAGAAACTAACAACTTTCACATACACCATCGGGTTCTTTCCAGGATCTCCGACTACATAACCAGGGGAGAACCCGAAAAACAAAGGGAAGGGGACAACAACAAGGCGATTTAATGCACTAAAGATGTAAATTACAATTGTTTTGGGAAGTATATATCCATGTCCCCCCAGTCGGTATCAGAGGTAGCGATGATGGATGGCTAGTATCCGGCTACCGTCATCATCTCGTTGTGGGACGAAATCCTCTTACCCTTTTCCCTCAACTTAAAGCTCAATCTACTAAAGTAACTTCCCTTTTGTGCTTGTACACTTTTCTCTGTCAACTTGGCGACATTCTTTTCTCTACCAAATGATGCATATTTCAGTAAAAGACCCTTGAGTGTTTGCACACCCCTTTCTTCATTATCATTTCCACACTTCTCTTTAGCATCTCTCCCTTTGGTTGAAGCTGGCTTGTCCATTCCATTTTTCATGGGCCTTATGAGTTGTCCGAAACATGTCTCTACAGCGTTGTTCCGAATCGGCCTGCTTAGAGTTAGCCCTTCTTTCTTCTTGCCTTGCAACCATCTTGCATAGGCAGAGCCCTTGCGCTCAAGTGGTCCACTATAGCTCAAGGCTGGAACTCGAATCATCGAGCTCTTGTCCTTGTAAGAGTCTTGACTGCAGGAGATGGTATCAGTACAAGAATATTTTGAAGCAGTACTGAGTGGGGAAGAATATGATCTTGAGCATCTCGGCTGACCACTTCTTCCCCTCTTTTCTTCCCTCACTTTCTCCAAAGCCACCGTAAAAGGATCGAAGTTGTCCTGCCATGTGTACTTACGTGCAAACGGGATCTTGCACAATGGTGTAGGGGACTTGGACGTTGAAACAAACGTCAACCTTTGGCTAGGACTATTGAATTCACTGTTATATTGGAGTCTTGGAGGGAGTTTTAGAGGCATGACTATGCCACTGATGAATAGTTCGTCGGTGCTAGACTCGAAGTCGACAAGCTTTTTCCTCCGTGGACTAGCCGGGGCACTGCAGTATAAGTATGCCAGACTCTTACAATCATACGAATTCGGGCTGGTCGGGGCAGTCTCGTGCAAGCAGAGTGAAGAAAGGACATTTGCAATTTCCATTTGGTTCAAAATAGAGAGAGCGGCAATATGGATTGTTGGCAGAAAATGTGAAAGTTGAGGCTTTGAAACGGTGATGTTGTTTGTGCTAAGTTCCTAATTGGTCCTGGATATAAGGAAAGCCTGCCTCAAAATATGGGACTTTTTTATTTCTAAAAGTAATCTTTGAAAGTATGGAATCAGACACCAACTTGTGCAAGTCCTCTACGATTACCGATGTTAAATGAAACACTTGTTAACTGTACAAGGCATAACTGTAATGTTTGTAAGGAATTGAACATATATTTTCCACTAATTTTGCTCTGTGACACATGATTCGACATTAAGATAAGGTCACGGAGATATAATGGCATTCTGATGTAGGTGTCGAATTTCAAAATGGAACCGTGATCGTAAAGGCATCCATTGGAAGTGAACTCGTGATCCCATATTTGTGATGAATTAGGTAATGGCAGGTGTTAATGTCCAAGTAAAACAATTTTTGACTCTATTTATCAATATATATATATATATATATTTTTGATATTATGAGCACCTATCGTAGGCACCTGTGTGGGCACGTGGTGACGTGACACTTCCTGGTGATGCCACATCATCAGGTGTCCACACAGATGCCCATGATAGGTGCTCATATTATCAGCCCAATAAATATATATATATTTGTCGCTCATGGTTGGCGCCCACATTATCATGCCTATATATATATTATCGAGTTGGGTCAAAAAATATTTCAATTGCAAAATTGTCGAAATAATATATATTATAATATATAGTTAACAAAATTACGACAAATATGCAACTTAGAAATTAAGGAAACATGTAGATGTAAAATATACATTTTATCGTTATACCTTAGTGATTATTGTATTAGTAAATCACCATCCAACCAACTTTTGGATTAACTTTAGTTTAAGCAGAAGTTGCAATTACGTTGGAATCCTAGTAGATATTTTGGGTTTCTATATCGGTGGGTGTTCTTTATTCAGAAGATGGTATACTCAGCGATGTAAGAAAGTATACAAAAATATCTGTCTCAGTTAAAATACACACACACGTTAATTCCGTTTTCAAAATTGTCTCTAGATAGGTGCCCCATTTGTCAAACCTGGACTACTATGTAATAAAGTATAACCTCATTTATTGGCAAATAATCAGTTCTCTTGAGAAAAGTTATGGTCATTTGACTGGTCAGATGAATGAATTACGTTCCCATGCAGAAAAATATCTTCACCAAAAATTAAAGGAAGTTATTCTAGTTAATTTATTATAAAGTCATTTGTGTCACGTCACACCATATAAATGCACATACATTTATGGATCATATTCAAAGATTTGATTTTCAGAGCCTTGACCGAGGCTGCTGTCTTCAATATACTCTCCTCCCTAAACCCAAGAATTTGAACAGGAAAAATAGGTCACCAATCTTCATTCTCTTAAAAAAGATCCAATCTTATTCAGGATTTAAAGGTGGTGTCTTTGAATTTATATCATGGGGATTTGCCTCCCGAAACCAGCTAAACTTGCTCCTGCTTCTTCCGGGCAGTTCTCAGGTTTGGCTTTTGTGCCAGAATTGGGTCTTCATTTTGCCGTCTAATTAGCAGTTGGTTTCTGAATGGGGTTTCTTGATTATCTTATCTCCTTAGTGTCGGTAAGATTTCGGATCAAAGAGAATGCATGTATGGCTGTATCTATCCAGTGGTGGAGCCATGAGCGGCGGTGTAAATTTAGCTATCTAATCTTCATTTGACTAACACTTCTGTGTAAGACCTTTTTTAGTAAGCATCAAACTATATTTCAGGATGCGGTGTTCGTTTGCGAATAGAATTAAGGTAATGATCAGAAGAAAGTGAGAAAGATTTATTTGATCAGGATTATGTATCTCACTGTGAAGTTTTTTTATTTTTTAGAGAGCGGAACAAGAAGTTATATGTATTGGGTTGCTTAGTGTTTGCCATTTCTAGTGTACGGTTGGTGCAAGAGTTTTTAACTTTTATGCGCTGGAGACCTTTCCATGTCTGACATATGCTTTGATAAAACCAAGAATCATCGAGGGAATGTGGAAGTTCAAAGGCGCCTTGGTTTTCTTGATGATTATATTTGACATCTTTCATTTGGCTTAGGTAGTTGTTGCAATAGTACAGGTTCTATAGAAGAGATGGATTGCAGATATCTGCTGCAGATGAGACATTTAATCATCTTTGTCGTATAATTTAATGTTTTGGTGTCGGCCATTGTCATATTGATCAGCATGCTTAACAGATAACGTTTTTTCCTCTTTTTTATGTTAGTCTTGAAAGACAAGAAATCATGAATTCACTTGTTCAAGTTCGTTTTTCAGATAAGATCCAACCAGGACATTCAACACTGGAGAATTTACATTCTTCGAACCTGCCAAGTCATTCAGGCTTGTTATGCAGAGTATTTGCTGCATCGAAAACCAGTCAATTTCCCTCCAGCAATCTCAGATCCTTTACTTTCAATGATCTGAAGAACGCCACTAGAAATTTCCGGTTCGATAGCCTTCTTGGAGAGGGTGGGTTTGGGTTCGTTTTCAAAGGATGGATAGACGAGCAAACACTCAACCCCTGCAAACCGGGAACTGGGATGGTAGTTGCAGTTAAAAAACTCAAATCCGAAAGTTATCAGGGCCACAGGGAATGGCTTGTAAGTTCATAAACACAAGCTAAATTTTCCATCATTTACGCTTCTAAAATTGTAAAGAGCTTATCTTTTAGTGATCCCACTTCTCTGTCAGACGGAACTTAACTGTTTAAGTCTTCTACACCACGAAAATCTTGTGAAGCTGATCGGCTACTGCGCAGAATCTGAGTACAGGCTTTTAGTCTACGAGTACATGCCAAAAGGAAGCTTGGAAAATCACTTATTTAAAAGTAAGTGGATTCCTAAATTGGTTGTTTTATTTAATTATCTTTTTTTTTTCACTTACTTAGCTCTAGTTTCAATCTATTTATATTGGTGAATTTTTTATAATAGCAGAAGGAGCACAACCCATGACTTGGGCTACACGAACACGAGTTGCTCTTGATGTTGCTCGAGGGTTATCTTATCTGCATAGCCTAGATGCCAACGTGATATACCGGGACCTGAAGGCATCCAATGTACTTCTTGATTCGGTATAAAAAAATTCAACTTGGTAACTCTTGAAACTTTGACAGTGCCATTTCTATATGTTATTTATCATATTTTATGTTAATGCTTTTTTTCAGGAATTCAATGCAAAACTTTCAGACTTTGGCTTAGCAAGAGCTGGTCCTAACGGTGACAGAACCCATGTTTCAACTCGGATCGTGGGAACCAAAGGCTATGCCGCACCAGAATACATAGCAACAGGTTTGTTTTTATGAGAAAAATAGTCATCGAGTCTAATCAGCTCTAACCTATTTGAGAAATAGGGAAATAATCATCCCTTTGAACAAGACAACTGTAATACATACATATTTGTTAGAGATAAAAGAATATGTTATGATATATGTTGGAACACAATTTCATATAATATTTTGCTTTGTAATTTGACCTATATAAAGGGAGATGAACTGATGATTGTGTATTATAAGTCTATAGAACTTTTAGTTCTCTGGGCACACTGTCATGGATAAACGCCTTTGTGGCTGAATCATGTGATTTCATGTTGTGTTGTAGGTCGCTTGACTCCAAAGTGTGATGTATACAGCTACGGTGTTGTGTTGCTGGAGCTGCTATCAGGTAAACGAGCACTTGGAGACGAGAACGCTGGTGGCGCCGACGAAACTTTGGTGGATTGGGCAAAACCATTCCTAAATGACAAGAGAAAAATGTTGAGAATCATGGATTCAAGATTGGGAGGTCAGTATCCTAAGAAGGATGCACAGTTCTTGGCGGTTCTCGTGCTACGATGCCTCAACACAGATCCCAAGAACCGGCCGACCATGTCGGAGGTCATGGCTGTACTCGAACAGCTCCAAGCATCTGTTGTGGCGAACAGGGTTTCAGTCGAAGCCAACAAGAAAAGATATGGTGGATAGATTGGAACACCTTGTATAGTAGATAGAAATGTTAACCAATATGGCGCGGAGGAATAAGGATTCGAGTGAGTTAGTCAAAGTCTTGAACAATTTTTTATATGGTTTCCGGTTAAGGAATACTTATCTTTCAGAAAAGCATATATTCAAATAAAAAATTATTTCTCAGAAATATATTCTTATGATTCAGAATAATTAGATTAGATCAATATAAAGTCAAGCACGGTGTGCTGACCTAAGGATAGTATGCAAGTCAATTTTGGTGGATCGATGTTGGATTTTTATGAAGGGAATATCCTATCTATATACGTCAATAAAGGATCCTATGTGTGGAATGAGGTATTTTGTGAACTCACACTTATTTAGAAATAAAATAAAATTGTACGGGTTTATAGATCAAAACAATCATGCTCGTGCCAGAGAGTCATGGTCTAAAATCAAATGAAAGTACTCTTCTCAAATAGGGAAAAAAGATGAAAAAAAGTCATCATGATTAATAATCAGGAGCAAAAGATGAAAAAAAGTCATCATGATTAATAATCAGGAGCAACCAAATAGAGAGACCCTTGTTCCAAAATTATTCCTCCAATGAACACACAGAAGAAAATTTGAACGGAGGAATAAATTGGTACGTGAGCCTTTATTGTTTTTCTTATTTCAAATGAAGAAGAATGTTTACATTATATAGGTACAGAGGTCAACAGATGAAGAAGAAAACTAGGAAATATGATTGCTTGATTTGAGGATTAAGCACTATCAACTCCTAATCATATGAGCCAATGACCATGTACAACTTCATAACTTTCGTGACTCTTGTTCCTTTCCATCTTGGTCAAGTTTTGTTATCATCATTTTTGGCAGATTTGTCTCTATCATGCTCCATTTCAGAATAGATATGAGGTGAGTTAATACCGTCCCGCAAACTTTGCCGGGGTTGGAGGCGAAGTTTGAAGCGAAGTAGTTGGAGGCTAGCTTTAGAAACAGGTTTTGTAAACACATCAGCAACCTGCTGCAACGTTGATACATGACGGGTGATGAGTAGACCACTAGCAACTCGTTCACGAACAAAGTGGTAATCGAGCTCAATGTGTTTGCTTCGAGCATGAAAGACTGGATTTATAGTCATGTGTAGTGCACTAAGGTTATCGCAAAAATGGATTGGTGGTTGAGATAGTTGGACGCCAAGATCTTGAGAATGAACGTTGCCACGTAATTCTGTCAGCGGTATGTGCCATGGCACGATACTCAGCCTCGATGCTAGAGCGTGATATAGTCGATTGTTTCTTGGCACACCAGGAGATAGGGTTGTGACCGATAAATGTGCAGTATCCCGTTGTGGAGCGACGAGTGATGAGACATCCTGCCCAGTCCGAGTCAGAGAAGGCAAATAGATCAAGTGTAGTATTTGAGGTGAAGTTGAGACCAAGATTAATAGTTCCTTTAACATTTTGAGATGAGAATGAGTTGGATGTTGCATGAATTGGGAGACAAAATTGACACTGTAAGCGAGGTCTGGTCGGGTTAGAGTGAGATACTGTAAAGCACCAACAATTCCACGATAATGGCGAGGATCGTCAAGAATAGTATTGTCGTCGAGCCCTTTAGTTTTGGCCTCAAGCGGTGTGCTCATTGGTTTACAGTCCACCATGTCGGTCTTCTCAAGGATAGTGAGAGCATAATGAGATTGAGACAAGTGTAGGCCTTCAGCAGTTGGTGTGATTTCTATGCCAAGGAAGTGATGGATGGGACCAAGATCCTTCATAGCAAACTCTGTATGTAAGGTGTGAATAAATGTATTGAGAAGCTGAGGGTTAACCTGTAATAAGCATATCATCGACATAGAGAAGGAGAATTAGAGTATCATGACAATGTCGTAAATAAATAGTGAAGGATCAGCTAGACTACAGAAAAAACCATGATGCAAAAGGAAAGAGCTGAAGCGATCAAACCAAACGGGGCGCTTGTTTCAAGCCGTAGAGCGCACGCTGAAGTTTGCACACATGTGTTGGGAATCTTGGATCGACCATCCCTGGGGGCTGTTCCATATAGATGTCTTCGGTAAGTAGGCCATGGAGGAATGCATTCTTGACATCTAGCTGCCGAATATCCCATTTTTGAACCAATGCAACACTGAGGACAAGACGAATAGTACCAGGCTTGATGACAGGCGAGAAGGTGTCAGTGTAATCTAAACCATCTATTTGGTGATAACCCTTAGCGACAAGTCGTGCTTTAAGACGATCAAGAGTCCCATCGGGTTTGAGTTTGGGCTTAAGAACCCACTTGGACCCGATGATGTGCATACCAGGATCACGAGGGACTAGTTTCCAGGTATTGTTGTGATGAAGGGCATCCATTTCTTCTTGTATTGCTGCCTTCCAACCATCATGATTGAGAGCAGATTTGATGGATCGTGGTACTCGAGGGATGCCGGAACTAGCAACAACAAGAGCATATTTTGGATTTGGTTTGAAAATACCAGAATGAGAACGCGTTTGTATCGAGTGGTGTGGTGGTTGAGGTGATGCAGACGGCGTGGACCTCACTGGAGGAGGTTCAGTAGGCTCCAGAGTGTGTTGGAAGGAAGAGAGGGTTGATTCTTCACTTGAGTTTTCTGTATGAGCAGCGGAGTTGGATATTGGATCTGGATTGCCGTGGTCCGTGGTCGTGGAAGTTCTATGGAGTGAGGGAGGTGATGTAGTAGAGTTGTCCTGCAAGCTAGATTGCTGGGGTAAATCAGGAGATGGAAGGGGAGGATCACATGCTTCTACAGATTGAGAGAGAGAATCATTGTCAGATATAGGGAATGTAGTCCATGAATCAAAGACACTCATCCAGTGATCGCTTAAACATATTTTTTCAGCACAATGTTGATTCTTGAAAGGAAATTGTTTTTCATCAAAAACTACATGTCGTGAGATAATGATTTTTTGTGAGGGAGGGAAAAAACATTTGTATCCTTTATGTCTATCACTATAACCTACGAAGATGCAAGGAATTGTTTTTGGATCGAATTTATGTTTTCGAGTGTCCCAAGTGTATGGAAAACATCGAGATCCAAACACTCTTAAGAAGGAATAGTTAGTGTGGACCTTATGAAGTTTAAAAAATGGTGTATCTGTGTCAAGAGAAGTTGAGGGTAACCTATTAATAAGAAAGACAGCTGTGGCAAAGGCTTCAACCCATAAGTAAAGGGGGGCACCACAATGAAATAACATTGACATACCTAGTTCACGAATTATTCTGTGGCGTCGTTCAACCATACCTGATTGTTCCGGAGTGTGTGGGCAAGAAATTTGATGAACGATTCCCTCAGCTTGAAAATGAGAACTGAGACGTGCATTAATAAATTCTCCTCCACCATCAGAATGAAAAATTTTTATTTTCTTATCAAATTGTCTTGCCACATATTTTTCAAAGGCAAAGAAAGCATCAACAAAATCCGATTTCTTTTTAAGAGGAATAAACCAAGTATAGCGAGAGAAATCATCAACAATGCAAGCATAGTAACGAAACTTTTCAAGAGATAAAACAGGTGCTGGTCCCCATAAATCACAGTGAATTTTTATAAAAGAGGATGAACTGGAATTTTCTGAAATAGAGAAGGGTAATTTACTAAGCTTGGCTAATTGACAACTATCACACATAAATTGTAGCTTATTAGATCCTTGAACATCAATTAGTCCTTTTTGTTGTAGGAGCTTAAGAGTGGATATTTGAGGATGTCCAAGCCGCTGATGCCACACTTCAGCAGTGCCGGATTTAAATCTATGAGAAAAATGTAACTCATGTGGGCTGGAAATAACATATAGATCACCCTTTCGTTGTCCCTGCATCACTTTGTGACCTGTCGCCCGCTCCTTAACACAAAAATCAACGTTAGAGAATTCACAGTTTACAGGGTAATGATCTGTAAGTTGACTTATGGATAATAAATTTCTATTCAGATTAGGAACATGTAAGACATTGTTCAGAGGTAGAGTTTGATTACCATTTTGAATTTGAGTATCACCAACAGACTTAATTCCTAGTAGTGTGCCATCTCCTATCAAGACTGAATCACTGCCAAAGTATGGTCTTATATTTTTTAACATACCAGCGTTACCTGTCATGTGATGAGATGCTCCCGTATCTGAGGTCCATTCGGTGTCAAGGACGGAGTTATCGAGAGTGAGCGCTGCTAATGCCTGTGGGATTTCATCTTGAGCTTGTGTGTATTTAGATAGATGCCAGCATATTTTGGCGACATGACCCGTACCTCCGCAAAGTTGGCAGGTTTCATCTCGATACATTTCTCTTTCAGATGGTGTCATACGGCGCTTTCCCGGAGGAGGAGGTCGTTGCATCTTGGAGTCCTTTATAATATTTTGTTGACCAAAATTATTGTGTCCATTGAGATGATGTTTGTGTGCTTGGAATCCACGTCCAGTGGAGTTAAAGTTGGTTTGAGGTTTGTGATTGACAGAACCAAGTCGTTGTTTCTGCCCATAGAAAGCCAACTGATGGGTTGGGGCAGTGGTGGAAAACCAAGCTTGACGTTGTTCATATCCTTTTAGTAGAGATACCAATTCGGTATAGGACGGGCGTGGTGGTTTTAGCATGGTTGTAGTGAAGGATTCATATCGTGGTCCTAGGCTTGTGAGAAGAGAGAATACCTTAACTTTGTCAGTAACGGGACTCCCTATTGCAGCCAGATTATCGCATATGCTCTTGAATTTGCGGATGTGTTCTCCAATCGTGGTGTTTTCATCTTTGCATAGATATGTGAGTTGTTGACTAAGGGTGAATTCTCGCTCTTGAGAATCTTGTGCATATGCTTCTTTTAGAGCATCCCAGACAGATTTGGATGTCTCTTGTCCTATTGCAAGGCCAAGTGCTTCTTCAGAAAGAGTCCCGATAATCCATCCTCGGAGTAGTCGATCCGATTTTCTCCATGATGTGATTTTTTCGGTTGCTGCTGAGGATTGTGTTGTTGTCATGGCATCTGTATTTGGCTCATTGGTTTCACCTGTAAGGTGTCCAACCAGATCTTGTCTTTCGGCAAGGGCTAAAGCTTGTTCACGCCATAGTGGATAGTTGTTCTGGTTTAGTTTGAGAGTGATGAAGTTGCTCACATTGTGAGAAAGAGATGACATTGTGAGTTTTGTTTTTGTTTGCTCACAGTAGCTCTGATACCAAGAAGAAAATATGAATGGAGGAATAAATTGCTACGTGAGCCTTTATTGTTTTTCCTATTTTCAAAAGAAGAAGAATGTTTACATTATATAGGTACAGAGGTCAACAGATGAATAAGGAAACTAGAAAATATGATTGCTTGATTTGAGGATTAAGCACTATCAACTCCTAATCATATGAGCCAATGACCATGTACAGCTTCATAACTTTCGTGACTCTTGTTCCTTTCCATCTTGGTCAAGTTTTGTTATCATCATTTTTGGCAGATTTGTCTCCATCATGCTCCATTTCAGAATAGATATGAGGTGAGTTAATACTCTCAAAGAGACGAAAAATAGTGGGGAATGTATAGAGTTGAAGTGTTGTTCCAATAATGGCTTTTCCTTTTTGGACTAAGAAATTTAAGGCCTGATTGCATTTCAGTCCTCTATTTTATCTACATTATAATTTGGTCCTTCATATACATTAGTTGTAATGTTAATCCTATATGTTTAGTTTTTTGGCGATCTCCTTATGATTTTGGTTAGAAAACCCCCAATCACCCGTGCCTGATGATTAGACATCAAAGTTTGTCGATTTCATATTAACAAAACTTCAATGTCAAATTATCAAATTTCGGTAAGTCGAGATTTTGATTATAAAAATTGACTCAAAAAACGATAAAAAGCCTAAATATATAGAACTAATATTGCACTTGATATTCATAAAAGACCAAAATTTGTAATGCAATAAAGATAGGACCGAAAATACAATTTTCTCAAAATTTAAATGTGGAGACTAATCAAAAGCAAATGAATCGGATTCAAAAGCAACTGCATTGACATGATAAAGTTATGTGGGCCTGTGTGCGATATTATGGAAATAATCTGGCCCACATAAATGTCTTTCGTCTTCGAGAGGGCCAGAAGCATGCGAAACAGCAAGGTACAATCGTGTACGGATGATAGTACAATATGTGCGTAGGACGGTACGAAAACTGTGGTCATTTCTGTAATTTTAGACTATATCGATATAACAAGCCAAGCCGCATACGACGACATGGGAATGGAATCTCCCCATAATTGCACGCCCGGCTTGACTTACACATTCTCATTGTTAATGTATCAGATTCAATCTTGTATTTTCTTTAACTATAGTAATCCTCTATCAAAATTTGAACAGTTTAAAGAAATAGATGAAAGAGGTTAAATTTCGTTAGTTATTTAATTAGTATCTAACTGAAAATGAATGTGAAACATAGAATGATATTTTTGATGTTACAATTTGATAGACTTTTATTGCCTACTCTTAAAAAACGAGAGATAGAGATAGTTATTTATGAAGCTCTAACGGTGTACGAACCTCTTGAACGTATGGTCCGCTATTAAGTGAAAAATGTTAGCGTATTCATGGATAACCGCCTATATAGGTCAAGGACCCTTTGACCAATATAAGTTTTAAATCGAGGATATGCACGAGTAGACAGAGAGGTTTGGAGGAGATGACTTATATAAAGGACTAACTCTCGGAATATTCCTTACAATATTTCAGTGGATAATATGCTACATATGATAATCAGTCCCATGAAATCGGAAAAGTTACTCCCACATCACTTCAAATCTTATCAACTCGTCTGTGTTATGGGTACTATAGTCCACTGTTAAGGTAGTAAGAGTTGGAAATCTGAGTGTTTGCAAACTGCAACGCGTGCAGTTTCCTTCTCTTTTGTACATGCGTAGAGCCTCATCATTTTATAAACAGACATCCCAAAGCTATATATATATATACAGCACCGATATAGTGGGCGCCTACAATGGGATGTTCGGCTGAGCATCTCAGGCGCCCACGCGCGCCCATTGTAGGCGCCCACCTTATCAAGCTTTATATATATATATATATCTTTTATTCATCATAATCCTCGTCGCACAAACATTAGCTTCCGATTTTCCTCTTAGAAACAAAGGCATATAACTGCAATATTATTATTATTTAGGGAAAAAAAAACTTCGATAGCAAGGTGTGGCACTTCCCAAATCTCAGGGTTAATAACAATTTAAAACAAATAATTAAAAAAAATAAGACTATTAGCATTGCAAGTTCGATCATGAGCATGTAATAAATACGGATGGGTCGCAGCTCTTTGAGTTGACCAGTCGGCCACCTATGTTGAATAAACGACGCGATAAGTATTTTATTTTATTAATATCGTCATGATTATATTATCTTTTAAATAAAATAAGAATCAACAAAATACTCCAAGCTCCAATAAAACTTGTCTCGCTTGTAAACTTTGTATTCCTTTTCATTATGGGCTAAATTTCATTATCTACTAAAAGATTTCAGGAATATACAGTGAAATCGTCAACAATGCTAGCGTGATGTAATTCCGGACAGATTAAATAGAAGATAAATAATATATATCTAATTTCATAATTTAATTTTTAAGGTATCTTTATGATATTATATATATGGATTAAATTGCTGAGAAACCACGAAGATTCGTTTAACGTCCTTAGAAAATATACAATATAATACAATCTACCGCTTGATAATCTGAGTCAGATCAAAAACAATAAATTGCCGACGAATTTCTCATGCAAGAAACTTCGTTATAATTTCCACTACATTATCATTCAAGAAACCCGGTCCAGGCCGTTTGACCTTTTCACGCTGTTCTCTCTGGTATAAATGTCCCACACCTTTATCGATTCCTTCCAGTTCTCCTCGTCGATTTTGAGTTAACTACCTGCTCGTTGCTACCCCATCCTCAGCCACCAACCACGTCAGCCTCCGAGACGCCGCAACTAAGCTTTTGCCTCTGTAGGTCTTCCGTGGTGGAAAGAGTCCAGTGTAATCGTGCCTGCTGCGGAGCCTGTTAACTCATATATCCAATCAACGATCAGGGAAAAAGAACAGAGACATGGGCAGGACTCGAGGTTTCTTGTTCAAGCACCGGGTGGTTATAATGCTCCGGCGATTCTCCGGGTATCACCGCTGCCGGGAGGACCCGCAGGAAGCCTGTGGAGTCAGAAAACCCTTCTCAAAACTCATCAGCTGGACGCATCGCCTCCGGACTAAATTATCAAGAGCCACAGCATTCAGGAAACTCAATACGGGTCAGGGTTATTCCCGAGTCGAACAAGACCCGGTTCCTGTTCCGAAAGGGCATCTGGCGGTGTACGTGGGTCAGAAAGATGGGGACTTCGAGAGGATTTTGGTGCCTGTTGTGTATTGCAATCACCCTTTATTCTGTGATTTGTTGAAAGAATCAGAGGAGGAATACGGGTTCGATCACCCCGGTGGGATTACCATACCCTGTCGGATGTCGGAGTTTGAGCAGATTCAGACCCGAATCAAGACCGTCCACTGTGCCCGAAAGAAGATCCGATAACAGCAAACGTCGGATGTTGACGACAAAGAGAGTGTGTAGTTTTTAAAAAAAATCTATTATTTAATTTTTGTGTTAGTTTTTAGGGATTTTATATTCTAAAGTTCGTCTTTGGTACTGTACATTGTGTATCTAATCAATTAGATTAGACTAGATGGTGTTACGCAGCATACCGATCGACTAAACATTATAGCAATGGAAAAAGTGGATACAATAAACGCCATCGAGATCATTAAATACTTGGTTGTGCTTTTCATTTGGATTTATTGCCAAACTTTCTTTTTCCGAAAATAGCTTTATCAAGTTTAGGAGGGTTGTATTTAAATAATTTTTTTAAATCAACCCTCCTGTACTAGAAGACATGAACTGATAAGGTAATTGTATAAGTTAACAAGGATTACTTTTGGGCTTTGTTTTTTACCTCTTATTTTGAGATAATGAGATAACGGAAGCGATTTTCTTGAGATAAACGACGTGACTGCGGATGCCTAGGGGTTAGGGGTTAATGTTGATAAAACCAATACACATGTTGTATCTTATATGAGAGATAATGGTATCGAAGATTGAAAAATATTATTTTCTATGTGATATATATTAATTTTTATCATAAATATTTCAAATTATTAGACTCATGAAAACGTGCTATTTCAATATTAAAAAGTATTAGTTCTTCTACTAAAAGTATTATTACGTAGACTTAGTCAAATAATCTCACAATAAAAATATTCAAATTAATTATAATTTTAAAGTTATATTTATATCCAATGGACGATGTTAAATTTTTGTATTGGAGATTAATTACCTTTTCAACTTCGTATTTGTAAAGAAGAAAAAGAAATATATAATGACTTGTAGGCTACAATTTCACTAAATCTTCATTAGGGTAGATGTTGCGAAAACAACAAAAGCATTACATTGGAGATCAAGGAAAACATTAGCAATTATTAAGATGAAAGACATCATCATCGGCGAGGAGTCCTCGAGAAAAAAGCAAAAAAAATAAATAAATAAATAAATAAAATCACGAGGGTTAGATCCAAATTACAAAAAACATGTAACTTCCTATATTAACCAACTAGGATCAGAGCAATGGCCTGACTCAGCAATATGGTAGAACCATCGAATGTCTAAATGAATGAAGCTGATGATTCTAAATAAGTCTTTTAGGTATTTCATGTAAAACATGTGCTTCCAACGAATAAAAAAAAAAAAAAAAAAATTCTCGAAAGATCGACAGATGGGACTAGAGGGGTCTAAAAATGGACATATGGGATTGAGTGGGAAGCCAAAATAACGAAGAAATAATAGTCGTGTTTCGATTGAGGGGTTGATTGATTATTTGGAAGAAACCAAAGTATCAAATCGAAAAATGAAGGAGAAGACAATGATTAATAAAATTAAAGATGTCTTCATTGCTATGAAACTTTTCGGGGAGAGCCTAAAAATAAAATCATTAGAATTTAAACTAAGCATATAAATGTCATCTTGCCATTATAATATAGAAAAGTCATTTAATCATTTACTACAAAATTGTAGGAGAGCGATTGTCGTTGAACTTATAATTTGATTAGTGATGCACAAAGTTGACTAGTTGTATCTGAAAAATACAAAAAAGGGTGTGGTCCTTCCGTTTAATTTTCTTTTATTCATCCCTTTATTTCTTTTTTCTGTCGGTAATCTGTCCTTTTCTATTCTTTTATTTTATTTTTTTTTACGTTCTTTTGGTTTTTTAAGAAATGGCCATCTTTCTTTTCCGTCTTTGCGTGTGTTTGGTGGTGGATCTGTATGCCCCAAGGCCCAAATTGTTGAGATAATATATTTAATATCTAAAATTTAGATGTAATAAATATAAATTTATGAATATGTGTAACTAAATTTAAGCTTCGAATGAAATAAGAATGCAACCAAACAGTGGTTTACGTAATCAAGAAGTTTATATTCTTTAGTCAATCAATTTTGATATGAATTTTTAAAAGCAAAACAAAGGAAAAAGTGGGCTTCCTTGCAACCAGGAGACCCAACTAAATAGCTGCTAGTTGAAGCCCATTTCACCGTTGTTATTAATTAAAAGGGTCGGGTACGATTCCACCTTATGGGCTTTATTCCTCTCAGGCCACTCACACGCACTATTTTGCACACTGGTGTTTTATTTACTTACTTATTTTACAGCAATGAAATTGCCTTTGGGACTATATCAGTTCTAATTACGTATGTTTCTCTGCTTTCAGGAAGACTTATTATTTTTCAATAAATTTAATAACATAATATTTAACTACTGTATTGATTATAACACGACAGGCTCAGGTCTAGGTAACGAAACCTGAGAGAGAACAAATTCATTGAACCTAATTAATTAATGAAGTGGGAATATATTCAACCTTCTTCACGGGTATTCTTGTGTAAAACATATTCCTCAATGGTCAACCTGTGATATAAGCTCATTCCCTCAGGTCATTACATACCCACGCACATATCTCGATTTAAAACTTATTTGTGTCAAGATGTCACTGATCTATAAAAGAGATTAGTCCTTTAATAGGTTACTTTCTAAAAAGATATATATGAATCATTGTCTCAAAGGTGTTTCATATTCTCAAGTTAAAATAGCTAATTCTAACCTTTGATGCATGTTTCCTTGCAAAGTTGTTATTGGTTTACTTTTTGAGAGATCGATCATTATCAAAATTTTCCGATACATCACTAGATAAAATTTAGGATAAAAAATCATGTACTTTTATTTTTTAGCTAAAGAATCATGGGGACACCATCGTATGAATTTTCCACCATCATGTCAAATGTAATCTTTAATTGCAAAGTGATCCATAGTAAATGCATTGTTGCCAATCTGATCATATAGGTATAGAATATTTGAAAAAGACTATTCAATTTTAGGTGGAATAATAAGAAGCATAATACCCAAAACGTGCGGACCGATTACAAAAGGGAATTAACAAAGCAAGTAGGCTAAGAACACCACCAATTGGGTCAGTAAGAAGAAAGAGAATCAAATGTTCTTAGCCAATATTGAAGGAAATTATAACTTGTCATCTTTTTTATATAAAAATTTAATTTTTTTAATATAAAAAGAATTAAAACTTATGATTAACGTAAAAAATTTGCAAAGTGGAGATAAAAGTGACTCCTTTATGGTACGCTTGCCTCCTTTCTTGTGCTATCTACACAGACAAAATAAGAAAGAACCTAAACAATGCTTGATCGAACTCCTCAAAAACACTCCATTAAAACGCAAATTCCACCTCTGAATCTCACCATACTGTTCTTCTTCATCAACATCCTCACAGATAACATCCATGTCGTCGAATCCTACGCCTTAATATACTCAGGCTGCTCACAGGAAAAGTACCAGACGAACTCACCATACCAGACAAACCTCAACTCGATGCTATCCTCCATAACCAGCTCCTCTTACACCACCCTCTACAACTCTTTCACCGTCGGAACGGACCCCTCGACCGACTCGCCGGAGGGCTCTGTTTACGGCCTGTTCCAATGCAGAGGTGACTTGAACACGAAGGACTGCTCCGCATGCATAGCTAGTTCGATAAACCAGATAGTTTTACTCTGCCCTTACACATATGGAGCAACACTCCAGCTTGACGGCTGCTTCGTTCGATACGAGCACGTCAATTTCTTGGGGAAATCCGACAGTAACCTTGTGCACAAGAAGTGTAGCGAGAGGTCACTTAATGATGCCGAGTTTTTCCGTAGGAGGGATGATATTCTTGATTATTTGCGGGGAGCGGCGGGGTTTAGGGTGAGTTCTGTCGGGTCTGTGGAAGGTTATGCGCAGTGTTTGGGGGATCTGACAGGCGGAGATTGTAGTTCCTGCTTGGGGGATGCTGTGGGAAAAGTAAGGAGTCTGTGCGGATCGGCGGCGGCGGCGGACGTGTTCTTGTCGCAGTGTTATGTCCGATATTGGGAGTCTGGTTATTATGATAATCCTTCAGGTTTGTTCATAAAAACAATATTAACTTTACGTTATTTCGTTAGAGGGTTTGTTAACGGGCGATTAAATATTTAAAATTTAGAGGACGAAATTGAGTCAAAATTTGAATTTTCAAGTTTAAAAATTGGGATTCGCGATAGTAATATTTTTCTTCAAGGTAACAAAAAAAATTAACAAAACTGATCTGCCGATGCATTGAACTTGGTCCAAATAAACTCTTCTAAAGTAGGGAGCCCACTCGAAAATTATTCCAAGATCCTAAACAATACACAGCCAATCCTTTTATAAAGTTTGGACAATAAAGTAGGTCTGAATTGTAATTGCACCTATTCTATCATTATGAATCTATTATTTTATTGTGCCTAAGATATCTAATTATTTCCTTAAATTTTTTTGCTTGTGACAATGATACAAATGAAGATTCTTCCAACGAGGATGATGTGGGAAAAACAGTGGCGATAATTGTAGGAGTATCGGCTGGTCTTGCGGTCTTCGTGATTCTTCTGTCATTTTGCAAAAAAACCCTTGGTAAACAGCTAATTCTTGTTCCACCCATTACTCTTCCCCATTATTTTCCTTATAAATAGCAATCACACCCAGATTTAATATATATGACTTGGTGACTTGAAAATGCAGGTTGATGGAGCAAGTATACGGTTGATTTGGAGATCCTTGTATCCTGGGTTTTTTTTTGGTACATAACACAATGTTTTCTATTGGAAGAAAGTGCGTAATGAAAAATGTATGCAGCTAAGTTCTGTAACTAATTTTTTGAGGCAACCAGTTAATTTTTAACTGATAATGTATTTTGTTATTTTCGCTGAATTTTGTAGTATATTTTGATTATCAAAACATAATTTTTCTTCACAGCATATCTTCTCCTCTACAAATAATATAAATTTGACATACATTTAATGTCCATTTGCTCAACTCAATCAACTATTTTTCTGATGAACTGAGTCGAAATCTTTATCTAATAGAAGATGATCGCCTTTCAACAGCAATGAATCATGACTATTTAAGCCTTCTTTCCCTCCCAAGTTTCACCTGGTAAAAATTCTATTGAGGCTCTGTTTGGTAGGTGAGATGTGATTGATAACTAAGAATTAGTATGAATGATTATTTTAAGATAAAGTGAGATAAATAATTTATCAGATGTAGATGATGTTGTTTGGTACGGTTTTTAACATAGGGATTATAAAATTACTGAGCTACAAATTTACATAAATGCCCTCCACATCATAAATGGGTAGTGTATAGTAGTAATATTCCCTAAAATTCACTTTGTTTACTTTTCCCCAAATACTTTTTACAACCAATTACAAACCATGTCACCTTCTGTGTAGCAACAACACACGAAAGCAAACATCTTGCCTAGTACTACAAAATCTAATCACAGTGAAATAGCAAAAGCGTACCACTACAAGTAACTATGAACTGCTACAAATGAATTCACACAACAGTATATCAGGTCCTAATAATAAGCATTACAATTTACAATTCTCAATCCAGCGACCCCAAACTTTCCCAAATTTCCTACCCGATTCTCCTCCGCAGGTGAAGGTCTCAGCTGAAGAACAAGAAGACCTAATTGACTGATCTAACAGTGAAGAGGCAGATACGGTTCAGTGTCGTCCATATGGAAACGGTGTACCTGAGTCGAATGGACGGTTAGGATAATAAGCTAACCACCTTGGTCCAACAGCCATCGGACCATAACCTGTGATGATTCCAACTGCTCCTTGTTCTCCAAATCGAGGAACAGGATAGGGAACAACAATGAATTTCTTCTCTAGGGTAAGGGAATCAAAGCAGTATATCTGCTCAGAAAATAGGCAGATAATCAATAAGTCATCATAACTTAATTCCAACCATAGACCCAAACCGCAAGCTCACTGAAATTCACATTAAGCACAACCACCAGAACAAAGAAACACAGAACTCAACCAGACAGCTGTAACTTCACATATACACCTTTCCAACAACAAGTTGCAACTGAAAAAAATCATAAATTCTAAAACTTGATCGAATACACAATCATTTCGTCTCCTTCATTGGACAAAACAGTGAAAAAAATTAAGCGACGTCACCTCCGACTTTGAGCATACAAGCGGTGAAGAAATTCCAATCTGAAGAATAATTAAATGCTTTATCCCAATCAGCTTTCCTGCAAAGCCCAAGATAATAGCAACAGCTCTAAACAAACCAAAACACACTGCCAAATCAACGCAAAAACAAACCATTCTTTGGGAATAAAACCAAATGAATAAAAAAAGAGAAAAAAAACAAGAACATTTACGGATCCTCGATGCAAAAGCTGTATTCTTGCACAAGTTTGCTGGAAAGCAACTCAGTGGTGAGATTATCGAGCCTGGCGTGAGCTACTTGTGTCAAGAGGTCAAAAGTCCAGGGATTTGGCAGCGGGGGTGGACTCAAAGCATCGAGTTGGCACTGAACGCACCGCAGGAAGCTGAATGGGAGCAGTGTAAAGATGCAGACACAGAAAACAAATGCGATTGCAGAAGAGCCCAACAACTTCCTTCTTCTTCTCATTTTCGTAATTTCGTTTTCCCCTTTTCCACACCTTGTGATTCTGATCATTCAAATATAGAGAAATTTGTGCAAGGCGGATAATCTTTCCTCTCCAACCCGACATCGTAAGATCTGAAGGAACGAGGGTAAAAGTGGGACATTTTTCAATTTTACTCAAATCAACATACGAGGATTAGCCATACCTTGTGGATCGAAAGGATTAGTAATCAGGCAAATGAAGGTAGAATAGTATCCAATCACGTGACGGAGGATTCGAAAATTTTTACAATCTTCGTAACAAACGGAGGATTGTTTATCAATCCAATCCCAATAACTCCAACCAAACGTAGCGTGAAGGTCTTAAATATCAAGTCGTCCTCGATAATGCAGAGGCCACCGCTATCGATCATCTCAGGAGATTTCTTCAGCGAATATAATGTCGTATATGTATTGCACTGAAAAGCAAAGTGCAGATTTCAGCTCGCGATTCACCAAAAGATAGTGTAAATCCAGGAAAATATGTTGACTGAAATAAAGAAACAAGCGACTGGAGATAAAAATTTTCATGATTACAGGGATATTAGAACAATGAGCACACACTACTATACAGTGTAACAACAATATGCTCAGTAAAAGGTTAACCACCAAGCAGTTTCATGAAGGTGATTTCCAATGTTTCAATGCGTTATATATTGTGCACTATACATAAAAGTAGAGTCGCTTTCTATGCTTTTTTCTTCTATCTTATTCAAGTTTGACAACCTCTGGTTTCTTCACATCTGATGCAATTCATGATACAATAAATTATGTGATAACTGCTACCTACAATAAGATTTCTATTCAGGAATACTTTCGTACATATTTTGACATAAACATCGCAAATCGTCGAAGTTAGTAACAAATTGGATATTTTACTGACTGCCTATATATATACACAAGTATCTTTTTTATTTCACCATATATGGGCGGGGCGAGAATTCTTTTTGCTATCATCTTGTATCAAACCCAAGCAGTCTGGTAATAACGTTCAACAAAACTCAGCTCCAGTCTTTATGGACGAATACCTGCTCCATGTTCACAACTGTAAGAGGCTGGGTTGACTTCTTGTTTATTCTTCAAAAATTAAGCTTCGACGTCTGGACCAGGGTATGCGGGCAAGCTCATGATACGCTTGTCAAGTACAGGGCTCCCGATGGTAAAATGATAAAGACTTTGATACTTCAAGCCCTTTAATCCAAGAACCTCATGCACTGTCAACAATTCTCAGTTAGGAGACAGAATGGAAAGACTACTTAAGATTGGATACAGAAACCACAGAAACTTGCAAATATATAGGGGGAGATATCATATCAACAATATTTCATTCATTTTATTGATATTCTATAGTAAACAAAGAAACTAGCACCTCTTAGAAAGTTCATGACTCAAGATTTCTTGCCACCCATAAGATGATCAAGAATGAAGGTGAGACTCATAAGTGAAATATGATACAACACCAAGGAATTTTGCATGTTTTATAGAAGACAGGAAACAGTGGAACATGCAAGTGATAGATATTACAGCTCAATCCCAGTCACGAACCCAATTCAAAATAACAAATCAGAGATGTCAAATGAGTATGATCTCGAAACAAGGGATTACATCATAGACTGCTTTCTCAAACATTAGCATCCAGATACAAGGTAACACCCCCAGACAGGCTCATGTAAAAATAATAATTAAATAAATATTTCTGAAATCATAGACAAAATGGCAACAATCACCAATGATCTTCCTGATGTCAAGTAATAAGTACGAAAATAGGTAAATGAAAACCAGTGCAACAAAATACAGGTTGAAGTATCTTTATGAGAGATTGATATAACCTCTCGTATGATGGTTTCTTCTTTACTTCCTTGAAAAAAGACACAACAGGGTGAATCGAAGCAGACCCTAGCTGGGTAACTATAACTCGTATACTTAGGTTGTCTAACTTTATTGATAAAAAATACAATACCCATCATACAAAATGTAGGCTATTTCTGTGAAAGACAGAAGTCAGGAAAATAAGAAGTAAGAACCACCATGAACCAAAGGGAACAGTGGCGCAATTTCAAGAAGAACAAAAGCAATCTCTTTAATGCTAGTTCTAAACCAATATACGAAGGGACCAGAACTGGAAGTAGGGAAATTTAGCTAGTTACCAAGACATTCTATATTTGTATATGAGCTGCTAGTATTTACATATTACATGAAAAGTATCGGTAAACATGCCAACCAATGAAAAGTTAACCATGGTGTGTTATGGCCCTTTGAAATGGATCGAGTAATGGGGCGCTGAACGGGTTGATCGTTCAGCTCTGAAATTTGTTTATAGGTTTTTCTGCATTGTCTACCTATTTTCTGAATTGAGGCTCGTCCTCGAGAGAACCTCCGATCTCCTAATTTAGTAGTATATTTTTGAGAAGTTGAATATCTTATTCCTTCAACCAGTCAACTTATAAATACAAGAGGGACAATTAATTACTTAGCAAGAATCCTGCGACAGTTATTTTTCAGAAAAAGGAAAGACATCAATCCCTAGAAGGTTGCTCCTTCTTTTCTGAACTTTCCATGCGTGAACCTTTGATACAGCACATCCTTGATTTTAGCAGCTTTATTCCTGTTTGGTTTTGATTGTGTTGCATGACTTACGTCCCTAACATGGTGTATGGTCGAATATGAAATAACTAAGCGATGAAGGAAAGCCATGGCATTAAATTTGAAAGAAGGAGATAGTTTAATTATTTTATTGCAACGCCTTACATTAACTAGGATTCATTCTTATAAAAAGACCGGCGCCTAATTCCAATACAATAGGGTCTATCAGTGCAAGTCAGTGGAACACCGTGATTGAGTTGGGGGTAAGACGAGCTTCTTCCTCTCAGTCTTAGGCTCAATTTCAGAATGCTTTTTCCGAAATGCAAGACCGATATCTTTCGTAGCAGCCAAGGATGAGTTTGATCCATTAGGTTCTTCGATTTGTTCAGAAAAGAAACGAGAGACAAATGGAGTTTCCAGAGGCAAGCCGAAGCATAGAAGGTTTCTCTTAAAGAGTCTCTCTGAGTAGTCTAGACTATCAAAGCACAACGAGAGCTGTCACTCTTAGCTAATCCGTGCATATCACCATTGTTTCCATTTTCCTTTTCATAGTTATAATCCTTTCCGGAAAAGGCCAAGACGGATTATTAACAACAAAATCTTGCCTCATTTTAGAGGTGGCATTTGGGTACAAGTACAGGATACTAGACCCAACCAGATCGGGTATTTAACTGATCAGGTTGGGTAATTTTTTCAGAAAGTCTGGTTTGGGTACCTGAATCTGAAATCAGCATGTCGGATCGATGATAACATATCCATTTTAAAACCAATCATGTAATATAAACCCAATAAAGAATAAAACATGATATATTCAGAATTCGAGTCAACAGTTCCATGATTGAATTAAGTTATTCCCTAAAACTATTTTTCTTTCCTTTTGACACTTTTAAAATACTACAACACAAATAAAAAATTAACTAAACAAATACAAGCGCCCTAAACAACATTACATAAAGAGAATCAAACTAACATTATATTAAAATAACCAAACTAAAGAATGATGCCTACTCAATTTTTTTTATTTTAAATAACCATATTTAATCAAGACCAAAGACCCGTGGTCATTCTTTTTATTTTTTGCAACATTCGTTTAATTTTGGCTGAGAAGTATATTATTGTATTAAACCATTGTAATATATTGCAATACATCAAGAACATAGCACGGCAATTTCTTATTGAAAACAAATATAAAATATATAAATCAAATATTATATAAGTAGTTCACCAATTTAGTGTAGACTATGTAATAAGTTTTTGTCTTTTTAAGAAAAATGGGTTTACCGGAAACCCAATGTATATTCAGGTACTCGACTATGGGGTACCCAGTTCTGTCAGGTATGCTTCTCCGTGTAGAATACTTGATTGAAATTACCCGAACAGGCAAAACCTGACATGCGCTCACCCCTAGTCTCCTTGCTTTTACAACATAAAAAATCTACAATTCCGTGAAGACATGAAAATCAAGTATCAATATAATATGTGGAAAAATGGAAATAATATCTTCTATTTCTAGAGGATAATCATTCTAGATTTGTTACCTTGTTTTGTAGTGTGTATTTTAGGAAACATAATATTCTAGCCCTAGAATTAGGTTTGGTTTTCCTGTATATATTCAGGCTTTGTTCTTTAGTGTATTAAGCAAGTAATAATAATTCTTTCTTCAAATCGTATTCTTCTTTTCAACATTTACTGACAAATTGGTGATCATAAAACTACCTGTGCTACAAGAATTATTGTTTAGCATTATAGTGCAATGGCTTTTCAATGTAGTTGTAGAAGTATAGAGAACAAAGAGTTGCACAGCTCCTTGGGGTTGGATGAAGAGTCTCAAATAATCACCAAACTTTGCTGATCAATGTTGCTTAAGAGTTTCTGTTGAATGCATGCATGTGACGTAAATGAGAATATTTTAATTTTTGGGGTTCATTTAGCACATCCGGAGGTTCACTGTTATGTAGTTTGTTTACTATATTTTTGTTTTTCATTCATAACATTCAGGTTTCTGCCCATTAGTGTGTCTTGTTCATAGAATATTTATGATAAGAGTTCAGGTGTTGATGTTTTGAAGAAATTGATTTTTGGTATGTGTTAATTTTTTGTCCTCCAAATTTCTGAAGGCTGTTGAGGTAACAAAAGAGGTGAATACGTGGGCTGGCAAGGAAACAAATGGTCTGATTGAGGAAATTCTTCCATCCGGTTCAGTTGATTCTTCTACAAGGCTCATCTTTGCAAATGCAGTGTACTTTAAAGGAGCCTGGAATGAAAAATTCGATGCATCAGAAACAAAAGAGGATGAGTTTTTCCTCTTGAACGGCAGCTTAGTTAAGGTGCCATTCATGACCAGCAAGAAGAAGCAATATGTACGCGAGTTTGATGGTTTTAAAGTTTTGGCACTATCGTACAAACAAGGTGAGGATAAACGTAAGTTCACGATGTATTTCTTTCTTCCCGATGCCAAAGATGGGCTCCGCACTTTGTTAGAGAAATTTGGTTCCACATCTGAATTCATAGAGCATCACCTCCCACATCAACGAGTAGAAATTGGTGATTTCCGCATTCCTAAATTCAAAATAGATTTTGGTTTCGAGGCATCTGAAATTCTAAAAGGACAAGGGGTCGTGTTACCCTTCACTGGTGGTGGTCTCACCGAGATGGTGGACTCCCCCGTTAGCCAAAATCTTTATGTTTCAAGCGTTTTCCACAAGTCATTTATCGAGGTAAACGAAGAAGGTACAGAAGCTGCTGCCGCCACTGCTGTTGTTGTTGCAGAACGGTCGATTATGGTTAATGAGAAGTTGGACTTTGTAGCTGATCATCCGTTCTTGTTCGTCATACGGGAAGATATGACGGGAGTGGTGCTGTTTATTGGGCAAGTTACTAATCCTTTGGCTGGTTAATAAAATCATGGAGGCAGAGTCCACAATGCCCTGCTGATCTTTTGAGTTTCGAGTTTAGTACTTCGTAGTGACAATGGGAAAGAATACGTTAATCAACTTTTCGGGGAGTTTTTCCAAACACATGGGGTTATTCATCAAAGCTCATGTGTCCAAACTCCCCAACAAAATGGTGTAGCCGAAAGAAAAAATCGTCACCTTCTCGAAGTGGCTAGATCCCTCATGTTCACCACTAGCGTACCCAAATACCTGTGGGGAGAAGCCATTCTAACAGCAACTTACCTCATTAATAGAATGCCTTCGAGGATTTTAAACTTCAAATCACCTAGCCTGTTATTTCATGAGTGTTTTCCGACCTCCCACTTAATATCTGAGTTACAGCCTCGTGTTTTTGGATGTACTGTCTTTATTCACAAACGTGATCGAGATAAGTTGGAACCCCGGGCTATAAAATGTGTGTTTGTTGGTTACTCTCCTTCACAGAAGGGCTATAAGTGTTTTGATCCCCAAACTAGGCGGTTCTTTGTTACTATGGATGCTACTTTCTTTGAGTCTGAAGCCTATTTCTCTCGGGGACGGACTCCTCTTGAGGATTCGTTTCTACAATCTGTTCCTCAACAGCCTAATAGGTCCGAAGTCCTTGTAGATTTCAACACTAGTCTTGAACCTACATCTGATGAACCTACACCTGTCGAGCAAGAAAACATTCCTGAAAACAGCACAGGGAAAATGTTTGATCATGTCTATGTGAGAAGAAATACTCAAAGGAGGACAGATCCCTTGACTCCGCACGACCAAGATTCAGAACCAAGAAACGAGCCTGTTGCTCCAGCCACTCTTAGTCCAGGTATTGAATCTGATATATTCCTGCACAACACAGAGTCACACACTTCTGCTGATATTCCCATTGCCCTGAGAAAAGGGACGAGATCCTGCACCCAACATCCCCTGTCTAACCACATCTCTTACCACAATATCACTAAATCCTACTCTGGCTTCATATCTCAGTTACACAGTGTCGAAATTCCTAAGTCTATACAGGAGGCCCTAGCTGTTCCCTATTGGAAGGAGGCTGTCCTTGAGGAGATGAAGGCGCTGGTGAAGAACAAAACCTGGGAGGTAATGCCACTGCCGAAAAATAGAAAAACAGTGGGTTGTAGATGGGTTTTCAACGTGAAGCTCAACTCTGATGGGTCCCTGGAGAGGTATAAGGCCAGACTTGTGGCCAGAGGGTATACACAAACCTATGGGATTGATTATCAGGAGACATTCGCTCCAGTGGCGAAATTGAACACTATCAGAATTCTGCTATCCATTGCTGCAAACCTTGAGTGGCCTCTACACCAGCTGGATGTGAAGAATGCCTTCCTCAATGGTGAATTGGAAGAGGAGGTGTTCATGGATGCTCCTCCAGGATTTGAGAATCACTTTGGAGGAAATGTCTGTAGGCTGCACAAGTCCCTTTATGGATTGAAACAGTCCCCTAGAGCTTGGTTTGAGAAGTTCTCGAAATCTGTCAAGAATCAAGGCTACACACAAGGACAGTCGGACCACACAATGTTCATCAAATCGTCTGGAACGGGTAAGGTGGCAGTCCTGATTGTGTATGTGGACGACATCATCATTTCAGGGAACGATGAGGAGGAAATACACAGACTAAAGAAGTGCTTATCCTCTGAATTTGAAGTCAAAGACTTAGGACCACTACGTTACTTTCTGGGCATGGAAGTAGCAAGATCGAAGAAGGGAATCTATGTGTCACAAGGAAGTATATACTGGACCTCCTTAAAGACACAGGAATGACAGGTTGTAGACCAAGTGACACACCAATCGATCCCAACCTCAAATTGGGAGATATAACTCAAGGGACACCAGTGGATGTGGGGAGATATCAACGACTAGTGGGAAAATTAATTTATCTTTCCCATACACACCCAGATATTGCTTTCGCAGTAAGTATGGTAAGTCAATTCATGCACTCTCCTTACGAGGAACATTTGGACGCCGTTTACAAGATCCTCAGGTATTTGAAGAATACTCCGGGGAAAGGGCTGTTGTTTAAACGGTGTAGTGTGAGGAATATAGAAGGCTTTACAGATGCTGATTGGGCAGGATCAGTCACTGATAGAAGATCAACCTCGGGTTACTGCATTTTCTTATGGGGGAACTTGGTTACTTGGCGAAGTAAGAAGCAAAATGTTGTGGCTAGAAGTAGTGCAGAAGCTGAGTTAAGAGCTGTAGCTAATGGAGTTTGTGAATTACTATGGGTTCGAAGAGTGCTTAAAGAACTACAGTTAGAATTTGAAGCTCCTATGAAGCTGTTTTGCGATAACAAGTCAGCCATCAACATTGCAAATAATCCTGTTCAACATGACAGGACTAAACACATTGAGATTGATAGACACTTCATCAAGGAAAAGCTGGAGGATGGTTCGATTTGCATGCCATATGTGCCCTCAGAGCAACAGATCGCAGATGGCTTTACAAAGGGGAATTTCCGACCAAAGTTTGAAGACTTTACAAGCAAGTTGGGCATGGTGGATATATTTGCACCAACTTGAGGGGGAGTGTGGAAAAATGGAAATAATATCTTCTATTTCTAGAGGATAATCATTCTAGATTTGTTACCTTGTTTTGTAGTGTGTATTTTAGGAAACATAATATTCTAGCCCTAGAATTAGGTTTGGTTTTCCTGTATATATTCAGGCTTTGTTCTTTAGTGTATTAAGCAAGAAATAATAATTCTTTCTTCAAATCGTATTCTTCTTTTCAACATAATATAACTATAAAAAATTCATCATTCCATGTAAATAAATTAATAAATTTGGAACCATGTTCTTAATCAAACTTCTATTTGGAAACATAACCCTCTCCAAGTGTATTTGAGTGATTATTTAAATTTGGAAGAATGATTTTGGTCAAATTTCTAAAAAATTCCATGTAAATAAATTAGCATTATGTTACTTAAAATCTTCGACCAAAGTTATTTTGTTAGCTACACCAATAAATTATCGAGGACCAGAAACCGAAATTTGGATTGAATTTTTCCATACTCAATGAAGATTAGTTAGCATACTAGTCATATATTATCATATAAAATTGCAATCGTCTTACGACTCTTACCATGTATAAAACATTCAAATCCATCTTACCATATAACATATATCACACTAGATGTATGCTACTTTGAACCTGATAGAGAGTATTCACTTTTGATTCCGAATAAATGTGATACATATCCACGAGTCACCTCCAATATAGATAAGTCTTGGAGGATCCAACCCACATTCTTACAATCTTGGTCACAATGTTGCATAATCAAATTAGCTTTGTTCACAATAGAATTCACCAGACTTTCTGTGTCTGCTCCTATAAATAACAGCAGTTTGTGCTAGTAAAAA
This sequence comes from Dorcoceras hygrometricum, assembly GCA_001598015.1. Lineage (NCBI taxonomy): Eukaryota > Viridiplantae > Streptophyta > Magnoliopsida > Lamiales > Gesneriaceae > Dorcoceras > Dorcoceras hygrometricum. The sequence goes on from KQ987269.1 coordinate 546,001, forward strand.
ATCACCAACACAAAGATGTAGAGAATGAGAACCAAATATGTAAAAATATCTATGAGCGTGAGAGAGCGTCCACTTTCAAAAGAAGGGTTGCTAGTTTGTTTAAAAAAGCCAAGGAACTATCAATACTTTGCGGAGTGTACATCTTTATAGTCATTCTGAATCCCTCAGATGGAAATCTAATCATGTGATCGGAGGACGAAGCTCAAAAAGGACTAACAAAATTCTTGAGGTTCCCCGAACAGGAAATACTCAAGAAAATGGTCTGGTATGAAAATTTCTTACAGCGAAGAGTGGATGAGGAGACTAAAAGTTTAATGGAACTTCAGAAAGAGAATGAAGAAAAGGAAATGGAAATCCTTATGGATCAAGTCATGATGGGACAAGTATTGACGAACTTGAAGAAAAACAGTTGAGACTTGCTCTTGTCGGCTGATGAGAAGATAAAAAAGCTTAAAAACAGAAAAGATGATCTTGAGAAAAAGCAAGGGCAACTATTTACTGAAGGTGAAAGCAATGGTTTTCTCATGGATACGGAGCCTAATCCAACAGAAGTTACTAACTCCTCTGTGGAATATGATGGCGAACTTCCTGATGACCTCAATAAAGTATGGCCATCAACTACTATTTGTCACATAGTGACTTTCTCGTTCTGCAGATGTTATTTCTATGAGATACTAATTAGAAATTAGTTAATTAGTAAGTTCGTTGTTTTTTTGACTAATTGGTAAATGAAAAAGAAAACAGATGATAAATTTAAATAATCTCACACTAAATTAGTTAATTCATGCTCCAACACCTAGAAAAGTGTATTAAATTAAATATTAAACAAAAAATGAAATAAGCATAGTTGCCCATCTCTAAACATGTGAATGAGACAAGTACCTGAATGAGAAACATATGGTAAATATTTAATTAATAACTGATCTACTTCAAGCAGAAAACGTTGGCAAGTCATAAGATATTCTTTCTTCATGCTACTTCAACAAATCCCAAAATCACAGTTTCCTAACTGTTAATGAGAAGGCAGGGGCGTCAAACCAGAATGAACTTTCTAATATTTTAATCTCCTCATCTCATATTTAATGCAGTGCCAATGATTTATACATCATTGTGATCTGAGTATAAAAGTCTTCTTTAAGTTAGTGCCTTTACTATTAATACTTTTCTCAAGGTAAAAATAAGCTTTTGCGTTCCCAATGGATTCTTCTCAAGTGTCATAACTTGTCCCCTATGCCAGACTTAGAATACTCATGATTATATATCAGACATGGAGGTACTACTCCCTGATGAACACAAACAGGATGAAGCTGACGCCGACAACCATATAGTTTTCACCCGATTTGCATAAATTCACCTCAATACTGTCTGGATCTAGATCACATGAATTTTCTATAAACATAGATGTCAGACGTCCTCTAATGCATATACGTTGTTAATTCTTCTTTTAAGATTTATTTTAGACAAGAAAAATGAAAGACACAACAGAAAAACGGACAATAAAAGCATCCGACTCCTGCAAGATTTGATTGGACGGTTGCACTAGGACAAGGACTGCATACCAGGATCGTCAAAGAAGCAACCTATACCAGTAGCAGACATGCCAACTGCATGTGCTTCAAGATACAGTACTTGACCAAGCACTCCAGTTTCCCAGAAAACTCGTGGATACATCCAAGCCCCATTAGCATGTAGACTGGGTTCAAGGCGAGCCACCATACCCAGGCTGAAGCAGCCATCACTAGCAATGTCCTATGCACAATCTCAATATCTTTCAGATGAAATTTGAAAACAACTCATATACAATGTACCAATGATATACATAAAAATATACCCCTTAAAGATAATTTGCAGCAAATTCTAAAAGACATGGCGGAGAGATTCAGTCATCTTTCTCATAACTAGACTTAAAATTTGGAGGAAAAGAATGGGTTACAACAAAGAGTATTGCCATGATAGTTTCAGGCTAGCTCACAGACAGTCGTGTATATATGCAACACAAATGGCAGACAAATCGAGCTGGAATTTAGTTCAGTAAATGTACATTTACAATGCCAATACTTAATATGAAAGTGATCATACATGGCCACTATCAGTAAAGAGCTTGGACACAAATAAAACTTGGAATATGAATCTTGAAGACTAACATACACGTGTCATTCATCATTAAAATTATCTCGACAATAATTTCAAAGAGGTCGTACTCCAATGTCAACAAAAAAGCCCATACCAAAGGATCTTAGACCGAAACATATCCAAAAAGCGTTGAATGCTTGTCTGAAATCCTCAATTCCCATATTCATATTCATATCCTAGTCTTAAAAGACCGAAATCACAATGGATTTTCTACCACTTTCAAATTTAATTTAGCTTTCTCATAATGCGAATTTCTTAAAAACTATTCTCCAAATAAAGTGAAACCTAGATTTTGAGGCCAAAACGTGGATATGAGAAATGATGAAAAATACACGACACGTAATGATTTTAACGGTGTACAAACAAATAATAAAACGATAATTGATGAAATAAAAAAATGAGAATCATATTAGACCGCTCTTTAGCATATTACCAATTTAACGGCAGAAACTACTAATAGCAATAACGGAGGATAAAAGATAAATTAAGCCGCATTAGAAAATCTATTAAAAGCAAATTTTTATGAGACTGGTAACAAAATATCAGGACATTACCTGATGGCATGAAAGCCTCCTTGAAAGTTCCCTACAATCACCTTGTACAAGTTCAAAAAGAAGAAGATCTTCGGGGCAGCCATCTGGCTTCACCCATGAAAACTCTGATCTAGTAACCGTCCTAAGCTCATCCAAGTAGTCCTCATTTCTCACCAAGAAGTACAAACCATTAGGCAAGCCCACAACCCTGTGGATAAACAAAACAGCATGAACCTCAGAATCCCACGGAAGTACCCGAAACGGCAACGCTAGCTGCCTTCTTTGCTTCAATCCACCTTCTCCTGAACCTGAAGGCATGCAATGCAACAAAATCTGATAGAATGTTTCTCTTGCCATGGAACTAGCACCATCCATATCAACTGCACTCCTCCGCTTCCTGACAACCTCACTTAAGCTAAACCTTTCATATGAGTTCTCACTAATTGTCCTACTACTCCTGAAAGGCACAGAAACCTGTTCTTCACGGGTAATTAATGCCTTCTCTGTGACTTTGGCCGTTCTATAAATAATGTCCCAACACAAGTGCTCTTTACTAAGAGCATTTGGCTTCCCCTTCCACTCAAGATCCGTAAATCTAGACAGAGCGAAGCTCAACTTCTCATAATCCACCTTGAACTCACCTCTACCTCTGGGAAAAACCAACAGAACACAATCAGGATTTTCAAATTCAATAGCTGGCATCTTCCCTTTAACGGGCCTGCTGGGAATACTAAAATCGACAAAATTTGTTAGCCCCATCAAACTCTTCAATTCCTCACAGCCTAACCCGTCTAAAATCCTCGCATCCCACCCAAGCCCAGCTGCCGCCATAGAAACTGCAGCTACTGCGTGGCCAACATCGTGATTACAATACCTGAACGCCCTCTCTCCATATTTCCAAGCCTCCCGCCAAAAGATAGACGAGAACCCAATCAAAAAAGAATCTTCAGGAAACAATCCACCGAAAAAATCAGATGGGATTTGAGCTCTAAACTCCAAAGCATGTTCCTTTGGCGCGTAATGTGCGACAAAGGAGTGATCAGATATGGCATTGACGGGAGGCGAAATGATATAAGCCTCCGTAGGATGCAAGTTTCCGCTGCTAGGATTCACGCGCAGCGACCAGGTTGAGAACCCAGTCGTCTTCCACGCAGATAATGCTAGGGAATCATAGAACAGTTTGGAAACGGAAATTTTCGAGACAGGCTCCGGTTTCGGTAAAGAATTAAAGACAGACAAATAGGAAGGGGAACTCAGCTCATTCTGAGGGGGGTGCAGCAATGGTAGAAGATCAGCTGAAAGGTAGCGACGGAAGGGATTAGGCTGGTTAGCCCAGTCGAGGCCGTGAGGGCCACGCGCATAGTTGTTGAAGGAATGCTTCGTCTGATTATGGTATTTCAAAACTTGGTTAACTAGCTCTTGTTTTTCGTTGCTGTATTGTAATTGTGATGTTTGCTGGGATGAAGTGGACATGTTGCTGAGGAATGGAACGAGCTTTCTAGCGGCGGCGGAGGAGGAGAAAACGGTGGAAGGTCGGCGGTCGGGGAGACAAACGGCGAACCTGCAATGCGTGACACGAGGCATGTCTTCTTTTGTTACTCCGGGGCTCGGCAAATATCTTTTTTGCAACCCGGGTGACTAATTTTCCTCAATTTATTATTATATATTTCCTCAATATAATTTGCCTCAAAAGAAAATTAAAAATAATAAACAATAGAGTAAATAGTATAGATAGTTATTTGAACATTTTGAGATAGTATAAGTCAAACAAGAAAAACAATATCATGTTCTATTTTATTAAAGTGAAACTTTAATTTGAGTCTTTTTAAATCAAAACAAGTGAAGATATAAAAAAATAAAATGCTCATATGTTAAAATATCAATAGAGAAAACTATAAAAGAAAAAAAGGAACATTTAAAAATGAAAACAACCATATGATTGAATTACCATTTTCATGAGACAAGACGGGACACATCAGTCAAAACTTAGAGCTCCTTTGAATTCTGGACCATACAGTACTGTTCTGTAATCTTAGTACAGAAATTTCTATAACAAGAAATTTTACCTTTGAATTCATAGGCCTTACAATAGTGTTCTGTAATCTTAGTATCTGCTAAAGCATTCTCTTGCTATAACCAGAAGAAAATGAAAGGTTACTTTACATTAGCTATTTAAATTGTTGCCTTTGTTCAAATGACTCAGAGAATGTAGACTAGATGCTTCCTTGACTCAGGGTAGAGCTGTTGTTTCCTTTTCTGCCTGTCGTTTCTCCAGTATGATACACTTGAACCGGCTGGCACATGCGACGAACAACACAAGATCTAAGGCTACCAGAGCCGCTGACAAGAAGAAGAACCGATCCATATGGCCTTCGTTCAAATTCGCCGGTATCCAACCCGGTTTCCCATTCTTCGACGTGATCTTCATCACCAGAGTCACTATTATGCTGCACAAGAAACTACCTAGAGCTGGAGAAGCCATGGACAACCCGAGTCCTAAGCTCTTCAGCCCGTCGGGTATTTGAGAAGCGAAGAATTCCCATTGCGCGACATAAATGAATGCTTCGGAGACTCCCACGAGGACATACTGTGGAATCTGCCAGAAGATGCTCAGAGAACTTGTTTCTCCTTCCTTAGCGTATTTCAATCTGTATTGCTCTACGAGGCCGGAAGATATCATGGCTACGATGGAGATAATCATTCCTATACCGATTCTCTGCAGCTCGCTCGGAGGGTTGGGCTCTTTCTTGGTTATCTTGACGTATAACGGTGCGATGACCTTCTCGTAGCAGATTATGAAAGTCGACGTGCTTATAATGTCGAAAGCAGTCATACTGGCCGGGGCGATGTGGAAGTTGAAGATCTGTGTGTTCATTGCTGCCCCTTGCTCCACGAAAAGAGAGAGGACTTGTACAAATACTATTGATGCTACAATGGTGCAGAACCATATTGGGAGAAGCCTTATGACGCATTTTACTTCCTCAACCTGTGTCACGGTGCAAAGATGCCATGGATTCGGAGTCTGGCCTTTAGTTTGCAACAAGATCTTGTCTGATGGAGTTATAACAGCTGCCTTGTCAAGGTACCTGTTCATAGAAGCAGCAGCAGAGTTTCATTAGCATCGAGGCTGTGGTTTCATGAGGCATACACAAGGATGGTTCCCTTGTAGCATAATTTGCAAAAGGTTCATAATGAAATTAGGTTTTGTGGTTCAAATGAACTCACTTAAAATCATATGTATGTGATATTCTTCGACTACCATCGCCCTTTTCGTTGATGCCACGGACTTCATATAACTCGTCTTTACATGATGGTAGATCCAGTTTCAATTTTCTCACAAAAGCGACTACCACCTGAGAGAATCTTGATATGGGGTTGCCAGAAGGCCTAGTGCGCCTATACCTTAGTGTTCCACTCAACAAGAACATCAATGCCACAAAGCCGCAAGAGGTTGATATCCAAAATGCCAACACCCATTCCCCTATATTTTGGATGTAAGCCAATACTGTCTCAGCAATCAAGGATCCAAGATTCAATGCGACGTAGTAATAGCTGAAAAACGTGGTTTTTGACTTGTTTTCTTCGGTATCTTCCTCGTCAAATTGATCTGCACCTAAGGTTGCAAGTGCTGGCTCTATAGCCCCACTTCCTAGAGCTAGTAGATATACTGATATGTAGAAAATCGCGACCTTTTCTGGGGACGGTTGGTTGCATGGATCTCCGATCTTCCCACAACCCTTCGGTTCAAGCAAGAATATCTGACTTGATAGAGAAAATAACACCAATCCCTGCAGTAGTATTGTAGAGAAAAATTCACGCAACACATGACCAAAGATTATAAAGACAATATCAATTACATTCAATATCTCAAACATAGGCAAAATCAATCATATGCAGTTGTGTTAACAAACCAAACATGCACTCCAGCCATATTTCACAAACCATCAAAAGCAATTATTATATGCAATCCTAAGACAAATTTTCTTGTTGTTTACTTCCCTGTGCCCTGAGTTTTAAATATAAGGTTTAACTTCGTTCATATAACCAGAAATCAAAACAACCAAGTAAAAAGAACAGAGCAAGCACTGAATCATGAACATAATTCAAGTCAAGAAGTCACTCACGACAACGAGCACGCCTTGAAACACAATGCAAGTCATGTATCTCCCCAAGTACGAGTCACTGAGAAATGCACCCAACAGCGTGCATATGTTCAGTGTTCCCATCCAAGTACTAAACGTCTTGGCTGCATCCGCATTCGACTGCCTCAGAACCGATTTCGAAAACAGAACCATGTTCACTTCCACTCCAGTAAATGCAAGTGCAGCAAGCCCTTCACTTACTGAGGAATACATACAAAGCAACTAAATGTCAATTCAAAAATCTTGCTATACAAACTACAGTGCTAAAAAAGTTGCTCCATCCAAGTGTGTATACATGGTGAAAGGAATGTAACTCTATCGACTTTATGTCGTTATTACCGAGCAACAGCATTCCGGCTTTCCATCCACCAGTCCTCCCTTTCATTGCCGGATTGCCATACATATCTATTGTCCCATCTTTGGTTTCCTGAATAGAACAAATTAAAGGTGAAAATGGTGATCATCATAGAACCATATATTACTTAGTATAGGTTACCATGCGTTTGGATGGACAGAATTTGGAGAGATTTAAGATACAGACTTTTCGAATTTATGTATACTATTCTTACCATGATTCTTCTTTGCGCCAAGCTTACAGCCCAATAGAACTTCAATGTGTGTGAGCAAGTTGAAATAAAACAACAGAAGCGTAATAAAATGCATTTAAACTGTGAGGGTTAAAAAACAAAAAGAATTCCAAGCTATACTAATAATTGGTAGCTAGAATAAAATTGACTGCATCGAGTTGAATATGTACTTTTAAGTCTTTTATGATCACCTCCTACATTATTAAATTAGCACCAGTGGCCCATTTGTATTTGCAGAGATCGGGGCACAATATGCTAGTAACTTTTTTTGAAAATAAATGACTGTAAGTTTTATATATTGCGTACTAAATTGGTTTCATAATAATATCATATATAGTTCATATAGTTGTTCTTTTATTGAAGAAAAAAACTGTGAAAAAAAAGAATAGAAATATGATTAAGGGAAGATAAGAAGTGATCAAGAGTACGATCGAGAATTTGAAAAGAATCTGAATTACAATTAGTAGCTAGGCTCTACCTTTTGTTCTTTCCAAGTGCTCATTGATCAATCCCTCTCTCTCAATTAGCTGTTTTAAAATTTTTATTTTTTTCCCTCAAAATGCTCTCAGATTTTCACAACATCACTGTGATAAGGAATATTTGACAGTGTCAACTATAAATATATCTGAGAGAATTGATTTTTTTTTTGAATGCATACACGTACACATGCATGATGCATATATTGTATCAGCATTAGGAAAAGGTATATATATTACATCCATTAGACTTTACATGATACTGAAATATAGCGAATATATTTCAAAAGTATAAAGCCAATATACGTTTTTTATAATTCGAAACTTTAATTTGCTACAAAATTGTCAACAAGAATTCCATATTATTGCAGTCATCAACCCTTTTTAAGTCTAGCATTTTCAACTTTATCTAAATACATGAGTTTCATTAGTTAACCATTATGTTCAGATAACTGTTCTTTTCTGCGGAGAGTACTAAATGCAGTCAATTTTCTTGGTAAACAACACATATTTAAGATGGGCACAAGTCAAGATTATAGTAATTTATTGCCGGTATCGAAACAAGAAGGAAGAAGAGTCATCAAATATATATATATATATATATATTACCACCTTTTAACAAACAAAAAAGACAAAGGAGAGCTTGCATTTGATTATGTTGGTCTGTGAGTGAACAGGGAGTGCAGAAACCCTAATCATAACAGTGGGATATACACTCCTTTTACTCATAATCACCCCCTACATTTTGTCAAATATAAAATCTTGATATCACACATATATGAATTGATTGCAAATAGATTTTGCAATATGATTGTGTGGTCACATTTCTTAATAATTTAACAAAGGGAATGATGGATATACATAGCAGCAATTAGGAAAAAAGATGATAAAATAGCATGATTGCACCTGCAGTCAAATGCAAGTGCCAAATGATTATGTTGTGCATTTGTTTTAGGTAGACCCCAAATGACTTGCTGAGTAGAGCAATAAAAGGAGAATTAATTTATAATCTTGAGCTTCAAAAAGCACCCACTCTCTAATCTCTTGTTCTGGCACAGATTGTACCCAAATTTGAATCTAATGCATAAATATTTGGAGACATTAAATACTTCATCCCGCGTACCTCAGAGTCATTGCATGCAGCAGCTGAAACGACGATAATAGAAGCGCTGAGCTGATGTGTGGTCTCCATCTCCATTTCTCCGAGAACTTGAACACGAGATGGCAATATGGGGAACAGTTGCCTATTTATTAGTTTTTCTCGTTTACTATACAAAAATAATTAATGTTGGAATCTTATACCGGTTCTGCAAGTAGGTATAATTATGAGAGAAGTAATATATTTGAAATGTTCTATCAACAAATAGTTAAGATGTCATCCATCCTATTTGTTTAAGCTTCATTTTCCTTTTCATCTGTTCAAACTATATATCTGGTTTTTATATTTAATATCATTTTTTAATCATTTATCAATCTACCATATCCAAACATTAATGTATACAACTAATAAGAGGTGGGGTTTCCGAATGCTATAGTATATACAAATAGCAGTGTAAACATCTCAGTACTTATTTTTATTAGAATTTTCATTAACTAGGGGGAAGAAAAGAGAGAAATGACTCCGAATTTAGATTTTCAGAACAATTTTTAATATATTTGAAAACAAATATAAGAGTAAATAAGTGGGAGGGACGAAGGAAATTCCCAGCAAAGTCTAACTCCACGTTGGAGATCTGATTTACTAGTAATACTTGGGAAAATGTATTAACTGGTGTGGATATTTGCTCTTCGAATCAGTCATATAACTTCCGAATCAATGTATGTGATATTGCGAAAAATGTAAGCGAATGGATTATATACATTTGCAGTTTTAAATTTAGATGATTATTTTAAAAAAAAGAAAGAAAATAAATAGGAAGATAATGTTGAGTGGATACGTGGGAGCCATGCAAATAGAGATGCCTCCTAGTGGCAAAGGGACATTAATTTTGAGAACAAGGAGAGTCCCATGCAAAGGAAATGCTGATGCTCCCCAGTTGAAACCGCAAGGAGACATCTTCATTCTGAATCATTTCGTCGACTAATTAATGTCTAATTTATTGCATGCCTTTAAATCAATACTTGTAATAAATATGGTTGCTGAAAATCAACTACTATTATATTTCTTATTGATTCTTATGTTATTACACACACACATATATATCTCTCTATGCACATATCCTTATTATCTAAAATTTGAGCAGAAAATGTTTTCAAATAAATATAATACTCAACAATTAACTGAAAATTTTGGAGCCAGCGATTTTTATCAATACGTACTATGTTATTGAACAAAAATCTCTCATAAATTACTTCATCGGTTAATTTCATTTAAGTAGATACTGTGGGCACCTTGTGGGCACCTGGGTGACGTGGCAGCACCAGGAAATGCCACGTCACCCAGGTGCTCACAACAGGTACCCATAATTATTTTTATTAGAATTTTCATTAACTAGGGGGAAGAAAAGAGAGAAATGACTCCGAATTTAGATTTTCAGAACAATTTTTAATATATTTGAAAACAAATATAAGAGTAAATAAGTGGGAGGGACGAAGGAAATTCCCAGCAAAGTCTAACTCCACGTTGGAGATCTGATTTACTAGTAATACTTGGGAAAATGTATTAACTGGTGTGGATATTTGCTCTTCGAATCAGTCATATAACTTCCGAATCAATGTATGTGATATTGCGAAAAATGTAAGCGAATGGATTATATACATTTGCAGTTTTAAATTTAGATGATTATTTTAAAAAAAAGAAAAGAAAATAAATAGGAAGATAATGTTGAGTGGATACGTGGGAGCCATGCAAATAGAGATGCCTCCTAGTGGCAAAGGGACATTAATTTTGAGAACAAGGAGAGTCCCATGCAAAGGAAATGCTGATGCTCCCCAGTTGAAACCGCAAGGAGACATCTTCATTCTGAATCATTTCGTCGACTAATTAATGTCTAATTTATTGCATGCCTTTAAATCAATACTTGTAATAAATATGGTTGCTGAAAATCAACTACTATTATATTTCTTATTGATTCTTATGTTATTACACACACACATATATATCTCTCTATGCACATATCCTTATTATCTAAAATTTGAGCAGAAAATGTTTTCAAATAAATATAATACTCAACAATTAACTGAAAATTTTGGAGCCAGCGATTTTTATCAATACGTACTATGTTATTGAACAAAAATCTCTCATAAATTACTTCATCGGTTAATTTCATTTAAGTAGATACTGTGGGCACCTTGTGGGCACCTGGGTGACGTGGCAGCACCAGGAAATGCCACGTCACCCAGGTGCTCACAACAGGTACCCATAATATCATTTTTATATATATATATATATAGTAAATGATACTGTGGACACCTGTTGTGGACACCTGTGTGACGTGGCAGCACCCCAGGTGCCCACCACAGGTGTCCACAGTATCATATATATATATATATATATATATATATATATATGTGGTAGTGTGGGCACATATTGTGGGCCCACAGTACATAATTTTCTAACATTTGTTTATACAAGAATGTACAATAAATGGTACTTAACTAAATCATGGGATCGGATTAATTGTCACAATAACAAAAAATAATGTATATAGATAATTGAGTCCGAAGAATTTTAATTAATATTTAAGTTGTTAATTTTTAAATGTCCTACTGTACGTATTTTATTTTTGAACGATTAGCTTTCCCTAGGTGTTTCAGTATATTAGTTATGGAGGATTATTTTCAAATCCTTAATTATAAAATAGAACTATTTTGCATTTTATTTTCTACTTTATTATTGGATGTGATTAGTCGGATTTATATTATTGGATGTGATTAGTCGGATTTAATGTACACCAATATGTAATTGTATTCTAGTTTGTTGGTTCGAAGCTTAAATTTAAGAATTAGTATGAATGATCATTTCAATAAATAGTTTTCGAATATAATTGGGGGACCAATTTGAAATTAATCCAACATTGATAATTGAATCCATATTATCACAGTAGCAGTGCGAAATCTCTCCCAATAGAATGGCTTCAATGGTCTCCACTCTATCTGCCATTGTTTCCCGCTTCACTCCTTTTCGGAAGCCTCAACTTTATGCCCACTGTACCTTTAGCAGACTTGTATATCCAGTTCTCCATAATTCTTTCAATCCAATTTCAGCCCATTTATCTTCTTTCTCGAGAGCTCAAGCAATTAACCCGTCTGGCCTAGTTGAAGATTTAGTTGTTCTGGGCATCGAAACTAGCTGTGACGACACTGCTGCAGCCATAGTAAGACGTCGTTAATGCTTATAGAGTGCGGTCAACGGGTCAAGCAAAAGTGTACCCCATAGTTTAGTTGATATTATTGTGTCTGTGTGTGTTTAAATAATTTTTTTTATTTGTATTGGATATATTATGTAATTTTTTTCTGGGTATTGGTTATTTGTGAAAGAGATGATGAAAGTTTGGATCTTTGGAACTTTTCTGCGATGATAGGTACGAAGCAATGGTGAAATTCTCAGCCAAGTTGTATCTCCTCAGGTATGCATTTTTATCAATATTTTTTTGCTTATGTACATGGATTCTGGCATTTTCTTTTCGAGTGGAATGATTGATAATGGGAATCGATTATATTACTTTTCTTTTTTGAGTAAGGATAATCTTTGATGGTATTTTTTCTGTGCTATTCGGCATGGTTTATAAAATTACTAGCATTTTTGTAGTTTAGCCTTTCTAGAATTGCGGTTATGAGTGCTTGTGCTTTGCCTTTTCTCAGATGCTCGACAGACAGTCAATGTTATGCATCATTCACAAACTTAGAATATATATAATATATATTTGCTCTGAGCTTTTCACTTATTGTCGGCTTAAGATCTTGCAATTGTGCTGATAGTGTTACGAGCCTGTTTAAAGTGTTGTCATGTTGGACATAGTTCACATTTGATAAGTGGAACATGTTTTGTGTTGTGACCTTGGTGGAATGCATAGCCTTCCTTCATTTAATTACTCATCACTTTTTAATCAAATGTAAGAATTTTTTTTTTAATTCAACAATATCCTGCTCAATGAACCTAATTCCTAAATGACTTGTTCACTTGGATCAGATACTCAAGCCTCATCATCTTGTTCCTTTGTTCAAATCTTTGGCAAAAGAAAAACTGTTATTAAGTTTTTATTTGATACTAATATTGAAATTCTTTTCTTCCTTTTTTAACTTTTAATATCATTCCATCTCAAATATCAAAATGGACGTTGTAAAATTTAACCATTGAAGGATACCTGATCAATCTGATTGATTTTGGACCAAATATATTGGACCCATATGTTTTGTGATTAATTCATCAGTATAGACTCATATCCTCGCAGCATCAGTTATTTTTCCTGGGAGAACAATATGGCCGCGAGAACATTTATGGATCATATGATAACAAGCCATTGTTGTCATCCAGTCTTGGTGCATGAAATATGCGAGTTTTCGCCAAGGGCGAAAATTCTTTATATATATTGCAGCTCCTTTTCTCTTATGCTATCAAAAGTTTATTTTCTGTGCGACACTGTTTAGATATGAATAAAAAGTGTAAAAGCAATGCAAGTATATATGAACTTATGAAATTAATGAACATCGATGAGTGAATTTGAACTTGTGCCATATGTACTCTGCCACAGGCAGAGATCCTTCAAGTTTATTGAAAAGATTAACCCTAGTATTTCTCATCAGAGCCTATTTCCTTTGTATGCACTGATTGTAAAATAAAGATACTAGGTGAAGCCTTACCACAGTAAGAAATTAGTCTACTTTGGAGTAAACTGTGACATTATATTCGATTTACACTTTTTTAGACTACCGACAGATTGACATTCTTTTCTTGGCCAAGTTATGCACATGACAACTTTAAACTAAAACTTATGGGCCATGTGACACACCTTTGTACCAGTTTCAAGTGTCTGATTTGAGTGCTTGATCTCAATGTAAGGTTGCTTGTGTTTGATTTAGAATCACTCACTATGCTGGTTGTATGGGCACAAGGTTATCTTGTTTAGCTTGTCAAGAAACAAAGGATTTCCTGATAATTCATGCATTTCACCGTTGAGAAGCCATTAAATGCTGGGTCCATTTTTCCTGTTGGTGCTGCGGAAGATACCTGAATTTCAGTAACATTCTTTCCTTTTGAGCTTGGGTTCATGTATTTTGATTACTGGAAGCCCACTTTTTGGTTCTACCTCTTTAAGCAATCTTAAAAGTTCTCTGTTACAGCATATATGGAAAATCTGGCTGTATATTACTATGCTGGGTTCACTCTGCAATGCAGAAAAGTTATAATTGATGATCAATCTCACTAATTTATCCTGTTTTACATACTAAAAGAATTTAATAACCAATCAGGCTAATTTTGTTCTCTTTAACTTCATCAAGGCAGATCTGCTTGCCCGATATGGAGGGGTTGCTCCTAAAATGGCAGAAGAAGCACATGCACAAGTGATTGATCAGGTTTTGTACTTAGTTGCTTGGTATTTGCTTTCATAATCTGTTGCAACATCGCTCAACCCAGAGAAAACCTTCTAAGCATTGGGTACCCTGCATGGAATGGAAGTCAATTGTGGAATTTAATTACTCTCTTGCTGTGTGTGTGTGTGTGTGTTTGTGTCTTTATAAATCATATTCACCTTTCTTAACTTCAGGTGGTGCAAGAGGCTCTTGAGCATGCAAAACTAACTGAGGAAGATCTTTCTGCAGTTGCTGTCACTATTGGTCCTGGTTTAAGCCTTTGTCTACGAGGTAAATTCATGATAAGCTTTAGACTCTTTTGCCTGCCTACCTTGAACACTGTGCTTGCTCTCCTTCGTGGCACAAGTTCTGCAAATTAGAGAACTGTGACTCTTTATATGCAAACATGTCATTGTGTTTATTAGTTTAGTTTATTTTCCATTGAAACACATTCAAAGTATTGCATATATAAAAAGAATAAAAATCAAAACATTATTGTTTTGTTTGGTTTTATATGATTATGCCTGGTTCTTTAACGATATGGGTGAGAAAAAAGCACCTGAGTCACTGGATTTCATGCAGTTGGTGTGAGGAAAGCTCGGAAACTTGCTGGCACTTATGCTTTACCAATCATTGGTGTCCATCACATGGAGGCACATGCTTTGGTGGCTAGGTAACCATGGATTGTTTGAAAGTTAGACATCATTACTAGAAAAATTAGTATAAATTATTTGATCGGTTAATACAAATACTTGCTTGTTTAGTTTAGACCTTGATTCTTACTTTCTATAGGTGTTTCTTCACTTATTCCATCTTGCATCAGATGACCAACGACTGATTAGTTTTAAAATTGATTGTAAGATTCTCTTAGTGAAAGTTATAGTGTGATCTCAATTATTGTCTCTGTCTGACTCACTTTACGCAACAAGATTTATTTCTTCTTTGTACAAACCTCATGCTCTTAATTAACAAATTCCACAAACTCGAACTTGCCTCCTAGATTTGTTTTGTTACAGCTTCACTATAATGTACTTTGTCTGTCTCTTTACATGAAAGAACCTCGATAATAAAAAATCACACATAAATCCTATAATATGGTTTCTGACTGTATATCATGCTTTTGTTATAAGTACTTAAACAAACTGAACTTAATCTTTTGGGGATAATATTCTTATTCTGGAACAATTATATAGGTAACAGATAGGTTTTTATGAAATTTGAATACTTACATATTGCTCACATCTAGGTTAGTGGAAAGAGAATTAAAATTTCCTTTCATGGCCTTGCTTATCTCAGGTATGGTATTTATATCCTTGAGATTCTGTTACTTTTCTTCCCCCATTGTCTCTTAATTTTAATCTCGTACATGAAGAAAGAGTTTCAAAATATTTATGGTAATTATTGCAACTGCTTACGATGACAGACATTTAGCTATTTTCACCTTTCTTTTTTGTGTGCATTTGCTTAGGAATTCTACCATGTATGTGGTCTGTATTTTTTTAGGAGGCCACAATCTTCTTATTCTTGCTCGTGATCTCGGACATTATATTCAACTTGGAACCACGATTGATGACGCAATTGGTGAGGCATATGACAAGACTGCAAAATGGCTCGGTCTCGATCTAAGGAAGAGTGGGGGCCCTGCATTAGAGGAGCTAGCTCGAGAGGGTGATCCAAATTCTGTTAAATTCAAGGCAAGATATCTTTTAGATATCAATCTTTATTTTTTAAGTAATTTGTTCTTGTACTATGTTACACTAAGATAATAGTTTGTTGTGCCGTAGGTCCCTATGAAACAGCATAAAGACTGCAACTTCTCCTATGCAGGTCTGAAGACTCAAGTGAAGCTAGCAATTGAATCCAGAAGCATGTACTAAATGCTTGCCATTGATTTTACTCTCAGTTGTTTGCTGCTTCACGATAATGGCCACTGCACAATATTATAGAAGTTATCATTTATCACCATTTTTCTGATCTTTGTTTTCATGTATGAATGCCGTTGTTAATTGCCAAAAATATGACGTATATCTATCTCTGCCGTTGTTTTATCCTTTAATTGAAAATGAATTGTGTATCTAGTGCTTCAGAATTTCTCCCCCTAGTTAGCGAAAACTAGCACATTTTATGAGTAGTCATATGCTTATGGTATTGGGAACTAAATGATTGGATTCTGTTGTTGTCCGTATAGTATTGCAATTAAAAATGTGATAGTTAGGCAGTTGTATAGTTGAAAAGATTTTGGTTGCAGTGACACCGCTAGAATAGTTTTGTGCTGGATGCTCGGCTCCAAATCTAGAATTTCAGTCGAAATTATGCCTTCGATTATCATAGCTTGCAAACTTGGTGCAATTATTAGGACAGAAATTTACAGAAGCAGCTTACTATCTATCCTATGGGATTGGTTACATGGCATAACAGTCGAGATGTAGTGTTTGAACTAAAAAATGATTTTTAAAATTTGGGTTCTAATTTGGTACTACAGTAATGCTCGAATCTGCATATGACATGTCAAATCTGGTGAATTATGAAAGTTCTCTATAGATTATGTCTTGTGCTCGAATTTGTTAAGATAGTATACATGTATTAATCTACAAGCTTTCACACAATTGTATATCATTGATGTGATACAGTGATGCTGGAATCCCAATCTCTTCAGCCAGTACTGAAGACAAATTGGCAAGGGCCAATATTGCTGCATCTTTTCAGGTTATTAAGCCTGTGATTTTTTCTTGATTTATAGTATGTTTATCAGATCTATTGTCGTAGTTTGATTTCTTGAATAGTTTACCTCCTAACTACGCCTCATGCAGAGAGTTGCAGTATTGCATTTAGAAGAGAAGTGTGAACGAGCAATTGAATGGGCATTGAAAATCGAGCCTTCTATAAAGCATCTGGTCTTTGAACTACTTTCTTTCTGCTCTTTATCCACCATATTACATATAGTGCAGCTACTATTTTTCTTCTGTTTCATGATTTAGTCATTCTTGGTTCGTGATTTCCATGCTCTGTTTTACCTTGGATAGGTAGTCTCTGGTGGCGTTGCATCCAACCAATATGTTCGAGTTCGACTCGACAAGATTGGGGGAAGGGCCGGTCTGCAACTTGTTTGCCCCCCTCCTAGTCTCTGCAGAGACAATGGTGTGAAATTCTTGTTCCATTCTTGTTAAGTTATGCTCTGGTCTGAAAGGAGATATATGATGCTATATCATAAAATTCGAATCTACGAAATAATTGCCCCTTTTCATCTATGGTAGGTGTTATGATTGCTTGGACTGGCATCGAGCATTTTCAAATGGGAAGATATGATCCTCCACCACCTGCCTGTGAACCTTCGGACGCCGTGGTTTGTTACACTCCATTTATTTTGGTTTTTGGAAGTTCAATATTGTGACACTGCATTTGGTTTGCTAACACTTTTCACATGTTCAACTCTCTCGCTCTTGAATGATTCAATTTTCAACACGTCGCCTATATCCTTTCAAATGTTAACCAAAGTCCAAATGCTTTTAAACCCAGGCTGTAAATTTCTGTTGAATGTGGCATTGGCTTGATAGGGTGTTATTTTTTTCGTGAAAGGCTGTATTATTATGTTTTCTATAGTCGCAGCTTACACGACAATAATATCCAAGTTTCATCTGCAACAACTGCATAGCATGTATATATATGTCAATCTGCCTTGAGTTTTCTTGTTCAGATTTTTTTTCAGTGCCTCGTTTCTTTCGTATCCGAAATGTTGTGTTGTTAATGAATCAGCTTGATCTTCGACCGAGGTGGCCACTGGGAGAGGAATTAGTCGAAGGAAGGAGCGAAGCTCGATCGTTAAGGACTGCAAGGATTCACCCGTCTCTTACCTCTTTAATTCAAGCATCTACGCAACAACAATATTAGTCCTGGTTTTAGGCGGTTACAGGTTTAATTTTGTGTTTCAGTTAATTCTTCAATTATATGGAAATTTTACAAAATTAAAATGTAAATGTCTAGGGTGCGACGATATGGTTTATGTGCGTAATGTTTTGTTATGATATCTTTCACCTGGTCATCTATTTTCATTTTTCAATTATGCACATAAAAATATAAACATAGTCGAGAATCAAACAAATAAATTTTGGCTTAAATTTGATTTTTACCTATAATGGATTGATCTTTTTTCTTCCCAGAATCATTGGCTTTTTGTTTCAGAAAAAATATCTGTCAGTGTTCCCAACTGGCACCACCACCCGAAAGAGCATCCAGATTACCATTACTCAAATCTTCAATTATTTTTTAAAAAAATTACCACAACTCCAAATTCATATACGCCCTAGCAAACTGTATAATTGTTAGATACTTAGAAATCGTATGTTGTCCTTCCACTTCTCAAATTAAGGCATAGCATATCCGACATGTCGGAATGTGATGACCAGAAGTTCCAAGTAAGTAGTTTCCGTGATCCCTTGAAATGAACAACCTGAAACAAGAAACAAAAACCTATTTTTGTATGGAAATCTTATCAAGGAGCCCATCTCAAAGGGAATAAATAAGTGATATAAACGTTCTTAACTTCACATACAAGGGCATTCCATGAAATTGACCTGCACCCTCAGGTGGTGTCCAGTGGTAACTCGAACATGGTAAGAAGAGGACCCAAGCATCACCGATTTCGACTACGAAAGCCTCTCTTTTAGAAAACCTTCTTTCATTAAATTTAGGATCAGATTTTACTACCCAAGCAAGAGCAACTTCATGTATTTTGAACTTTAAACTTCCATCACTTCCCAAAGGACATTCCCCTGATTCTCATAGCACTCTCAAGCTTCTATCAAGTTTAGAACCATAGCTCTCTTTGTGTACCCTTCATCTCACACGAAAGTTGCCACTCAATCGAGCAGTTTCTGCCGAGAAAAAGTTTCTAGGTCTTTCCTTGATGATTGGTTACTTCTTGAATATATTTGACTAGTTAGGTTGTAAGGACAAGTGATACAGACTACACCTTCGAATTCCCTCAGCAGTGCCCCTTACTGCTATAAACCTGAATTTAGAGGTTGATCCGGAACGTAAGAGCTAGATCAAAAGTCGGATATTCTGTAAATATATGTCCCATCATCCACCACTGCCATATCTGAGCCAGTAAAAATGAAATGACTGACTTGCTCCCGCCTCTGAGTCATCTTTTCAAGCTGTATTTCTAGAAAAGACTGGAACATTATTGACAAATATCTCTCACAGAACTTGCTCTCTAACACAAAGTATGCACCAATGATTTCGAGCACAGATCAAACAAATTTAAGTCAAGTAATATCTCTATAAAAACAATTGCATTTAGCATCCCACGAAACATCAAAAAGAAGTTAACATATATGATGAAACCTCAGTAAAATAAGAAATATACAGAAAAGTTCTCCATTTTTCAAGCATGCCTAATGCTCTTACAATGTAAGACCTGGTTCTTTGAAGCATCAACTTGTCTTATGAATATTCGCCTTGTATTGGTTGTATTGTAACCATGTCTATGCAGATGAAGCTCCGACTCTAGATCAATAAGAATGAAAATGTTGCTTTTGGGCATAGTTCACCTACAAGTTGATTAGACATGAATCGTGAATACGAGCTGATGTCCAATATACATTCAGACATCATCAGAATATGTGCTATGACTCAACAAAGGAGTTTATTCAGAAATTGATGCCTATACTACCCGACAAAAAATATATTAGTCATGTCCAACCAGCAAACTCAGTTGTCAAAGAGGGTGTTTGAAATCTCAAGTGCAAATCACATCAGGGGAGTCTACAAATGGTAAAATTTTCTATATATATACTTATATATATATATATATATATATATATAACATATACTACATGGATGTACCTGGATGAAATTTATGAAAACATTTAGGATTGCGATGGATCTCTCCACCTTAGTGTATGAAGTTTTCGCTACAGTAACCAAAACAGAGAGTCTACCAGTGACTAGTTCATCAGCAGCAGAATTGTAGGCAGTAAACATCGAGACAAAAGCAACATCTTTTTTAGAGCCTTGGTTCCTGGTTCACAATTTGTCAATTTAGGCCTGTCAATTAGTCCCTTGATCAAATGAAATGCATCAGTTCAACACCATACCAAAAACTTAGTTCTGCATCGGGGACCTTGATTTCAGTGCAACAAGTCCAAACTCATGAAATGGATATTAGGTAATGACATAGTTCAGGGACATATATACATAACGATAGCATGACTCAACATGTTTTCCCATAAGTAACCAAGATGTATATAAGCACATAGGATAAAAAGAAATTGAGAACAATCTATGAAAGAGTAATCATTTTCCTTTCTTTATGTAAAGGGACTACAATACCCTGGCAATGAAGACGATCAGGCAGAGACCTTCACCAGCTGCTGGTCCAAGAAGATCAAATTTCACAGGCTTTTCATAACAAAACAGTGTAGCGTTTTCGCATTAATTAATCAATTATAATGATTTATCCAGTTATTACTTATTTAATATATATTTATCAAATCAATAATAATTCATCGCAATTCGATTAAATTATTTAATTTAAATATATTATAGATCAAACTTATTTATTTATAATTTAATTAAATTTTTAAAAAATATATTTCATTTCAAATTTATTCTAATTCTAAATTTAGTTAATATATTTAGTTTTATTAAATAATCAATTCATATTTGTTCCTGTAGCAAACAGTTATTGTGCCAGTGGATTCTTAGACATTTCTTATATTGTGCCAAACAGGTAGTAGGAAACTGGGCCCCTTCTCATAAATTTGAAGGCCCAAATATTAATGGGCCTCGGAGCCCATCTGGGTATCAGGTCCGAAGAATATCCATTACACTTTATCGAAAATAGAATAATTCCTTATAATGTCTTCAAGAATTGCAAATCCATTTCACGCAGGCCACGAGATTCAGAAACAAAACTATCTACACATGCACGCTTGCCATCTTTAATGTTTTCATTCAAAATAAGGCGAGACAGTTCTCATGGCCCGCCGCACTTGCTTAAACAAGAGACTCCCTCTTCCAAATAATCTTGCCTGCTGATCCAAAACTCTGGTGCATCCTGCAACGTTCACAAAGATTTCCAAGTTCAAGTCTTTTACAAACAATTGAACCTAACATAGCTATTAACGCGATGGAATATTAATGCAAAGGGATAAATTTTCGTGTATTTGAGGTAGGGAATAGCAGATAGCACCTTCATAATTCCTGCAAGAACCGCTCCTCCAAGATATACCATGTGTTTTCTTCGTGGTGGATCCTCTATCCGCAGTCGTAATTTCTAACAGCAGCAGGACATCATACACTTAGATAGGGCGAAAAAGAAATAAACACTGATACTGCGTAGACTCACACCACTCAAGACAGTTCCCGAGTCTGCCCTTGTAATTCCCACACATAGAGGACCAAGCAGGGTAGTTTAACAGCAAGTTCACATATCTAAAGAAACACTGCTTATTTTGTGATTCATATGATATACTATCAAGATTTGCAATATGAAATCATTGATTCAAAGAAGGGAAACCTCAAATATAACTATATAAGTAAAAAGATGATGGATGGGAAGAGAAGATTAAATCGGGTTAAACTTTCCCCAAAAGCGTAATGCCAACTTGGCCTCAGCATAACATTATCAACCTTAAACACTGGGAAGGTAACTGTCAACCTATCAAATTGAACTAGTAGATTCCAGTTACTATTTTTTTTTAAAAAAAAAAAGGTGAACCACTAGTAACATGATTCTCCACTTACCTTCAGTCCATCTTTATTTCCCTTCAAAACAAGGTCGAGGTAACGGTCCAATATTTCTTTCTCCAAACTGTTGCAAAAGATGGGTGTCAAACTAAGATATCTAAAGGTTAGTAATAGAGATCAAGATGAAGCAGGACATCAAAGGCACAGGTCTTCAAGTTGATTTATCAACAGGAATTTATTAGTAATGTATTCCCCAAAAAAATGATATATTTACATTAGCACATAACGGTGCATTGAAAAGTCTTTTTAAGAAATACAGCAGTTAATGAAATTGGAAATGTACAAAAGACCAATTTCCTCTCGATACTAATTAGTTGTCAAATAAAGGACATAACTGGGTCATGCACCAGGCACTTCTCATGTTTCTAAGCATTGCACCAGAAAATTTACTAGATATAATCTTTTCAGAGCAGATTCAACTACTTTTTACTCATCCAAGAACAATGCACTGATATTTTCTCAAAGTTGAACCGACATTCTCCTCCAAGGAGAGCCAGGCTACCTCCCAAGTACTCCAAGTCAATCAATATAGTGATTCGCTACATATAATAATGCTATTCTACTAAAAAAATATTGTGTCAATAAATGGAGGCATTACCGACTAGGTAATCCCGGGTACATCGTACTCCCACCACTAAGGACAATATGCTGGTAGAGCTGCAAAAAAAGATTTGATCGGCATGAATGACTGCAGAATAATGCACATTAAGATAATGTCGTTAGGAAAATGATTAATACCATCATTCTATTGTCGATATCCATCTCCTGAATGCAATGAAATACCATGTCAGCCATTCCATCTCCTTCTACGTCTATGAGTTCCTAAAAGTACACAGAATTGAAACTTCATATTTACGCAAATCAAGCAGGCACAACAGCATGACACAGCTAATGCAGACAATGTTGAGGAGCCTTCAGTAACATGCAACTAAAAACAAGAAGAATTTTTAGTTATGGCCACTCTATGTTTGTCATTTGGCCGCCAATACAAACATCAGTGCTTATACATTCGTAGCACTTGACAGGCAACAACCCCCATTCATGGTCTTATGACTTTAGACTTGTGTGTTTAATAAACAACAGCTCACGCCTACGCACCGTGATCCCCTTTGCGAGGAGGGATGCACCATTTCTCTGGAAGTTATGGACTCAATAATGCTACCAGACAAGTCATCTGAACTAAGCTAAGCTATTGGCAATAGGAAATCTGGACATCTCAGGATCGGAACCATGCATTAACACGAACCAAATGTTACATGCATTTTTTGATAGACAGCGGCACAATTGATAATAAAAAATGTACTCGAAGCACGTTGGCAAACATTCAACTAGTAAGTACTTCATAAATTAGACTGGGCATCCAGAAACAACATATAAAATATCGCTTCAATATTAACTTGCATAGCTTAATATAGCAATCACAGGATTCACGCTTACTGGAGTGAAAAGAGCCTCCGGTGCTTGAAAACGTTCCGTGCCAACTTTAATGACTCTTCCATCAGGAAGCTGTTTATTACAGGTAACAATAGATTTAAAATTTTCAATTTTTCCAACATGCCTGAATAATAGTGAGATAACATATTCATAGAAAATACATGTGGAGGCATAAAATGGTAAATCTAACTACTCTTCTCTGAAAGTTAGAACAAACTTCGATAAAATTCTGATTGAAAATGTAAGGACCCTGGTAAAACATTTAAGCTGTGTGCATGCAGCAAGACATGTTGGTTCTCGCAATTGAAGACACTTTATTTCAGCTGTCTTCAGAAGATATGAACTTGCAGGATTTTTAACTTACAGTATAATTCTTAACAAGGATTGTTGTTTCAAGTCCCAGTTGATACTCCCTTTTGTAATCGTAACTTCATCAAATATGAAAAAGGTCAAAACTAGCATGTCAATTTATAAGAAGGTTAAAAACATGTGTATCGATTTATAAGTCAGCTGAAAACAATAATAATTCGCTCACCTGATATAGCAAAGCTTCTCTTTGATACTCCTCACAGTCTCAAAGTCAGCTGTTCTATTCATAGCATACCTTCATAGAAAAAATATAACCATTGGCATAGAACTAATATATCAAAATCCTTCGAAAAAGTTACACATTCTCTCAAATGATTTCAGAAGCTTCAACAAATCGCACCCTCTCCTCGTAAGTAAGTCAACAAGATATGATGTTATGTGGCGCCCAGCCACATTCATCCTCTTTGTCAGATGAGGGAATGAGTATCCATCAACAACTGGAACCTGACATTAAATATCACCATTCTTCAAATAGCAAGCTAGCATCCACTAACTCTAGAAACTCAGTACCTCACAAAAAAACTGCAATGCAATTACAATATGCAATGGAGGATATATTCCTTTAATTATCAGGAGGAGTTATCAAATCACCCACGATTCACACACAGGTAAGTCTTGATAGAAAGTTTACCACATGTGTAACTCCATCACCAGAATCAATTACTAGTCCCGTCAGCAGACCTGAGTCATTTCAAGATTACATTGAATTGCAGATTATAGAAATTCAGTGAAAGTACAGGGAGAAAGTGAACAAAATCATAAAAAGAAACTGTAATGTGATGGACCCAGCTTTTTACAGACACCATATTCATGGTGATTGGCTTGTTAACAGTAGCATGCAGACCAGTGACTGGAACCACAATTTTGAAATTTAGCTTTACAAGTACCTTGAGCGTACAATGTCAAAACAGCTTGGATTTGAATGAAAACATCAGCAAAGTTGTATTTCTCAAACATGACTTCAACCTGGATACAGACAATTTAAGATTTTGATCATATCATCTTATAAGAATGAGTTCCACCATAGATATCCAAAACTATAATTGTAGAATTAGGTAGGTTACCATCTTTTCGCGGTTTTTAGATGGATTCAAAGGTGGGTCAGTGAGCAAAATCTTACATTGTGCAGGATCTACCTTCAGACAGAGTAAAATGAAATGAAGATTAAAAACCACATCCTCAAAACCGAGGAAGAGTGTATCAATAATCAGACAATATACTGGATAAATAAATGTCTTCATTAGTTGATAGATTAAAGCCACGGAAACAAACCTTTAGTTCGCTAAAAAAAGCATGGTCCCATACATGTTCCATATCATCCCAGTTTTGAACGATACCGTTGTTAACGGGGTAAGATATGTCTAACTGATGCCGCCATTTCAAACAAGCATCACCGACAAGAATATCCTGCGGACAACGAGCAAAAATTAACTGGTAGAAAGCAACACGTGTCTGCCACGTTGACTTAAAAGCAAAAAGAGTATCACTCTCTCGACGTATAGGAAGTATACAAACACGACGATGGAGCTTAATGTGCCCAAGCTGAAGTACGCCGGGATACAAAGAATGAATTACAGTACGTGGAACACCAAGAAAATAATCTTTCTTGCTTCATTCTAAACAAAACAAAAGCCTAAAGATTATAGCTTTTTCGACATGCAATTCATTTGTAGCCCAGTCTGTCGTAAAGTAAAGAAAATCACAAAAAGAAAGTTCTTTTTTCCCCAGCTCAAGTCGTGCCCGTAAATTTCGAAAGTTCAAAACACGAAGCTGAAGACTCCATATGCGAAGTAATCTTCCAGGCTTCAGACATATACAGGTACATACCTATGTGAACTATTAGACAGAAATAAATCTGACCGTAATCTCTTGCTCCATTAACGATTCTTCATAGCGAAGCATCGGCCTTCCAACAACACAGGGGAACACCGACGTAGGGAAATTTTCACCCGCAAATCCACACTTAACGTACTGGGTTCAAAGACCAGAACAAAAGAGTCAATGGACAATAAAAGAGATGAAATTGTATGATCATAGAACTGATCAAATGCTGACTCTGAAATGGAAAAGGCAGTAGCTTCGTAAGATGAAAGGGGAATAATTACACCGGTGCCATTGTCGCATACGACGACGTTCCTGTTGTCCATAGATCGAAGTATTGGAGAACTTTTTGACAGTCCCGACGAGGAATTTGGCCTCTAGTCGATTTGGTCATGGCCAAAGAAAACCAAAAACCAATTTATAATATTCTTTTGTAAAATAAAAACTTAGAACCTATTCAATTATCCCATCATATTTTATTTTATTCTTTAATAATTTAGCTACCAACGCAACGATGCGATTATAATATATTCTAAAATAAATTAAAATGTTTACAACCGAGAGGATATGGATATATGAATATATCATTTAGTTCAAAATCTTATTCATCCTTTGCAAGAATCGACCTCGACCGAGAGGATATGGCCATATGAATATATCATTTATTTCAAAATCTTATTCATCCTTTGCAAGAATCGACCTCGACAAAGCATAAAATTGGCATGGCGAACACCGCCGGGCTGTCCTGAAAGACGACGTAGATGAGATATGGTAGGATAAAATTAATAATAAATTGAATTATTATTGAAGCATTGAGAATAATGGTTTATAAAACTAATACATTGAGATTGATTGATTAAATTTGAAATAAAATATTAAATTATATTTCTAAATTTTGTAAAAATTAATAAATATATCGGTTTCCTTAAAGTCAATGTGGATGTTGCTGTTTTCGAGCCTCATGCGTAACTCAATATCGGACTGTTGTGTTAAAGAATATGGATATTTATTATCCAAATATCACTTCTACGAGTGATAGACATTGTTTGTTTCGTTGGATGAGATATAATTGAATAACATTAATAATACATAGAACATAATGCAAAACCAGAAACAAAAGGCTCGCCCAAACACTTACATACTCAAGGTTATGAGTAATAAGTCTAAAACAGCAGACTCTACTCAATTGGGATAACTTTTCTCGAGTTTCCACGAGTAGAGGTCCCCGAGGATTCACCGTTTGTTTCAGCTCCACGATATCCAGGGAACTCCAAAGAAGGAAATGGCCAAGCACCCCAATTGGTGAAGTCGCTGAGCCCTGCATAATCTGCGACGAAGGTTATGCATACAATGCGAAAAGCATTAGAAACATAATGGTCACTCCTAAATGGATTCGACTACAAGGACATTTGTAGTGTCTACTAAATCAACCACCGAAGCTGAGGGAAAACAGAGGTCAAATTCTCTGTTTTTTTTCTGTGGTAGGATGAACAAATATATTTATAGAGCCAACTTACTTCAGCCATTAAATGAAACAAGATCATTATCTTTTTCCGCAGTATCAGTACGATCATGTTTAAGTTTCTGCTAACCCCAGCTAGTTAACAACTAAGGCTTGTATTGCATTTGATGAATCTTTGATCTTCCTCTTTCTGAGTAACGTCGATAGTTCAAAAATTTCATCATAAAAAAGCCTTATTGAAGGTCAAAAAATGTAGAAAATCCAACAGAATGGTGAAACATTGAACGCATAATTTGAGAAGCAGTAGAAAAATGAAGAATTTCCACCATTTCCATAGTGCTCCATAGAAGGAAAAGGCAATCCACCCAAACCACTCCAATTTTCAAGATTATTCCATGTGCTTTCGTAAGTCCCTGCACAATAAATAACAAGGACATTCACACATGATAGCAAGCATTTTTTTATATATCAAGTACGTACACAAAGTTCATCCCACATTAGTGATTGATGATATAAATGCATTCTTACTAAAATTAGCCAATAAAGAAAGTTTTTTTTTTTTTGAAAAATTTGAATCAGGACACTCAACTCACCTGCATCCTCAAGTGAATTGAAGCCATTGCTCCATCCAGGCAAAGCTTTGTCAGCATGGATTTTCCAGTTCTCTTCGAAATCAGCAAGCTCATCTAAGACCAATCATAGGGAACCCAGAAATCAGGTACAGACAGTTCGATAGAAAAGATTTGAAAGAGCCTATCATACTGTGGGAAGGAACTGGACCTTCATTTAAGTTGTGTAGAGTTTGCAAGGAGTCAACTCGGCCATCAGAAGTTTTCTTTTTCGTAACAGAGTGTCCCTTGGTAATCACCGGTAAAAGTAACGAGACAAAGAAAGTAAAATCTTTAACCAGTCTCAATTATTCGTTTTTTTTTTTTCAAATTTGCTACTTTCAGAACTTTACAAATCATGATGGAAATTCAACCAATCATGAAACTCAAGTGATTAACTGAGAAATCGATCAATGTAACTACCTTGTCAAAGATACCTTTAGAAAATGTGTGCAGCGATTCACCAGCCAATTGATCTTCTTCTTTCATCTCCATCATAATCACCTTTGGCGATTATACAAATAAAACAATCAATGTTACAAACAAAATTTGTATTCCTATAGGGAAAGCATCGTTACTAACCCCGTCACTGCCTGTTCTTCTTCCAACAGAAGAAGTGTAGTGAGGCCCTTCTGGACCACCATATGCAATTTTCTGGAAGCTAAAGCTCTGGATCCCTGCAGTGTATATCGACTTTTGCATAATAAAATGAAAACAAAGACATAGTTCCACTCTTTGTGCTATGGCTATGGACAACTTCTATGATCTTCCCAAAACGTTGTCTGTGAAGCAATCTTTTAGCAACCTATTCTGAATAATAACGTCATGGTAAAACCAGGTCATAAGAGCTACTGGTCCACAAACTAATGAATTGCAGAGTAGAAAAACTTATGTCAATTAAGGAGCAGACAAAAACCTCACACATAGCATAATCATAAAAACCATTTAGTTTGATATAGAAGATGCCTTACGAGCATAAAGGTACAGTTAAAGACGTACCGGTTTGAAACTCATCTGTGTTCCTAACAGAGAGTTCTCTGTTTGCCATTTGATTCTGGATAGCATCATTTCCACCTTGATCATGTGGATTCAGCTCCTCAATGGTGATTTGCTTCGTCGAACCAGTGGGTACATCAAACGGGAGACTAAAAAACGGATCTTCAAATGGGCTTCTCCCACCAAATGGAAAAGTGAAAAATGGGTGGTCAAATGGATCTTTCCCTCCAAAGAACTTGGACATCCTACAAATTGTATGACATCCTATCAACTAAATCAATAATTACGAGTTTCGATTACGTGTCAGCTGTCACTGAGGTATCATGAGTCCAAGCAACTCACGAGGAAGAAACAAAACACAGATACGAACAAGGGACCAAAAAACCAGTGAATCTTCATGAGATTCTATGATTATTCAGCATTTGGTCGGGAAAGCCCGTAAAACAGTTTGATTGTTCCTCGTTACTCAAGCAAGTCATGAAAAAAAAAAAAAAACTGGGACTTAAATATCTAGAAAAACAAGTAAAAATTAATGAAAAAAAACCACGAAATCAATTAATCGTTCACCTCCAGGAATTGAAAAGAAAAGGAGACCAATCAACTGATCAAGTGAGTGGCAATGGTTTCTCGACAGTGGAATGGAGGATAACAGAGCCGACATTGTTATGCCGCTACTTACGTTAGTTGGGCCCAACTAGTCATGCTTAATGGTTTCATGGTTCCGGTTTCAGAGTGGTTCCAATTGGTTCCGGATCAAGTGGAACCAGAACCGGTAGGAACCGGTTTTAACCGGTTCCGGTTCGGTTCCGGTTCCGAGGCAAAAAACTCGGAACCGGAACAATCCACTACTGAATTCGGTAGTGGATGAACCGGTTCCGAACTGGTTCCAATCGGTTCCGAATCGGTTCTGTACCCAATAATTTTAAATAATTTAAATCTTTTCAAATTAATTGGTAAGTAAATCAATTTTTCTTTTAAGTGTTTTCAATAAAAAATACATAATGTGAAATATAAAAATAATTGAAACATGAAATTCATTAAATATCTAAATTACATCTCGATTTATTAAGAATCTAAAAATTACTTTTTTTTATTTTTTTAAATATATGGTTCCGGTTCCGGTTCCGGATCCGAAACTTGGAACCGATTCGGAACCGGAACCAGAACCGGTAGGTTCCGATTCAACTTTATCGAACCCACTCCAATCCATTAATTAGTGGGTTTGGGGTGGTTCCGGTTCCGGTTCCTTCATATTGGCTCCGGTTTGGATTTAATGGGTCGGTTTCGGATCGGTTCCGGGTCGAACCGGCCCATTAAACAACCCTAGGCCCAACTGTTTAGTCCAGCAACAACTAGGCTTTTAAAAATATAAAGTCCATTTTCTAAATAAGGTCCACTCGTCAATCTAGTTTTCAACTAATCTAAGCAACTCGGAAGGAGGTGATTCACAGAAATCAGTCCTACAATTTTTAACACTAATTTAATCTTACATTATGATTATATGTTAACGCTCAAGGCTTAAGCTCTAGCCAATTTCTTTTGATTATTCGATGACATCAGGATCTCAATTTTGACACAGATACCAGATTTTAAACTGATTTATAATATATATCTCATAATTTGAAAAATGAACTTCTGGTTCTATTAAAGAGCTAACCCCCTGTATTGATCAATGGCCCCTTTGCTCATACATGTGATAAATCGAGGGATATTGACTTCTAGCTCTATTAGATTTTCTTATTCAGGAGACATATAGTGTCACAGCTTTAATTAATTTCTATAACATCAACCCAACACTCCTAATTAATTTTGAATCAAAGCTTATATAAATAAGGTTTATTTTTTAAATAATCGAATCTACGTTTTTCCTAAGTGCAAAATAACTAACTTGTGGAATGAATTAATATTTCATTAGGTGAGGCGGTCTAGGATAGATCAATGAACTCATGGCATACCTGAGTCGGGCAATTGGAGACGTGACTACATAAGCTTCTTCGGGATCTTCACCCCAAGCTCCCGACGTGACGCAAATGAAGAAATTAGGCTAACGGTCTTCGGGTTCCGACGTGATAACCAATATATCATCAATGAACTCGAAGATTATGTAAATTAAAGTATATAGAATTTTTTGGGAGGAATCAAAATATTGAATTAAAGATGGTTACAATACATCAGTATCCGTGGAAGAATAACGTGAAACACGTGAGACTAAAAACGTGTATCATGTTGGACTAAAATTACCCAAAATTAATTACTCGATTTTATTCTGATAAAAAACCGATCCCGCCGGGCCGGCACAAGTGTATATAAACCGTAGGGTTCAAAGATTGGAGCGCAATTACTTTCCCTCGCTTACCCTCTGCAGTCTGCTGCAGCTAGGGTTTCAGACGAAGATTTTCATTTTAGAGAGAGAATATTATGTTTCAAGGATCCGAAGCCTGATACTTGCTGTCTGTAACAATGGCCTTCTGGGGCAAGTTCTTTTCCCCTTAATGGCTTTTTTTCGCTAGTAGTGTGCGTTAGCTAGAGAATTTTGGGCTAATTGCCTTGTTCTGTCTTTGCTGACAGTGTACTAATATTTTTCTGTGTGGCCTTTGAAGTCATTAACTCCACATTTTCCCCTCTGCTTCAGGTGTTGAAGTGAAACCTGGAAAGCCAGTTACTCATTCTTGTGAGAAGGCTAGAGGAAGGCTTCGAATTTCTCAGGTATTTTTTTCATAGTCCTGAGAAGTGTACGTCACACTGTAATTTGACTTTTTTAACTTTAAGTGATATATTATCTTTCCTTGTTTAGTTTAATTTTAGGTTTGTCTGTGTGATGTATTATATAGGCTACTTTGGGAATCAGTGATGCAACTAAGAAGAGCTTGGTGCAGTGTAATGTGGGTAACAGAAGTCCGATTTTGCTATGCGCTTTGCTTCCTGGTAGTACAGAGTCATGCCACTTGGATTTGGAATTTGAGGAGGCAGATGATGTAGTTTTTTCTGTTATTGGCCCTCGAAGTGTCTATCTTACTGGTTATTATGTCCAGAGAAGTCCGCAGTCAAATACTCACAGTGACACGTATCCTTTTTGGTCATTTTTGTTAGTTACATATCAGCTAGCAACCCATTGAAAAGAATTTCATTTGTTGAACATTGTGGCATTCGTCATTTTAAAAAAATATGAAACACAACACAGTTAATTTTATTATCACCATCTGTACGTTTCTCCTAAATGGGAAAATGAGTGATTTTGTCAAAGTTAATTTGTCTACATGTTGGAATTTTCAGCCTTCCTTTACTTTTTGCAATAGAGAATCATACGGAATGGATATAGAGAACTCCCATGCGGAGGGATCCAGTTATGACAGTGCTGATGATAAGTATGAGGACAGTTTTATTGATGATAACGAATTACAAGTTTCCCCACCTTCCCCTGTTTCAAGCGACAAAGGTAATTTTTTGCATTATTCAGGCACCAATTCTCTCATTTAATTGTCGGTTGCTTCTGATGGGTAATTCCAATTCGTATGAAGGCTCTAAGTTATGGGCTTTACGTTCAGGACTTCAAATAAAATATTTTATCCGGAGAACCTCTTGAAAAAGGATGATCACTGAGTCGATACTGTTGTTGTTCAATCTTATTTTCCCTAAAACTTGAAGCTTAGTATGTATTTATCAATCTTTGTCATGGTCTCTATGATAGTTTGTCATCTAGATGCATATCGTCAACATTTAAACACGGGTTCACGCTTTGCTTGGCTTTTTGGGTTTAACAAAGAAACAGATGAGGTTACGCTGGATGATGGTGGAATGCATAAGCGAAAGGGTGGTAAGGATAATCGTAAGAAGAAATTCCAAGTGTTTGAGTCGGATAGTGAAGATGACAACGGGTACCTTTTATCTGTATTTAAGAACAAAAGATCTCCGAAGACAACTATGTTAGAGGATGGAAAAAATAGTGCTTCCCAGGTTACAGAACAAACAGGCAGCAGAACCGAAAATGGTGGAATCTGTGTCAGCGAACCACCGGGAAAGGCCAATCTTCCAGATGTGAATGTTGAACCGGAAAGGTGATAATAGTACTGGATTTAACATTTAGAATCCTTTATCATATATCATTTATCTAAATACTCTGGAAGAGTGCAACACTTTCTTATTTATTTAAGATCCCTGAACATTGATAAAAACCACCAGTGAATATTTATTGTTTTGAGCTATTTGCAAATTTATAGCTATGGTTGTTAGTTCAAATGATTTCCTCTGCATTACATGATTTCAATCTTCTTATTTTCGTCAGACTAAGCGAGGCAAAGCTGCCATTTCTTCATAAAGGGACCAAGCTAAAGAATAAAGGACTAGAAACTGTAAAGGAATTGGAGACTGGTGACAGAGTTGTTTCCAACAATGAGAAGGCCTTAACTGATAGTAACTGTCCCAGAAATAAAGTAGATGTTGACATCATGAAACAAAATTCACCTATGTGCCCCGGGAACGATCAGATGCAATCCCTTGATGTGTGAGTAACATCCACTAGTGAGATAAATACCTAATTCATGCATTTTGTGAACTACTCTTACACCTATCTCTTTTCATTTTTTATCTTCTGTTGTACTTGGCCTAAGTTCAGTGCAAATGCAAAAAAGAAGAGAAATGAACATTCTGAGGAGGAGAATGTTACGATCACAATCGTAACAGAGCTCAAATTTACACAATTGCACAAAGAACCAGAAGATTTATTACTGAGCAGTAGAATTACAGAAACTAGAAATGAAGAGAACTCCCAGGATCGCTCCTGTCCTCTAGCCTAGCTAGATCGCTAACTGTTATGAACTAATTGTCTAACTATTCTTCTTCCTCCTTTCGCTATTTATCCTACTCCTATCTTTGGGCCTATCTTTGGGCCTAGCCCTTTTATTTGGGTCCTCGTTAGTTTGGCCCATAACAATACCCCCACTCTTCGAGGCAACCTTGTCCCCAAGGTTGGAATCTGAAATTGCGTAGTAAAAGCGATGATGTCCTCCCCGCTGTCCTCGGCTGTTCTCTTCGTTACCCTAGCGAAATCATAGGTGCCAAAGAACTGCGCTAGGACTGACTTTTCTCCCGATGTTTTGTTTAACCCTTTGCGCGCACCCCCTTCATATTCATCTGGAACAGTAACTGGCCAAACAATAACTGTCCAAACAGCCTGTCCAGTGAATTTAGCCCAAATTACATTCCCACATTCCTCCCGTTTGCTGTTCATATCTCCAATAATATCATCCTGGCCAAGCTTCTCATTACGGGAAAAACGCTCTGCTGCTCCCTTTGCCTTCTTTTTCCCATCTGAATCACTAGAATCTTTGGTGTTCTTCACACCACCCAGTGACATATGGACTACTTTCAAACACAACTGAGAGAATAGAATATCACACACCTTCAGAATACATCCCAATTGTTCCAAATCAACAGAAAGCCTCATAACCCAATAACCCCGTCTTCCGTCAGAAATGAATGTGTTTAGCAGCAGTCTGAGTAAATCGATGGCATCACTATACCTCTTTTCATGCTCAAGAAAAGACACACCCAGTAAGACAACCTTAGAGTAGGTCCATGAGGTTGAAAAGCGTGATAAAAAAGATGCCATTGATTTCTCAGTTGAATATCTGCCTTCTTCAGAAGAAGCCTTCAAGTTTGAAACAGAAATCTCTCTGCATCTCAAAACAAACTCACTGTTGCAATCAGCAACAGCGTCAACCATGATTTGTGCAACTTCAACAGACTCTTCAAAAGGAAGCAAGTCACTCCTCTTTGAAACAATCTGTTCAGAGATTATACAGTTGTAAACAGGATACTTCACAATGCCCAAATCCACAAGTAAAAAAGTTGACAGATCCGGCTCTCCATTAAGGAAGAAAAGCCTCTCAATCCGCCAAATTAGAGATTCGGCCAATGGTGATATTCGAACACAAGCACCAGCTCTAGCCAAAACAAAAGATTGGAGCTTGGTGCATAGCCCACCCTTGCCTGAAGATAGAAGCAAATCAATCATGTCTCGCTTTCTTGCACCTTGACTGCGTTTCTTCAGAATATTCATACGACCAGTTCCCATATTCCAATCAAGAATAATAACTGCGGCCCTGAGCCGTTCTTCCCGCAATCTATTGACAACCACATACCAACGCAATCTGAGGTCGCCCACCCTTGTCACCACCACTTTCCCCTTGATATCACCAATCAAATTCATCACCTCAGCAACATTATGCCCATGGTGTCTCTTATCCACATGCACATGATCCACTGTAATGTTAAAATATCCCCTGGACTGCCCTGAATGACGGTCACAAGCAAGGACTCGATCTGCACCTGCTTCAGTGAATAAGTTTGCCACAATTTTTGCAGCACTCGATTCACGTTCTTGAGACCCAACAGTAATTGGTTTCCCGTTTTGCTTCCATTTCCAGCTGATGCCCACCTCACCTAGCGAACCTCCAGTCGGACTGCTTCCGCTGGTCTTGATCAACGTTTGGCCAGTAATTTGTTGGGCCTGGGTCGCTTTATTCGCTGGGCCAGAAACAGCCTTATTCTGGCCCAAATGTAACGGTGGTGCCCCTTTCTCTAGCGGCGTCAAGCCCCTGCGCTTCATCAGTGAACATCGATCCATCTTCTTAATCTCGCCATGATCCGTTCCTTCGACAGCCGGGATTGCGAATTTCCTCATATCCAGCCGCAATTCCTCAACGTCCTCCCCTCGGTGTATCCTGTGTGTGTCCCCTCGCGTTTCCTCCAGCTCCTGAGGCGAGTAATTTCCTTCCCCCCCTTCTGGTACGTACTCCTCTTCTGTTTTCGATCTCTCGTCTGCCTCTTCCCGTCGCATTTCTTGTATCAACGATTTCATCTCCGATAGGCTGTGACTCACCGTGACTAGGCTTGCCATCACGGCGTTCGTGTCCTCTCGCAGTTTCTTCATGTCCGCCCGAGTTCGTTCCCACGCGTCCCAATCCGCTTCCAGTTTTGATTCCGATCTTGCTGTCTTCATTTCTGCAGACTCTCCAATTCGTAGACTCTTCTCCTCCCCGGTGGTTGTCGTAGCGGCAGGTCGGACCAATTGTTACGATCACAATCGTAACAGAGCTCAAATTCACACAATTGCACAAAGAACCAGAAGATTTATTACTGAGCAGTAGAATTACAGAAACTAGAAATGAAGAGAACTCCCAGGATCGCTCCAGTCCTCTAGCCTAGCTAGATCGCTAACTGTTATGAACTAATTGTCTAACTATTCTTCTTCCTCCTTTCGCTATTTATCCTACTCCTATCTTTGGGCCTAGCCCTTTTATTTGGGTCCTAGTTAGTTTGGCCCATAACAGAGAAGGTTGGTGAAGTTGAGGCCCCAACGAATTTGTGAGATTTCTTTTTCTCCCCCTTTTTTTTTTGATCAATTAAGATTTTTTTATTTTACAAGGATATGTTTGTTGTATTGGCATTTTATATTGTTGTGACGACCTGCTTTCATCATGCTATTAATGCTCTAGGATGGAGATGGGAGCTGAAAATGTTCGGAAATCAAAGAAGAGAAAGAAAGATTTACAGGTAGAAAGGACATTTGGTGAAGGAACTGACTCTAAATGTCAGAATATTCCTACACATGATGAATTCAAGCAGGGTTTACTAAATGCTCCCAATGTGTCAGATGAACTGTTGGAAGCATATGGGAAAGACCACGAACAAAAACCTAGCAAGTTAGCATCTAGTCTCTCTCTCTCTCTCTCTCTCTTCATGGTTTCCTGTCCCCAGATTACATTCTTTTGATATAAATCTAAATGCTAAAACATAGATAGTGTGACTCAATATCATAATAGTTGTCATTTAACGAAGTTTATGTTTATGAGATAATAATGATAATTGTCAAAACTCTCAAGTATCCAAATCTTCTTTTGTTTACTGTGTTGAGCTATGTCCGGGAAGATTCACAAATTTATTATATCAGATATCCAACAAAGATGTCGATTGGAATTTTCATAACTTGGCCTTTAGTTGAAAAGTCTTGAGGAGTATTGAGTTTCCTCATTGGAAAACACAGAGCTCCACAATTTGACTTCGGAAATTTTTCCCTTAACCAAATGTAAATTTCTAGCTGCAATAACAAATGGTAAATGATTGTTAAGATGATTTTAAATTATTTCTAGAAATAGGACAAATCTTGTTAAAGAGTATACAATGAACAATGTTGCTGGAAAAAAGTTGATTCAGATCTTTGTGCTCCCTTTTCCCTTTCAACCGTCTTGCTTGCATCATGATTAGGGCCTCGTTGCCCTAACCATCGAAGAATTGTGGTTTGCTGAACAGTATTTGTCATCTATAGTTGTCACTTTTCAATTTATTTTGTTTTGATTTTTTTATTGTAAAATTCTGCTTGCAGCGTTATCTCTACAAACTCTGAATTACTTACTGGTGATCAGAAGACGAATAAGAAAATTAGAAAGAAGAAGCAGAAGAGAAATGAAGTGGATGGAGGCTCAGACATCTTCATGCCCAGAATGGCAGATAATAAAGGGAATACAGCCATGAAATGCGAGCATGAGACAGCAAAGCCATCAATTCAAGAAAGAGCTTTATCAAATGGGTTGATTATTGAAGAATTGGCCCATGGACCACCTGATGGGAAAGTTGCTGCACCTGGGAAAAAGGTATACTTGCTATAGTCTTAAGGTAGAGAGACTTTTGTGCTACTATTGGTTTGTCTATATACCACATTTTTGTTGGGCTATTTATTTCCATCTTGTTCATGCCTTTGCTTAAAGCAAACCTTTGGATCAGGTCAAAATTTATTATACAGCCATGTTAAAGGATAGTGGGCGTATCTTTGACTCAAATGTTGGTAAACCTGCCTGCAAATTTTTGTTAGGTAAACGCACAGCTGCCTTGTATACATGCACACACTCATCCTCTTTACCTGGTTCTAG
Source organism: Dorcoceras hygrometricum (assembly GCA_001598015.1). NCBI lineage: Eukaryota > Viridiplantae > Streptophyta > Magnoliopsida > Lamiales > Gesneriaceae > Dorcoceras > Dorcoceras hygrometricum. Next base: position 583,754 of record KQ987269.1, read on the forward strand.
TTTTATTTCTGATAAAATGTTAAGCGGGTCGTTACTGATTTTTTTTTCTTATTGACAATAATTCTTCGACCAGGTGATAAAGAAGTTATCGGAGGATGGAACTTGGGCATCGATGGTTGTTACTTTTGAAACTGATTTGCCTTTTGTTACCCTTCATCTTAAATTATTCATATTCCTTGATCTGAACTAGGATCATAAACATAATTTTATGTGAAAGCGCAGGTATGCGTGTTGGGGATAAGAGGAGGCTCGTTATCCCTCCATCAGTGGGGTATGTTTGAATCTTCCAAACCATAGTCACTATGCATGAAAATCTTAGCGCCTAAAATTACCGGAAACCCATGTTCTTCTATATTAAAGTTTTCCTTTTTGTGCGGTATAGTTATGGAAAGCATGGAGCTGGAGAAAATGTACCTCCAAATTCATGGCTTGTATATGAAGTTGAGTTGGCGAGTGTACGTTGATAAGCTCACATAGCATTTTCTGCCTCCAAATCCTCTGGGAAATGAGGATCGAAGCAGAAGAAGCATGGAAAGGGGTCTGAAGCTGAAGGTCCAGTTGATGAAATTAGTTGGTGCTATACTTTACCCTATTTACAGATTAAAATCTGTGTTAAATTGTGGATTTTTTACAGTTGCCGTAAACCCATGTTCTTCTGTACGTGGATTATTTTTAGTTTATATTAAGACGATCTAAAAATACAAAATTATCAAAATTAAAATATATTAGTTTATCTTTAAATTATAAAAAAGAAAATAATTTCAGTCCTAAATATTATTATGAGCTATGTTGGGGATTAATATATCCAATAAAAATGCATAATTGTATGTATATGTATATATATAGACATATATTTATTTAATTATAATAATTATTTATTTATATGTAATAGGAGCAGGTTGGGTCCATCAAACTTATCTACCCAAACCGGATTGGGACCTGCTTTGTTGGGTCAGGTTTAATACTACATTGGGTTTAGACCAACTCATTGCATCCGAATACCATGACACTGTTCGTTGATGAAGACTTTTGGCTTGGTGCATTCCAATAATTACTCAAAAGTAGAAACTTTTACTAGAGCATATGGTCAATAAAAGAACCCGCACCCATATAAAATTTTTAGCTCTCTGGGAGATTCGAATTGATATATTAAGAAATAGTGCCCGACTGGGTAATTAATAATTTGATATCATGTCTGTGTACTGGTTAATCAATATTAATTGTGTTTGTTTATATTTGTATATTACTATTAGACAATTAGTATAACCATTCTTTTTCAGATCTGCATTAATTTTGGTAATCGGACTAATTCCGACGTGACTACGCATCTCGAGAAACTTTCACGTATAATAAAAATTGGCTAGTGGGGAGCACTCCCACTCCGTAATAATAATAAAAAACTTAAAATTGTTGTTTCCTTTTCTAACAGAAAAGGAAAGAACCAGATTATTCTTATATCCCATTTGTAGTCTTTTAGCAGTATAGTGAAGTAAAATATCACTACTTGTGTTTCTATTTTGACCATGTTCTAGATATTTCGATCCCGTGCATTTGACTTTTGGTTACTTGATATATGTTCCATAGTTGACAAAGTGTGGTAAATAGTTTCAAGTACGTACTAAATAAAAAAAACCTAATACATATACATATATATATATATATATATATATATATATTACTTTCACTGCAGGGCTTTTCGATATGATTCCCTCATTTATCATCCAACTGTCCTCGCAGAGGAAAAGGGTTAGAAAAGGTTTTCGTTAATACTTAAATGTCACTCCATAGATAAATAATTTCGTGTCATTGATTTGTGGAATTGTTTTGTGTTTCTAATTATTATCAATTGACAAGATTTGTGGACTTTATTTTGCATCACAGGCAATAGCTTTAGCATTTGACTCGCTAGTTGACAAAACTCGGAACTGAAGTGATCAGCTGTGGAAGACAACGAAGAATAGGGGATAAATTAACAACCCACACACAAACACACACCAGTCTCCTTCCATGATCTAAACATACTCTTTGCCACTACAATGCCGCCGCCTCCGCCACCGTCACACCGCCGTTCCATCTCTCTCATGCTACCCCTCCTTGCCACTGCCGTTGCCTTGCTAGTTTTCCTTCTTTTTGCCATTATCTACCGCAAAATATCACGCAGAAGAACAGCACCAGCAGATTTGAAGCCACCGTTGCCGCCGCATCGGTTCTCCTTCTCCTTACTCCGCCTCGCCACTGATTCGTTCTCTTCCGCAAATCGCATTGGGCAAGGTGGGTTCGGATCGGTTTATAAAGGGGTCCTTTCTTCTGGCCAGGAAATCGCCGTGAAGCTTACAGGCGAGGCTTCTATCCAAGGCGAACGTGAGTTTCAGAATGAGCTCTCACTTGCTGCGTGTATAGATTCCTCTTGCAGTCCCCATTTTGTTTCTATACTTGGATTTTCTTCGACGTTTGATGTTAATAATAGCTGCAAAATGCGATATTACTGTCGGAGGAGGAGGAGGAGGAGAGAAAGAAGACTGGTTCTCGTTTACGAGTACATGCAAAATGGTAGTTTGCAAGATGCATTGTTAGATCGAAAGTGTGTGGAGTTGAGGCTTTGGAGTAAGAGATTTGCCATCGTATTGTCCATTGCAAGGGGTCTAGATTACCTTCATAGTTGCTGCGATCCAGCTATTGTTCATGGCGACATTAAGCCATCGAACATATTGTTAGATGTTGATTTCAATGCAAAAATATCTGATTTTGGGTTGGCCCAGGTACTGAACAGGGGGGAAGAGACTTTGGGTATGTTTGTGGAAGAGGAGGAGAAGGAAGTCGAGGGGAAAGGCGATGAATGTGGATCAGTTGTCGAGGAAAACGGGAACTTGATGACAGAAGATGCTGTGGTTGTGAATGTGGATCAGTCGCCTGAAAGTTACTGTGTGACGATTTTTGATGGCGGGACTGAGGCCAGTGCTGTGGAGGCGTCACCGACTGAGAATTTGGGTAGTTTCTCGGAAGGGTTTCTTGAAAGATTGAGTGTTGATAGTGGGAGTAGAAAAGGCGTTGTGGATAGGGGAAAGTGTGGTTCAGGGAGGGATTGGTGGTGGAAACAGGATAATACTTGTGGGTTATCCGAGTCTGGGCGGGTGAAGGACTATGTAATGGAGTGGATAGGTAATGAGATTAGTAAGGAGAAGCCGAAGGAGATCAAGCTCACTAGTTCGTTCAAAGATTGTGCCGAAGTTGCGCATAAGAAACTGGGGAAGAAGTTGGAATGGTGGGGATCTTTGGATAGGGAGACGGTGAGGAAGGATAGAAAGAATAGGAAACCTAGAGAATGGTGGAAGGAGGAGTTTTGTGAGGAATTAGCCAAGAAAAAGAAGAAAAGAGGGCTCAAATCCAGTAACGGAGGGGACTTGTGGTGGCAAGGGGATGAAGAAATTGTGCAAGATAGAAAACGGAGTAAGAATAGGAGTAATTGGCACAGCATTGATAGGTGGCTTGATGGTTTCAGTGGAGATTTCAAGTTCGGGAGAAGAAGAAATAGCCAAGATTACGCTAGTGGTGAAATCGCAAAAAGTGGAGGTATTAGTAGCACTCCAAGTATGAGGGGAACTGTTTGTTATGCTGCTCCTGAGTATTGTGGTGGTGCACAGGTATCAGACAAGTGTGACGTTTACAGCTTTGGGGTTTTGTTGTTAGTTTTAGTTTCAGGGCGGAGGCCATTGCAAGTGATGGCCTCACCGATCTCAGAGTTCGAAAGAGCAAATCTGATATCCTGGGCTCGGCTGCTTGCTCTCAATGGGAAGCTATTGGATCTTGTAGATTCAAGTATTCAGTCATTGGATAGAGAACAGGCATTGTTATGCATCACAATCGCCCTTCTATGTCTGCAGAGATCACCTAATAAACGCCCCTCGATGGCGGAGATTGTCGAAATGCTAACCGGTAGATCAGAGGCGCCACACTTGCCTTTTGAGTTTTCTCCATCTCCACCATCCAAGTTTCCTTTCAAGTCCCGAAAGGCCAGTAGGTGAATTCAGTTTCCTTATCTGGTGTACCGACTCCAGTCACACGGAACGAAGCTTCCCCACCTGATGTTGGAAGAGTGTAGCTCTTGTATGGTATAATTTTCATTAGAATACTATACATGTCTAGTGTAGTATTTGCTTCAAGAAAATGATTGACGGGCACATTTTGCACATGATTCCTCTTGCATGATATATAATTGACTCAAATTTGATTCTCTTTTGACTACTTTTGAGAAATGATGATGAATGCACAAGTTTTCAAATGGATTATGATGTGATCCCACATGCTTTTTGATATTTGGGAATCCCATGCATGAAAGTGTAGGCATGAAATCTGTGGAAGTGTGGGCCAAGCTATTGATGGCCCGATCCCTTACTTGATTCTCTAGGCCCAGCCCAGTAAAATGATTTTTTTTGTTAAAAATAGAAATCATTAAAAGCAAAAATCTGACTCGGTCATAATGGTTTCCAAAACCCGGGGTGAGTCGATGCTACCTTTGTGGATAGTGTCCACAAATGCAGTTGGTCATTTAGCAGCTGACATGTGGCGAAAAGCAGTAGAATTAAAAAAAAAATTCAAACCAGCTTAAAAAAAAAAAAGGAAAAACAAGCTGCAAAAAATTTTCATGAGGTGCAAAATAAACCAGCTGATTTTTTTTTTTTTTTGCAGCTGATTTTAATTTTTTTTTTTTTAATTCTACTGTTTTTTCGCCCCATGTCAGCTGCTGCATGTGTGGGTACTGCCCACAAATGCAGGTGGTCATTCAGCAGCTGACATGTGGCGAAAAACAGTACAAATAAAAAAATAAAAACCAGCTGAAAAAAAAAGAAAAATCAGCTGATGGTTTTTGCAGCTCATGAAAATTTTTTGCAGTTGGGTTTTCTTTTTTTTGTAGCTGATTTTTATTATTATTTTTTTAATTCAACTGTTTTCCGCCACATGTCAGCTGCTGAATGACCATCTGCATTTGTGGACAATACCCACATAAGTAGCATCGACCAAACCGGTTTAAACCAAGGAGACAGTTTCAAATGGTAAAATCTGCAATAACTAATACTTCCTCAAATTATGTTACAACTTTGAATAACGAAATTTAAGGACGCCCACAAATTATTTTTGCCCAAAAAAATTGCTGAGATTAATCAAATTCCAACATCATTCTAAAAATTTTAAAACATCAAATAGAACACATTTCTCTTCGTATCTCAAACAAACAAAAATAACAAACAATGTCCAGATTTGATCCCTACGAACATGTAAACGTATCCCTCAATCCCGATGGCTCCCTCACCCGCTACATGAAGCTCCCCACCTCCCCACCCACCGGCGAAGCCCCTCAAATTCCCGGCGCGCCGGTGCTGAGCAAGGACGTCACCCTCGACGCCGACAAGAAAACCTGGATGCGAATCTACCGCCCCTCCAAGCTCCCATCCAACGACAACACGGTGGTCCGTCTGCCCATCATCTTGTTCTTCCACGCCGGAGGCTGGATCCAGCTGAGCCTAGCCAACACCATTCTCCATGAGATGAGCAACAAGATCTCCAGCGACGTGCCCGCCATCCTCGTAGCTGTGGAGTTCCGTCTCGCGCCGGAGAACCGCCTCCCAGCTCAGTACGAAGATGCTATCGATGCCATACACTGGGTGAGAAACCAGCTGACTGAGAGTGACGGCGACCAGTGGATAAGAGACTACGGAGACTCCTCGAGATGCTACCTCTACGGCTCGAGCTGCGGCGCCAACATTGCTTTCAACGCCGCGATGCGGATACAGGATCTCGACCTCGCGCCGCTGACTGTGGTCGGGATCATACTGAACCAGCCTTTCTTCGGCGGGAAGGCGCGGACAAGAAGTGAGCTGAAACTAGCGACGGATCAATACTTTCCATTGCCGGTGATCGACATGTTGTGGGAGCTGGCACTGCCGCCGGGTACGGATCGCGACCACCGATTCTGCAATCCGTTCATGGATCTTCAAGTGAAGGAGAAGCTTAAATCTGTGGGGAGGTGCCTCGTCATAGGATTTGGCGGCGACCCGTTGATCGATCGGCAGCAAAAATTCGTGCAGATGCTGGTGGAGCAAGGTGTGATGGTGGAGGCGCGTTTCGACGACGTCGGGTTCCATGGGATTGATATGATCGACACGCGCCGGGCTAATGCCATCGTTAATTTCATAAAAGAGTTTGTTTGATTTCACTTTTTTATTTTTGTGTTCAATGGGTTTGATCAATTTTAATTTTTAGTAACTTAAAAATAAGTTTATCACCACATGTCTTCTATGTTTATTGTTCGGAAAGTATATATTAATACAATACATACTTTGGATGGAATGCATTTTCTCTCACATTAACTACTTTTATAAAATCATCAACCAAGAATAAATGCAAATATTAGATATACACTTCCTAAGATTAGGTTGAAATTAACTATTGTTTAGTTAGTTAAATGTAATTTAAATCTAGTATTTACCTATTTTTATATATTGAAATATCTAGTGTCATAATTGATAGTTTGATACTAAGCATTCTTGCCAATTGTTTATAAGTCAATGCACCTTAAATACAATATAACTACTACACTTTACTCAAACTTTAAATTCAAAATAGACTAAAATGATATTATACATCAATTTAATATTTTTATATGCCAATGCATCGTGTGAAATAAAGCAAAGTATATAAATAATAGCGCGTAAAAGTATATTTGGTCAAAAGAAATACCACGAAAGATATAGAAAAACATTTTGATGTTGACAATTTGGATCATGTATCGATTTTTTAATCTTATAATGTACATGTCAATTAAATGAGGTAATATAGAATCATGGTTTCAAATATCAAGAAAATATAGAGAAACATATTGATATTAACAAATTGGATCATGTATCGAATTTTAATCTTATAGTGTACATGTCAATTAAATAATGATAATATAGAATGAAAGAGTTAACGTTTTTATCCAATAGATTGAGAGACATCAATTATTATTTATGACACCAAAGCAAGAAATATAGATCCACGCTGACGATTGCATCCTAAACCCAAAAATTATTGTTCCACCATCATGAACGGAGGCGATACGCCGCCGCCGTCTCAGCCCGTGAATGGCGGCGAGTTTCTCCTCCAACTCCTCCGCAAGCCATCGAATTCTCACGCGCCAACTCATGTGCTTCCGCAGTCTCTACAAGCCTTCTCGCTTGATCCGGCTGTCGCATCTGTGGGTTTTACAAGACCGGCCTTTGGGCTGCCTCAGCCGCCGTTTCAATCTAAGAGTGTCGATAATCCCTATCAGCCATGGGGTAACAATCAACCACCAGCCTTTTCTCCTCACAATTTCATCGCACAAAACCCTAGCGCGAACACTGTTTTAAACCCTGATTTCATGTCTCCACCTTGGAGACACAATCACTCTACGGATCAGTACCGTGTCCAGTTGAATTCTTCATCACGCGGTGAGACTATGAGTCAAATAGGGTTTACTGCTGACAATCCGAAACCTGGCTTAGGTTATCAGCCTGAGCAAAATTTGATTTTTGGGACGGTAAATCATCATATCCTACGTAATGGTTCCAGTTCAGGAGGGAATGTTATGAATGAAAGCTTTGGTCAAAGGGGAAACCTAGGAAACTCATATCCGATGGAGGGTTTTGGGATGGATAGAAGATCGATTGATTCTACAGTCGATGCCAATGGAATGACACGTGAAAATTCTAATGGATGGAGGGCTTTCGGTAACGAAAGAAGAAATGATGTTAATAACCGGGGAAAGCAAAGTCATAACGGAAAATATAGGGCAGTGGCACCACAGCCACAAGGATTTTCGAGTAAGATGCAGGATCCGAGGAACGGACAGTGTGGAAATAGAAACTTTGACCATAATGGGGTTAAGGGTAAAGGCAGTTTGGGTGGTTTTAGTGGGACTGATAAATTTAGCAATCAAGTTGATTCCCCTGGATTGCCGCCCGGAAGCAGTTTTCACTCCGTTTCAGTTTCTGATATTGAGAAGGCGATGATGGGCCTTCATGAAGGTGATGCTAATGATCAGGAAGAATCAAGGAACAGTGGGTGGGTCAACAGGAGTAAGGATCTGAGGGGGTGTGAGCTGGGTGATCTGGAGGATCAGCTTGTAAGTTCTCTAGGACTCGGGGATGAGTCTGATGAGAAGAGTGATAAAACTACTTTTAGCCGTGACAAGGTAATGTTTATTTTCTCGAGCTTACATTTTGTGTATACGTGGATATCAGTGATTGTCTTTCTTCTATTTGAAGTTGTTCCTTGTGTCAACGAATGTTTGAGACCATGGAAATAAGCTTCTATGATATTTTTTATAAAGCTTTCAAAGCTCATTAGTTGTATACGAGGAACTATCCTGGGTGTTCAAATTTCCCGTTCTTGGCAACTCACCTTTTCTCTCTTTGATCAGGATTATAGATCTGACAAGAGAGGACGGTGGATAATGGCTCAGAGAATGAGAAATCAAAAACGGCTAACCCAATGTCCGGGTGACATAAACAGGCTGAATGTACCATTTATTGCTCTTTATGAATCTTTAATCCCAGCTGAGGAAGAAATAATCAAACAAAAGCAATTGTTGACAGTATTGGAGAACCTTGTTACTAAGGAATGGCCTGAGGCTCGATTATATCTTTATGGATCATGTGCCAATTCTTTTGGATTTTCAAAAAGCGACCTTGATATTTGCCTTGCAATGGAAGATGAGAATGTTGACAAATGTGAGATTCTGTTAAAATTGGCTGATATGTTGAAGTCTGAAAGTTTTCAGAATGTACAGGTGAATTATGTCTCCCTTCTGTTTTATTTATTTGATGTTATGGATGGCATTTCTTGTAAATGGAGGTCTTAACTTGGATAAGTGTCTTAGTTTTGTGATCTGTGTGCTTTATATCCAGGCACTTACCCGAGCTAGAGTCCCTATAGTTAAGCTGAAGGATCCAGACACAGGTATTTCATGCGACATTTGTGTGAACAACGTCCTGGCAGTTGTTAATACGAAGCTGCTTCGAGATTATGCTCACATAGATGATAGACTCCGACAGCTGGCTTTCATTGTGAAACATTGGGCTAAATCACGTGCAGTCAATGAAACATACCAAGGAACGCTATCGAGTTATGCGTGAGTCATCTTCGACTACCTCGATATCCTTCATTTTCTGCCTTTTCCTTCCTTCAAGTGTTTGACTAATTCCTTGTGTATATATTACCAGGTATGTGTTGATGTGCATTCATTTCTTACAACAGCGAAGGCCTGCAATCCTCCCATGTTTGCAGGTGTGTGATTATATTTGAAATTGAAGTTTCTGGAGTTGTGGCCCTCTGTTCCGAAGAGTTTTGTGTCTACTCATGCCTTTGAATTTCTGATCTGATATCCATTTGTATACGACTCTCTGTATAATCTGGTTTCATGATGTTTTACATTTTGGTGTTCAAGTTTATAATATTTATCAGTACAGTATATGCAGGATCTAGATAATCATGTACTCACTAATACTTGTGTAGCTGTATGTCTGCATGTATATGATTTTGAGAAACTGGCCCATTCTGATCGTGACTCATGAAGGTGTGAATGGCATATCTTTTGGCTTGAAAACGTGCCCTGATTTTTGGTCTGCGATATGTGATGATGATTGGTTGATTGCTTGCTTGCTCGGGATGAATTTTTTATTCAACTCTCATCTGTTCCATTTTTATAGACGATGGATGCTACGTATTCTGCTACTGTAAACAATGTTGAGTATGCTTATTTTGATAAAGTGGAAAAGCTTTCCAATTTCGGGGCCCAGAATGGAGAAAGCATCGCTCAGCTGGTGTGGGGCTTTTTCGTTTATTGGGCTTATTGCCATGATTATGCAAATGATGTCATATCAATTCGCATGGGATGCACACTGAGGTGAGACAATTTCTAGACATTCACACGTTCCTTTTAGACAAAAGAAGTTATTTACTTCACATAATCGATCTGTTGGCAACCTCGTCTCATGATGTTACATATTGGTTTGAAAAATGGAGGATATCAGATCTTGCCAGACTCTTAAATGTCACGGGGTGAAACTTTTCCAACTCTCTTTCGTTTGTGTTAAAAAAAAGGAGGATGCATTAACTTGGCTTGAAGCTCGTGAAAACAACTAATCATGATTTTTATTTTCACCTTGCAGCAAGAGAGGTAAAGACTGGACCAGAAGGGTCGGTAATGACCGCCACCTGATATGCATCGAGGATCCGTTCGAGGTATCCCATGATCTTGGTAGAGTTGTGGACAAGTACAGTATTAGAGTCCTCCGAGAAGAGTTCGAACGAGCTGCACATATAATGCAGTACGACTCCAATCCATGTGTGACTTTGTTTGAGCCTTATGTTCCTACTTAATGCCCCCTAACGTGGATTGGTCTAGATTTCGGCAGCTTGTAAATTCCTAGCTTATGATGTATATCTAAGTCTTCTCTCACTGTTTGGGATTCTGAATGTATGTTCTGTTAATTATTTTCCACATATAAAGGCTTCCAGCATATATTATTCAATACAGTTTGCGAGGCTGTCATGTATGTACTATTTCGTTTGGTCTTTTTTATTTCTCGAAACTCGAAAATAATGATCATAAAAGTTCTATCCTCTGTAATCCAATTATGTGGATCTTGTGATTTTTTTTAATACTATATCATCATATAAAATCATACATTAAATAGTAATAATATGAAAGATAAAAAACAGCTTGACAAGTAAGAAACATCCGTCGTAAGTCATACCAAAGACATCTTACGTTTGAAAGATAGTTACAGATCTCGTGGAAAAATACTTTCCAGGGAGAATAAAGAAAGAAAGTCGTTAACTAATAACTAAATTTAGCATATCTACAAGATCTAAAGCTTACTAAATTTAGCAGTTCGATTTTGTAATTGTGATTTCCCTACTTTTTTCCCGCATTTTTTCATATTGGCCGTTAAAGCAATAACGAATCCTTATTCTTCATGAAGAGTTCGATGGCCATTGAATAATGAAAAATTGTTTACGCTCGACGTTTAATGTGTAAGAAAAGTTCAAGCAAGACTTTTTATTAAATATAATTTCAAAATCGTCAAATAGGACTAGGGTATTCTTGTCTTCCTTTCTTGAGTGTATTCAAGATAAATATTCATCTTTATGTGCACACTATATATATCAAGATATTGCACTAAGGTAGCATGAAAATTCGGGACTGGGTAGAAACTGGAGAACGACGCAACCAAGAGAGAATAGAATTAAACATAAAACTAAATTTTATTGATGATACGGTGCAACGAGTTGAGACATGTGTCGAATACACTATTTATGGCGAATATAAATAGCCAGAAGATTCACAGCCAGATGTATGAGACACTATAACCTAGGCTCATTATAACCAGTGAACATATTCATGGACAACTTCTGGAAAACTTACAGCCATTGAAATGTAGAGAACTCCTGGAGAAAACGTGATCTCATGATCCAGACATGTAAGTGTATCGTGTCTGGGCTCCGACGAGAAGTTCAATAAGTTTCTCTGCATGTTAAGGAAATATTAAAGGAAATTTATTTTTTTTACAATAATAGCATTTACTATCGAACTTGCAGAAACTGTATTCACCAAGCATACCAGTAAGAAGGCCAATGATGGGAACCGGTTCTAGTAGCTTTTGAGCGCCAGTGAGTCTTTGGCTGAAGGATTTGAAAAGCATGAATGAAAGAGGGGATAGAAAATTCGACGAAATATTCCATGGATTGCGGTGTTACCTGGTATATTTGGTGAAAAAAGGATCTCTCATGAGATAAAGCGCCCATAGCAGCTTCCGTCTTTTCAACTGCATGCATGTTCAGAAATAGTCAAATTTGCCCTATTCGTGACAGAGGTTTAGTGCATATCATCTTTAGCCACTCGGGAGCATTCACGACATTAGAGGATCACATCACGTTTCATCTAGATTTGATATAAATTGTGCTAGTTTATAAATAGAAGACTCAAATCCAAAACACTAGTCAATCAACTTGGAGAGCCAAGATACCTACATGTTGCTCCACAGCATCAATGTGAAATCATAACATATAGGAAAGAAATGTGAGAACAGTTCATATTAGAAAGGAACTGCTAGATATGATTCTTGAATGCTAAAACGTCGGAAGAAAATACAATTCACTATCAATATTTTTTTAACCAATGAATATCACATGTCAGCTATGTAGCACATTCTTTCTTCACACTTCCATTTAGATTGATATGAAAAAAAAAACAAAAGAAAACTATTCGAAACACTGTAGTTCTGAGAAAGTGCCACAAAAAAGGTCACTTATACGCATAGTAGAGTTAGAGAAACAAGAAACTAGAGAAAAAAGAAAGACAAAACAAATCAACAAAAAGAAAAACTAACCTCATGTTTTTCGAGGTTGGAGAAATGAAAAACCTTGCTATTGTGCCGCAAAACGGAGACCAGTGAAATACTGCAATTTCCTATGAGGTCCACCACCAATGAAGTAAGATAAGGCCGCCAAGACCGCGCCCCATACTTTCTTATAAACAATACATAAATGAGAGGTCTTAAGATGAACAATACTTCTCCAATCAAAAATAAACCCCCACGAGTACCCTTCTCGGACAAGAAAGTGTAGAGAGTTGGTGTCTGTGACACTGTCGCTGGGAAGAAAAGAAAAACACAATTTAGCTTAAAGTACAAAAAATGTAAGCCTGCAGCTCATCAAACAAAGTAGTGGGGAGAAAATTACTCGGAGGCTCCATCATCGGCTGCTGGTGCTGAACCCTGTGCAACCATGAGGGGCCAGTAACCGTACGGGCATTTTCTCCAAATCTATTTAATGCAAACAAAGCTCTCCCTTCAAGATTATATGGACCCTGTCCATGATTATTGCTTAGAACACCAGAAGCCCCATGCTGGCCACGACTGGATGCAAACTCATTTCTGTGGGCATTACAATCATCATAATCCTTACCATCATTAGTACTCTCCCCACCGTGCAAAAGCATTTTATATCCACTCTTTTGCAACGTAGCCAATCTAAGCAATGCCCTGTAATTGTTGTGATTAATCAGAACAATCTATCTACGGTCACAGTTATCTAGAAGAAAGAGCAATAAATATCAGCAGCATACTTGGTAGCTTCGGTTATGGCAATGAAATTCCATTTCTTTTCTTCGCCATAAAATTGTTGCGCCACAACTTCAACAAGAGTTTCCAAGTCTTTCAGCAACGTTATGCACAATGAAAATGGGAAAGATGAGGGCTCTCCACTACCAGTACGAGTCTGCACCGGCATGGTATTGATTATATGTTCATTGAGAGCAGTAACCATACCCAGAATTGATGTCACTGCACGAAAACATTAGAAAAGATGTAACGGAAAACATCTACACCTAAACCGAACTCAAGCTTAAACTTTTAAAAATAGTTGTAGGCAATCAGGTGAGAGTGTTTTTTTTTACCAATTATAATTACATATATCAATATGGCTGATCGAGACTAAACCGATAAACAAAGTTACCCTCAGGGATCACGCTTTCAAATATTGACAGAAGCGCATTGTGTCCCAGATATTTATTAGTACAATCTATTGCAATGAAGTTCATATACTGAATTCAAAACACTGAGGCTGTAGAATATCCTGAAACCGAGAGGAACTGTGTACAGGTTATGGAAAGTTGTGATTTGAAACTTAAAATTGAAGGACAGGAAAAATAGTACAACTGAATACATAAAAAACACATGGAGTAGCAGCAAGAAGCTACTGTTACCAAAATTTTACAAAACCTGCTTCTGGTCCAATTTCTGAATCCGAAAACCTCTCAGGAAGAAGCCAGGTAAAACCCTGAAATACCATTCAAACAATACCAAGAGAGTGACTTTTTTACCAATCTACAAATAAATCAGCTAACAAGAACGTGTCCAATTAAGATAGAAGTAGAACAAAAGCACAAGTTCAGCAGTCTCACATTAGCTAACGACTCCAAGGAATGCACGTAATCTTTATTCCTCCTAACCCATCTCTTGTAAGTATCCATTTGATTAGAAGATTAATCTCCCACAAAGCAAGCTATTTAGACAGTGTCCCACCGGATTTTATGCTGATGCAATTGCAACCCTAGACACCGCCTGATTGCAGTTGACTGTGAATCTTCTGCGGTATTGGATGAAACCCAGATGAGTAGAGAGTGCAATAAGCGCATCCATTAGTCGGGCCATCTGTGTTGATATGCGTGCGCTCATTTTTGCGGCGAACTTGAAAGAAAATCTGTGATGTGCAGATAATATTACTCCAAGGTAACACTGGTCCAATTATGCAAAATTAAAGCACAAGGTCCATAACGCTATATACAAATCAAGTGACGTAAATGATTCTAAGTAATTATTTTGACGAATTTATGATGAACTGATACCGATTCCGACTTCAACTGGGTCTGCTCGGGTTCAGTTCTCGGCCACAACGTACTGTAAGAGTATTTTTATTAATTTTTAACTTTTTTTAAGAAATGATGTTTTCTTCCTGGATAAAATCATATTTCCATTTCCAGAAAAAAAAAAGTGAAAAAGAAAAATTTTCAGTTGAACAGCAGCTTGTTGATTTCTTGGTAAGATCTTTTTTTTCTTTTTTCTTAAATATCCAGTCTTTTATTTTATGTATAAAAATACTTCAACTTAAAAGCCTCGTAGGTTTGATATCTTGGTGACAGGTTCGAGTGTCCTCCGGGTTCCATCCCAAGGGAATGTAAAAAAAAAATATTTAGTTTCTAATATTATTTATATATACTTCGTAGCTATAACTTTTCTTAACAATTTAATTATATCCCATGTATAATTTAGAATAGGCATGATGTGGTGGACGCCTGTTATGGGCGCCTGCGTGAGCGCCTGGAGATGCTCGGCCGAACATCTTAGCAAATTCACAAGATGTTCGGCTGAGCATCTCCAGGCGCCCACGCAGGTGCCCATAATAGACGCCCACATTATCAACTTTTTAATTTAGAATTCAGAAAATCGACATATATTCAGTGTTTGTTTTGCCTATCTTTCTGGTGGCATTAATTTCAAGAAACGTAAATTATTGCTTTGGGGAATTTAAAATTTGTTATTCTTTTACGTTCTGAAGTTTCTTCCATCCATATATACACCACTTTAAAACTTTAAAATTAAATTAAGATATCAAATAGTATGATGCAATACGAAAAGGATTGATACTAACGTAGCTAAGCGAATCTAACTGCATTTATGATATTGTATCTGAAAATACGGTGTTATCCTACATTCAAGAATGCATATTTAAATCTCGTTGAATGAGATATAACATGATATGATTAATAGTAAGATGTATGATTACGAATAAAATATATATTTAGGTATCGTTTATCTCACTGGATCGGATCTAATTAATAATAATGACGCGATTATAAAATGATCGAGTTGGATAAAGAATAATATTTATAATATGTTTGGTTTGATTGATTAAATTTGGGATAAAGTGTCAGATTATATTTTTAACATTTCTAATAAATATAATTAAAATGGATGAAGATATTACTGTAATTTATATTAATAATTTGATTGATATGAGATAGACAATTAAATATTTGACTGCATAATGATTTGATTGATACGAGATAAATAATATTTAGTCGAATATGAGATATGATAGATTGTAATAGAAGTATTAATAGTATACAAAAAAACTGTCTTTGGGCAATGAAATAATATATTTGTAAATTGTAATATATTCAGGACAAGATAAAAAGATAATGACTAATCTAGCTTACGAATGTCAATAAGCCAAATTTACGCCTAACTATAAGAAATATGTAACCATGGTGTGCCAGAAGGTAGATAATTTATTTCCATTATTAAATATTCTACCATATTATATTAACTAACTTTTTAAAGAAGTCAAAATACGTCACCAAAACCTCTTACATATTCCTCCAACTCATGTTTCTATGTAAAAATGTATATTGCGCAGTAGAATTTTACATATAACTGGTACATTTGACAACTAAACCTAGCCCGATGTTCGTGCAGTGGATTTGAAATTCAAGATTCTGCCATAAAAGTTACATCTAAAAGAAAAACAAATATCATTGTTACTTATTTAAAATTTACAAAGTATGAGATCAAGCATCGATTAATTAGCTTTAATAGTCCACATAGCTAATGATGTTAGATCGAGCAGCTGTCAAACGGGCTGGCTTGGCAAGGGGAAACTCCAATGAGATTCAATAACTAAGCAAGCAAGACTAGTTTCCACAACTGGTTACTATGTTTCTTTTTTTTTTTGTTACAAATTTTGTTTTAAAAAAATAGAATGTCGAAACGATTTAAAATTCGTTATCTGTTCTATTAGGATATATGTGGGCTGATACTGTGAGCACCAATTGTGGGCACTTGGACAACTGATAATGTGGCATTTTCTGATGCTGTCACGTCACCGACCATTCATGATTCTGAATATTTGATATGACGAGCATCAATGCTATTTACTTTTATCGCTAACTGTCAATATGACAGTCACATATTGAATATTAATACCCACGTCAATTAGCGCTAACCTTTATGACACCATTGATGTCCACGTATCAAAACTTTATAAGATTACATGATCTATTGTCGGAATATCATATATCTTTGTATTGAACAAAGCCCCACTTTGAGTTAGCTGGTAAAATTTGAGCACTTGTTTTTTCAGAAAAAGAAAAAGAAAAAGCAGATAATGTAAATGAGAAGACCTTTCATACATGAAATACCAGACGACACAACTATTGTTTACAGGCCACCGATCTCAAGCAAAGAAACGAACCCTTGAAATCAGTATTACAGCTTCGTGGACCTGGAAAACGGAGTGATCATGATCACAAGCCCCGGGAAAACATCGTCGGGATCGTGAATATGGGGATTCCGCTCCAGGATGAAAGGGTCGTCGCACTTGTCGCTGATGGTGTGCAGCGTTTCTCCTTCTCCGACGATGTAGATTTCGTCGCAAGCTCGACTCGTAAGCCGGTTTCCTCCGATGTAGACATGATGATCTCCCTGGATAGATGAGGGTAGCATCAGGAGGAGGGTCAGAGTAAAGAGCACGGTTGATGGGAACTGCCGGGTGCTGTCTGCCGCCATGAAGAGGTGGTGGCGCCGCCGGAAGTTGATGGGATATGTGGGAGGTTTATTGGTCTTGGGAGGTGAGCACTATGGTATTACGTGACTCAACCTCCCTTTTTAGACTGCATTGTTGCCAAAAACGACCTGGAGACGTGGGAATGCAACGATGTTTCCAAATCAAATCAAATTAAATACGTTTGTTTAGTTCACAAACATATTTCGTTTTCTCAATAAAATAAAAGAAAATGCGTGCTACGTGGATTGTTTTTTTCCTTAAAAAAAAAAAGAAATATATATAGTTTAGAAAGTCGGTAACCATCTTGGAAAAATAAAAAATCAATTTATTTTATTTTGGAATAATGGAGTTTATCTGATATTTCTTTAAATTACCGGATTCGATAAAATGTTTTGAAATCCACAGCGCTTTTGTATCCGATTTGACCCGTCATAAATAAAGACCTAAATTAATTGACCCTTCCTTGGAAGTAATCCAATGAATGTTTGTTCCACTCAGTCCATTGCCGTAATGAACTACATAAATTGACTTATATAACAATGTATATTCGTTCATTTAGTAATGTATTTTCACACATATTATAAAAGTGTTTGAAAATCAAATTTTTTAAAATATTTTCCTTTTTATCCTTATTTAATAAAGATTTAGTAATTAAACAGATTAATTCCATATTACAAATTGGTAAGAGGGTAAAAATTTTAATACTAAATATCAGAATTGAACTATATAATTTGGATAACCTAAGATGAAAACATTACAACATTTTTTGGCTTTTAAGTGTTGGTTCAACCCTTTTACTTAGAAGAAGAGGTTTATGGTATTTCATAAAGTGATAATATACCAGTCTAATGGAAATAATGGGATGATTAAACTAACATAACCATGGCAACACCAAATAATGCCCTAAAATATGTTTATTTCATTTTCAGGAATCAATTAATGGACTTACAATAGTTAATGTGTGAGTACTCATAAAACATAAAATTTCGATGAAATATCATATCATGATCTCAAATTTAAAATATTTTTTAGAAAAATTAAACCCTTTTTTTTTAAAAAAAATATTTATAAAATCATGTCCGCAACAATGGAGTCGAGTTCAGAAGAAGCAAAGCTCGAGCTTTTGCTTCAGTGGCTAAAGGTCCCTTCATATCCCTTATGCAGCAAATTATTTATATTCTTATTTTTAATTTTTTGCATTTTGTTCGTAATATATTGTTAATTGAAGAAACATTTCACTTGGCATTTGAGTTCAGGTGAATGGAGTGGAGCTACGGGGTTGTGATATCAGATATTGTGGCTCGGAAAAAGGTTTTGGAGTTTTCTCATCACATGTTGCTCCTGATGGTAATCTGGGTTTTTAGGGAATTTTTAAATTGAATTGAATCCAATCCATTGTTGTCTTGTGTGCACTGAATGATACATGATGGCCAGCTTACCCGTCGAAGAAAATTTCGAAACTTTTCTGTATTATTTCAACAGTTATAATCTAAAACGTGCAACTCCATCATTGGATAAAGTAGTGGGCAACCCCGGTGATGATGTTATTTACTTTTTTCTTTGAGATGCAAAAATCAGGGAGAAAAAGGAGTCAAATCTTGGAATCCATCATAGAAGCAATTAGTACAAATTGTGAAATTTCCAAACTTTTGTGGAGCTGGTAATTTTCTGAGGTCGTCTCCTTGAATAAGAATATTCGACTTTGTACTTATAACTCTCCACTATAGGTTGTAAACCAATCAGTGTATAATCCGAATCATCCCCTGATATGTGTAGTTCATAAATCAAGTGGCATCACATGTTAATTATGATCTATTGCAATGTCGTTTTTGGTGCAAGCAAGTAAATGAACAGTTATGTTTGCAGTTGAACGCATAGATTTTGGTGAAATATAAAATCATCTCTGTGGATAAGAATGTGTAGTGTGTTACAAAAGATTTGGATCTAGTTGCTAAATGCTCGGCATGCTGAGCCAGAAGGTATAACTGGACTAAGCTGTTCATGTTTATCCTATCATTATGCTGAAAGTCAAGATGAAGTACTACTTGTGTGATTTTTCTTGCTTTGAATTCAGGAATTCTGCTGACGGTGCCACTTGATTTAGCGATTACTCCTATGAGGGTACTACAAGATCCTTTACTTGGACCTGAATGCAGGGCAATGCTTGATGAAGGGGAAGTAGATGATCGATTGCTGATAATGCTGTTTCTGATGGTGGAACGTTTACGAAAGAATTCTAATTGGAAGCCGTATGTAGGAATTTTTATTATTCATCAACAAGCAGAAAGCTGCTGAGAAAAGCCTTTTATGGCATGATTTTGATTTGGATAATGATATCAACATGTGTCCTTATTTCAGGTATCTTGACATGCTTCCTAATACATTTGGAAATCCTCTTTGGTTTTCTGAAGATGACCTTTTGGAGCTGAAGGGAACCACGTTGCATCGTGCTACTGAAATTCAGGTATCATCTAATTCCTGCAAGTCATGCAGCTGTTTGGCTGTAATTACTTGGATTTTCAAATACGCTTTACCATTCCTCTGTTGGTATAATGATCACCTTGTAATGCTCCAACACGAAACTGAGCACGTCTTTAGTTCATTAAATACTATTTAAATCTCTCCAGTCATTGCGCATGTTTAATTTTTTTTTTTTTATTTTGATGTTCAATATTATATACACAGTTCAGCATAAGAGACTGAAAATATGTTTGTATTGCAGAAGAAAAATTTGAAGTCTCTGTTTGAAGGAAAAGTGAAGAAACTGGTTGAGAAGCTTTTGGCTCATGATGGCGATTCCAGAAGGTGCATTAAAAATTCTTTAAGTTACAAAGAAATATCATTTAGCATATACAATGGAACAACAAAGAATTATGAATCAATAGAGGTTGTTCAGTTTGTAAACTCACTTACTGGTAAACCCAATGTCCATTTTTTGGATAACCTTTGGCTGTGGAAAGCCAAGGAACAAGTCACCTTCGTAAATAAGAGACCATGAGGCTCAGAAGTATAAGAATAAATTTCAGATTAAGTGAATGAAGGGAGAGAAACAAACCAGATGAGCCACATTATCAATGGAATAACTCGTCTAAACTTATCCAAACATGAATCAACTATCCGTTATCGATTTTAAAGAGGTTTAAAAAACTAATGGAGTTTATACGACTAATTTGTTAAATTGTAAACCGTGTGAGTTACTGAAGGACAAGTTGGTTAGAATTGGAAGTTATTAATACTGTCAGTGTGAGAAAAATATCAATCGGATATTTAGAAAGTGGACTTTTTAGTTATATGATGGTTCTCTAACCGTGGTGCTTCAGAGTTATATTGGTGCATTCTACTGTGCTAATGGAGTATTTATGTTTTTTTTGGATTGTGCACGAAGCTGTATATTATTCAAACATTGCTCACAATTTTCTTTCTTGCAGTTTTGGCAGTGAACTGAGATTTGAAGACTTCCTTTGGTACGATTCCCTCACTTCTTTGTTAACGATCAGATCTCCATAATAAGCTACTGATGTTGAACCGCAGATGTCTTTACAGGGCGAATTCAATATTTTGGTCTAGGGCATTAAATATTCCCTTTCCGCATTCATATGTGTTTCCAAGAGTTTCTGAAGAGCAAGACAAAACAAGCAGCATGAGATCTGGTGCATTTTCTGATCACATTCCTGTCGAAAAGTTGGTTAATATAGAAAGTGGAAAAGGTGTGGTTGCCCTTTCCAACTGTATACGGTCTTTCTAAAATTTCTTCTCATTCTCCATGAAAATATATCAAAGTTGACCTTGCCGTAAATCAGATCTCCAGGTAAATCACTCAGCTAGCAAAATTTCCAAAATTGCTTCCACTTTAGAAGGGGAGAATATATGGGTTGAGGGTCTTGTCCCTGGCATTGATTTTTGCAATCATGGTAACACCACTTAATGTTTCCATTATTTGCAGACAGCTAATTAGATATGTTTCTTAAATTTCTAGCAAAAAAATTTACCATTTCTTCCATCTCTAACTACTATTTGTTTAATTGCTGCTGTTTGTTCTCAATTCTGCATCTTGGCTCCGAAGACTTAAAAGCTGCAGCAACATGGGAAGTTGATGGAACTGGATCAGCAACCGGAACTCCTTTTTCCATGTACCTACTTTCAGGTAGGAATCAATGAACCGAGGCTTGATTTTTAGGCAAGCAATTGTGTTTTTTGCATCTTTAAGTTTGTCGTCGAGTCTTTTTTCTACCAAATCGATCTTAATTATTTGAGTTTCTCTGTGCAAAATTCTCTCTTATGATTCTATCACTCATTCTTACAAATTAATGCGGATTGTCATTAAATTTTTATATTGTTGAATTATGGGGCCTTTTTAATTGTGTTGCCTTTATGTAATTTATTTGGACAGTTTTCTTCTCCTGCTTTTTGTGTAGCTGACAACGTGATTGTTTTTCAGTTGGAAAAAATCATTTCCAAGTCGACAATGAGATCTCCATCAGTTATGGTAACAAGGGAAATGAGGTACGTTACACTTCTATGCAGAATTTTCCTGGAGACGCACTTTGTTCGTGTGCAGGTTTATTTGAATTGTTTTATGAAAATGTACAAACTACACGACCTACCTGATTTCTTTTTCAAATGGTGCTCACTGCATTTAAATTTATTCTCATTTTTATGGGAATTTTTTGAACAATTCATTATGACAAGAAATTGTTGTTCATTTAGGGATATAGCCCAAGGGCCAAGGGTAGTTACTATTAAATGCCAGAATTTTGCTATTCACTTCATGGAGTGAAATAAACAACTTGAATTAATCTGTAATAAAATGTGCATGATGTTTCTTGTTTTTTCCCCTGTAAGGCTTGAATATACGGAGTTTTGTTGTATTTGTTCTCACTGACTCAATGAGGCGCTGTAATCTAACCCCTGTTAATTGTTGGCGTATCTTGTTTGTTGGAAAGGCATTAATTGGGTTGACCATTTCTGATGTTTTCGAAAATGATTGTAAAGCAGTAAGTTCGTTTGTTCATAGATCCTTATACAGACAATACGAATGTAGTGCTAGACTCCTTCCATTTCGACAACTTTTCTTTTTCCTAATCGCATTGGAAGAGAACTTTTTTTTCTATTCACATTGTATTCAAGATTTTTTAGTTTTTTTCTATGTATGCGATAGTTTTTAGTGAAATTGACCATTTCAAGGTGGATCATCAGAAATACAGATGACAACTAGGTCAATCAGAAATTCTGTTCCTTCCATGATCATTGATCAATTCGAGTTCGATGCAGGAACTGCTGTACTTGTATGGATGTGTTGTAAAGGATAATCCAGATGACTACCTTATGGTAATTTATTTGTTCTTTAATTATTTTCTGTTCTCTGCTCCATTTGAAACATAAGTAATTGCGGGCAATTATTATTTGGAAAGCTTGATAGAAACCTATTTTTTCTATGTACAGATTCATTATCCTCTGGAAGCTATTGCTGATGCTCCTTTTTCCGAGGCCAAAGGGCAGCTTCTTGAAGCACAGGTCAACCAGTTCTTTTAATCTCATCTTAACGAGCTCTGCGCTGCACAAATTTTCTATATATGAAAAACTTGTTAACTATTAAAGATTTTTAGTTATAATAGAATGAATTCTAGGCACAAATACCGAACTCTAGAAGTAATCAAACAGAATTAACATTCTTAGATTTTACTTTGTTAACTATTCAACAGGTATTAGTTTTTCTTCTTTTGTATAGAAATGCGAGTTGAGGTGTCTCTTGCCGAGGAGTTTACTAAACAGTGGGTTTTTCCCTGAAAGTTCATCTGGAGAAGCTAGTAGCAAGGAGACAGATGGTCGAGCCTGCAATTATAATTGGACTGGCCACCGAAGCATCCCCTCTTATGCCAGTAAACTTCTTTTTCCTGAAGAGTTTTTGAGTGCCTTAAGAACAATAGCGATGAGAGAAAACGAGCTTTACGAGGTTTCGTCGTTACTTGAAGAAGTATGTTTTAAGTTTTGGCTGCATCTTCGTCTTGATTTGGGAACTATTTGGATGTTAGCGCCATGGAAAGGTTTTGTTTTTCCAGTAATTTATCGCGTTGATCTGAACATGCATGATGCATACGCATTTTCTTCTGTGTTCTTGTTTTATGTGTACTACACTGCTACCATGGTTTTCATTATCTTGCTATGTAAATGTTTATTCTTATATTTTTTTGCTGTTTAGTTATTCTTCCTTATACGTTTGTTGCCTACTTTTTTATCGTTAGATCTGTTCTCTCCATACAAGAAGATAAATATTTGGATTGTGAATGTTTTTTTGTCTATGTTTGGTTGTTGGAATTTGATCTTATTGACCGACTGAATCCTACGATTTCCCCAAAGCTTGTGGCGTCTAGAGAAGAGAAACAACCATCTGAAATGGATGTTCGCGCGGCAACGTGGGAAGCTTGCGGGGATTCTAGGGCATTACAGATACTTGTTGATCTTCTTAACATTAAGTATGTTTCTTCCTTTCCTCTATTATCCTGGTGCCAGTTATGTTGTGAGAAATCAGGTTGAATGTGTTTCTTTCTTGTGAGCAATACAGCTCAATCTAGTGACCGTGCTTTCAGTTGCATATTATGGCAGTATGGTGTAAGTTTTCGCTATCACTTTATGTTTTGTTGTGAAGGATGCTAGAACTTGAAGAGGGTTCAGGTACAGAAGAGAGCGATACCGAGTTGCTCAAGGAAGACAGCATACAAAAATTACCTGCAACCCAGAAAAGGTACAATAAACGAATTTAATTTGACTGTTACTCTTTATGTTTCTTGTATACAAGTTCCTTGAGACTTGTTCCAAGAGTTATCAAAATTGATGCCTACCGTTTTGTTTTGATTTTCTGCGGCTCTTTTACGTGGGTATCAGTGGCTCTGTTGATTGCCATTCGATGAGCAGAAACAGATGGTGTAGCATCGTGTATAGACGAGGGCAGAAGCAGCTGGCTCGTAGATTTCTGAAAGAAGCAGAGCATGCATTGGAGTTGGCATTAAGTGAAGGCAACTAGAGTTGTGTGGATTAGACCAGTTTTTGTTCCTCTCTTTCTATCGCTTAAAGATGTCAATGCTCATTATGTGATAGGACCGGCAAGAGTAAAGTAAATTCTTTGAACTTAACGATTATCCGACATCAAATGGCATGAAATAAAGACAGTTGTGAACTTCAGTAATTGAAAATTCTAGAGTTTAGAACATAATATTTATAGTTGATTTTCATCAGAAAATCCAAAACGTTAGTCTTCATGCATATATCATGGGCACAACAAAGAATGAGAGTGAGAAAACAAGTTCATTCTTCCAATCCAGCGACGTTCTTTAGTGTCCATCCGATAGCATAGGCGGCGGCACCAGCAATGGCCCCGTTGAAAACAGTTACGCCAGCTGAAACCAAGTACCTCTGGCCAGCGATCCTTGCCTTGGCAAGGCCTAATAGAACGAGGGCTACCGCCGAAAGAACGCAGGCTCCGATGAACTTAATGTTCTGGTTGTCGGTGAATGGAATGAGGATTATGTATGACAAAATCGGAGCAGACCCGAATAACAGAAACGCCACGAATGTTACGAGGCCGTTCTTCCATGGCTTCTCTGTTGGGTCGGGTGGCAGCATCCCTTTCTGCGTCGCCATTTTCTCTCCTACGAGCATGTCTCTGTACTTGCTGAATATGTTCACAACCTTCAACACAACAAGACCAAGGTTACTTTCTAATTCAAGATTTAATGGAATCTTAAAAGAACAAGTACTTGAGTATACCGTGTTTGCATCATTAGCATCCATCCCAAGTTCTTGATAGCGGCGGAGCAGCTCTTCCTGCTGAAGCCTCCGGTGGTTCTCCACATCCCACTCCATGAGAGACCTCTGGCTGGCGGCGAGATCTCTCTCAGTACTGGTGGACATATAATCTCCAAAACCCATGGATATCCCATCCGCCACCAGATTCGCAATCCCCAAAACCAATACATTCACTGCAACATTCGTCAAACGATTACGTGGGGTTTAACAGTTAAAAGGGGAGGACTGGAATCAAGATTGAAGCACATAGTAGTACCGGAGGACAGGCGACCGGCGGAGATGGACGAGATGAGAGCGAAGGAAGTGACAATGGCATCGAGCCCAGCGTACACAATGCTCTTGGCGAATTCTCCTTTCCACGGCTCTTTGGGCCTCTTCTGATGATCACCCATGCCGCCTCTCAGAAATGGAATGCTGCTGTTCTCGAGATCAGCCATCGATTCTCTGGTGCTTCTCTTGTGAGCGGGATGGGATGTGATATAAAGATTTGTGTGGATTGATGGAAGAAGAAAAGGCGATGCCAGCATGCACGCCAAGTGTCTATTCTCCAGTAGGTTTGCAAGTAAGTCAAGATTTACTATGTACACGCGTGAGGTTCCATCTTTATTCTATTATATGAAGACGTGTTGCTGCTGGAGTGACCTTGGCCTTGGATTTTGGACCATCCAAACCCCTAGTGTGTCATTTTCAGCTTTATGTTCATTTTTTTTAAGAAAAAAAGGATATTGGAATTTGGAAATAGAATCTAACACACTTCTTATATAAAAAATTTCTTCCAAATGAACTTGGCCTTAGGAGTTGAAGATTGATGAACTCTAGTTTGAGATCACACAGCGATTTAATAAAATCTTTTACAAAAACCAGTGAAGTAATTTATCTACTATAAATTTGAAGGTGAGCCCCTTGCATTGCTAGATACATAGAGCTACAGCTTTGCCATGGATGAAGTCATTCTGCATGAAAGTCATTCAAAACCTCACACAACAGCTCACTCCACAACTCTATCTGCAACTCCTTGCACATGGCTTCTACCTCACAACTGAACTTGTTCCACCCCACTTCCCTCTCCATATCTCTAACAAAAGCTTCTCTTCTATCCTCCGATTCCCAGTCAAACAACTCCTTACACTCCCCCTTCTCCCAAGACTTCGCAACCTCCACAATCCTGCCATTGATCTCTAAATCGTCTGACTTTCCATACGTTGAGAGCTCGTATTCGAAGAAATCTAGCATCAGATGATCATCATGGGATTCGCCATCTGTTTCCTTCACTTCAGTCAGTAGCCTCTTGGCTTGCTCTTTAACTTCATCCATCACCCCTTCCGAATATCCAAAGCTTGCGTTTGTATGGCAAGGCCTAACGGGTCCTTCATTTTCGAGAAACAGAGAATCATGAAGAACTGAAACTGGGGTTTGCTGATCAGACTCTTCAAATTCCCATTCTTCCTGCAAACACACAAATTTCTCATACATTAAAAACCGATCCTTAAACGGCATCCCATTATTTTGTGGTACATATATATATATAAAGAATTCGGAAAAAAATTTAACTCAAACCGCAATCAAATCTCCATGAATAAAGTATATTTACTCGAGCTCGGCTTCAATCAAACTTGGTTCATTATAAATGTGTTTAAAATTTTGATTTATGAAATTTCGGGAGCTTAGAAGTCGAACAAATTAAAACGTTGCCATTTTCTCTTAAATATTCTTAATTACAATAAAGTTCGTCATCATACAACCTTGAATATTCTTTGACAGCCTACCGACAAACATCAATTGTAAAAAAATGAACAAACATGACAACCGTGTGCATGATTAATATTCTTGTCCCCAACCCTCCAAACGTTTGACTAAATGAGAATCAAAATTATTACCTTGGGAATCTTCCTCAACATATCATCTCTATCATTGAAGTACCGATCTTTATTTTCATTGCACCAAAATGGCAAGTCATCTGCAGTTAAATCACTTTGGCTCCAGCTAGAACTCTTGAGGCCCGAAGATGAACTACTACTAACACTACTACGACCACTAGCTGAGTCCATCGTGATCGAGGTCAGATGATCTAACGGTGTAGATTTGTCCACGTCCAGGTCCCTGAACGAAGTCCATCGTAAAATGTCCTTAACTTTGACTTTGGTCTCTGGAAAATCTTGGGAACTGTCGTTTCTGCCCTTCCCTCTGGAGGTAAATGGGATCATCTTAACTAAGTTGACCACCTTGTGGAAGGCGAAGATGGTGTGCATAGCAGCCGATTTGGATCGACTTAAGAGTTGTACGTTTGACGGGCCATTTGAGTTTCTAGACATTTTTATAGGGTACCACATCTGATCGGAGCTGATTGGTGAGGATGAAGAAGAACAAGAATGGCTACGATCATCATCTCTTAGAAAATCCTTGAGCATCAATGGCCTCTGATCCAAATCTGCTCGAAGGCTTGATAAAATTGTGCGTGGATTATGTGATGGATCCATAGTTTTTTACAAGGACAAGATGACACAATATGTTTACTGCAGAAATTTCAAGAGGGAGAGTCTTGATCTTGAGATTATTTAAATGTGTTTGGTGTTATATATGTGTATATATAGTTGAGAGGGGACAATGAATGCGGGAGAAAATGACAAATTGCACGAAGAGGCATGGATGTTTCGAATAAATTAAAGAAATGTCAAATAATAGAAAAAAAAAAGTAAAATGTATCATAATGATGCTGATGCTGAAGAACACTGTTCTTCTAAGATTATGTGTCGGTGTGTTTGATTAGCGCATGATCAAGGAGACATGACTATATTAATTCTTTTTTTAACTAACCTATATAAAGTCTCATGCTAGCCTAGAGTTGACATACTAGCTAATAAGTGGTTAGCTGTTTCCTCAATTACAACATAGAATCCCAGAAATTACAGAGATTGTCATTAGGTCAATAGCTCATAACGATATTATTGTTTGTAATTTGCTTTTCTTTATTTCAATTTTCTGAAAAAAAGAAAAAAAAAAATAATATATATATATATGATCAAGCTGGTATTTCTCATAAACAGCACGAGATGGTAAAAGATTAACCAATCAACTCTTATGATGAATTCGTTTCCATTAGAGATGGACATCATAATGATATAGCAACATCAGTTCCCATGTGTCTTTGACTAGTCTAAGTCAGCATGGGGACATGTTGATTACAATATCGTACAAATTCAAGGAAAAACAAAGGGGTGTTAAAGAACATGGCAGTGCTGGTGCAGTGTACGATGAAATTTACCCCTATATACAATTGCACGATGCGTGGTTAAATTGATTCATATAATATATATATATATATATATATATGGTATGGAGGGGGTAATATGAATATACTTTTGAAATATCTTTATGACAGGATGTGTTTGTCCGGTAGATTTCCTACCAAATCGCAGTCATGGCGCTCATACATTGCCATCGGTGACAGAATGATGGCACGTGCGGTACAATGAGCTGCTTGTTCATGACAAGGGATCCTATGTTTCATTTTCGATTCTTTTTTCCTGTTCTTTACAAGAAAAATATTTAGTTTTTTTTATCGTCGATGAGTCATTGTCATTCTCCTTATTTTGGCTCATTCGGCCCTCGATGGTAGTCGATTTATCATCATACCATGGAGAATTTGCTATTCTTTCTGCTTGAAGTCCCTCCGCATCCTTTCAATCGAGCAATCTAAGATAGATAGCCTAGAAATCTATGATGTTTTGATAGGCATGCAACGACAACGATGACAGATTTTTTTTGGATTCGAATACATGAATCATTCTATTGTCATTATTACTCAAATGAGTGGTGTATCAAGCTCCATTTGTCGTCGGGTGTTAGACAAATAGGGATCTCTCCATCTCAATCCTTATAGCTGGCTTAAATAGAATAATCTCAGGTTAGGGGCTAATTTCAATGTGACATCAGGGATTCAAGAGGGGACTTGAAGTGATCGTTGGTGACAAAAGGTTGTATGGATAATGAACGGTTCTTAGCAGGTTTTTAGACGAAAGAGGACATGATTGAACTGATCTTATGCTGGAATGGGAGGGATTCCGAGTATGGAGATATGAGCTATGTAGTTGAGAATGCTTATTTGATTTAATTAGTACTCTCGTAACAACAAAGTGCATCTACTTTTCGGTAGTTCATCACATGAGAAGTTTAGAGTTAAAAATACTTGACTTAGCACAATTACGGGATGGATGACTCATGTGAAGTTTCTAATCATGTGTGCGAGTAAGAATAAAATACGCTGGGGCGATCATCCAACCAATCTAATGGACTTGTAAATCTATGGTCCACCCTATCCCACCATGGGTTGGCAGGCCAACGGTCCAATCCATCAAAACTAAAACCCTACACAAATCGTACATAAATAATTCGAGAAAATTATATATAAGCCATATACAAACCATGTAAAATAGTGGAAGTTCAAATACCTTAACACATTCAAAAAAATTCAACCGAAATGGATTCACAAATAACACTAAATAAATAAATCTTCAAATATTTATTAACCGAAATCTACACATAAATAATTTTAATTTATTCATATCTTTTAAAATTGATTCATCATATACCTCTCATAAATAATTAAATATATGTAATATAATCTATAACCAAATATAATAATAACTTGAAAGATTATCAATAATATAAATTTAAATATTTTTTCCATTATCCGCTAGACAACTTGTCTCGTTTTGGGCCGCCTCCAAATGACTTATCATTCTAGTAGCTCACCTGCCCAATTTTTATGATGGAGTGGGCTAATTTTGACTGACTTGATATATTTTGTCCGTTAGAGTTGAGACATTGATTAAATCTAGATATTAGATTAATCCTCTATTCAATCTGGACCACAGTCAATGATTAAAGTAGACGAAGGAATCGTTTGTATGAATTTCTGGGAAGTATTTTCAAACATATATCAAATCTAATAGTTGAAAATTTTCATAGAAGTTGAGCTCCTACAAACACAGCCAAAAAGTTACTTCTCTTATATTTATCACAATTTGCTAATATTCCCACTTTCATTTTCGTTGATGGGCAGAGCCCATTACATATTGGACCAAAACTAAAACAAGGAAGCCCATTATAATCGTGGGAACTGCTATATGTGTCTCAAGCCTCAACCCAATTATGATGGCGAGTTCTGTGGAGTGAGCCTTGTTGCGGGTGAATTCGAAGTCTCTCAACATTTGATTATAAATCTATGATAAATATCACCTGAAAATAAAGAATTACGCTAATTCTTTAATTTTTATTTTATTTTTGAAGATATAGGTTCGGGCTTGGATATTGAAATCTTTGTCACCTGGAAGCAGCATGCCTGCAATCCTGTCTTCCGTCCCGCCAACGCCTTCTTTCGCTAACATTAAAGCTTCACCTTCTCCACCACCGCACGATTGCCTCATCGCCACCATCTCCGCTGCAAAGTTAACCCCACTTGCCTGCACTACCCCCAAAAAGAAAGCCAAAAGTCAAGAAGATGATTACCATTCAACCCTTAAAGCGCTCAACTCCAAAGGCGGTTCCCCCAGAAAATCCCTCGGTCAGGTACCCTTGTTAAGAGTTAGAGAACTTGTTAAGATTTTCCATCTTATATTTCCTTTCATCTGGGTTTGTTTTTGGGAAATGGTGGGCTCTTGTTTTACAGCATTATATGTTGAATGCTTCGATAAATGAGAAGTTGGTCGCGGCGGCCAATGTGAAAGAAGGGGATAGAGTGCTGGAAATCGGGCCAGGGACTGGCTCCTTGACTAATGTACTTGTGAATGCTGGTGCAACTGTTCTTGCTATTGAAAAGGTTTGAATTTTGTGGTCTTTGACTCCTAGTTACTTTATGGCTTCTCCAAATTACCTCTTTTACGATTCATCTGATCATTTGGTGACTTAGTTCGTATTGGTGATATTATTTTGGCATATATGTCTCTGCTTTCATTTATTGGCTAAGTTCGCTGATCCTGCCTAGGGACATAATGGAATATTAATTTTAGGTTGCCAGAGGACTTTTATTTGTATTGGTTCAATATCACAACAAGTTAATCAGTATTTGGTTTAGCTTTGAGGGAGAAATCAATAATTATGAAAGTTGGAAATGTGGAGTAGCGAATGCGTGTTTTAGGACAAAAAAATTTGCTTACCAACATGTGATGAGCATCCATGCATGGAAGTTTAATCAATTCTAAAGTTTATTTTGTCTACTCATGTGGGTTATGCCGTATGAGCTCTTAATTATTTGAGTTTTTAGGATCCATATATGGCGGCGCTGGTGAGGGAACGTTTTGCAGGAATGAACCGAGTGAAGGTACAACAATTTTCTTTTAAGTTATTCGCTTAGGAAATTAATTTTTCTGTATAGTCACTTGGATGTCCTCGGAAGATTAAATTTGGGAAACTTAGATATGGTAAGAATCTGAAAGTTGAATTCTGGATAACACCAAAATGCAGTCCTCTCATGAGCGATCTTGAGATCAGGAATTGATTGATGAATCCAAACCAGTTGATGAGATACTACCAACATAGCCAGTTCTTAATAAAACCTCCTCTAGTGCTACAAAAAGTTCCGTTTTAACTTGTGAAATGAAATGTCAATTTCGTAGTACAGATACTTATAGCCGTAAATGATGTATTTAACTTGTAGGTTGTGGAAGAGGATTTTGCAAGATCTCATATACGGTCTCATATGTCCTCATTATTGCCAAGTGTTGGAGAATCATTTGTTGCCAAGGTAGGTGTCAACCTGTTTACAGGAATTGCATGAACAACTGTCTATTCAGGTGAGTTATGTGAGCATAATATTCGGGATCAACAATTAACCATGAACAATAATGGAACGCGGTGTTTGCATTTTTCGAATTATTGAAATCGCTATCACACTATAGTATCATATGGTTTAATTGTTCCTGTTGAGATTTGAATATTAAGCAGTTTATCTATCCAAATATTTATCTTGCAGGTGGTTGCCAATATACCATTCAATATTAGTACTGATGTGGTGAAAAAACTTCTTCCCATGGGTGACATTTTCTCAGAAGTTATTCTTTTACTTCAGGTATGGAGCTTTAGTAAACATTGAACCCGTTTCATGTGAAAATATTCCTCTGGTTCATATGTGCAGATATCTGCTTGAAATCCATTTGGAATTTAAAATAGATTGTAAGGTATATTTTTTTTAGAAAAAAATTTCCTTTTCCAAGTCGCTGCTATTCGTTGTTGACCATTATTATTTTGGTTTTGTATCGGTTTAGCTGTATATGTATGTTGAAAAGAAAAGAAGAATACGATTTGAAGAAAGAATTATTATTTCTTGCTTAATACACTAAAGAACAAAGCCTGAATATATACAGAAAAACCAAACCTAATTCTAGGGCTAGAATATTATGTTTCCTAAAATACATACTACAAAACAAGGTAACAAATCTAGAATGATTATCCTCTAGAAATAGAAGATAGTATTTCCATTTTTCCACACTCCCCCTCAAGTTGGTGCAAATATATCCACCATGCCCAACTTGCTTGTAAAGTCTTCAAACTTTGGTTGGAAATTCCCCTTTGTAAAGCCATCTGCGATCTGTTGCTCTGAGGGCACATATGGCATGCAAATCGAACCATCCTCCAGCTTTTCCTTGATGAAGTGTCTATCAATCTCAATGTGTTTAGTCCTGTCATGTTGAACAGGATTATTTGCAATGTTGATGGCGGACTTGTTATCGCAAAACAGCTTCATAGGAGCTTCAAATTCTAACTGTAGTTCTTTAAGCACTCTTCGAACCCATAGTAATTCACAAACTCCATTAGCTACAGCTCTTAACTCAGCTTCTGCACTACTTCTAGCCACAACATTTTGCTTCTTACTTCGCCAAGTAACCAAGTTCCCCCATAAGAAAATGCAGTACCCCGAGGTTGATCTTCTATCAGTGACTGATCCTGCCCAATCAGCATCTGTAAAGCCTTCTATATTCCTCACACTACACCGTTTAAACAACAGCCCTTTCCCCGGAGTATTCTTCAAATACCTAAGGATCTTGTAAACGGCGTCCAAATGTTCCTCGTAAGGAGAGTGCATGAATTGACTTACCATACTTACTGCGAAAGCAATATCTGGGTGTGTATGGGAAAGATAAATTAATTTTCCCACTAGTCGTTGATATCTCCCCACATCCACTGGTGTCCCTTGAGTTATATCTCCCAATTTGAGGTTGGGATCGATTGGTGTGTCACTTGGTCTACAACCTGTCATTCCTGTGTCTTTAAGGAGGTCCAGTATATACTTCCTTGTGACACATAGATTCCCTTCTTCGATCTTGCTACTTCCATGCCCAGAAAGTAACGTAGTGGTCCTAAGTCTTTGACTTCAAATTCAGAGGATAAGCACTTCTTTAGTCTGTGTATTTCCTCCTCATCGTTCCCTGAAATGATGATGTCGTCCACATACACAATCAGGACTGCCACCTTACCCGTTCCAGACGATTTGATGAACATTGTGTGGTCCGACTGTCCTTGTGTGTAGCCTTGATTCTTGACAGATTTCGAGAACTTCTCAAACCAAGCTCTAGGGGACTGTTTCAATCCATAAAGGGACTTGTGCAGCCTACAGACATTTCCTCCAAAGTGATTCTCAAATCCTGGAGGAGCATCCATGAACACCTCCTCTTCCAATTCACCATTGAGGAAGGCATTCTTCACATCCAGCTGGTGTAGAGGCCACTCAAGGTTTGCAGCAATTGATAGCAGAATTCTGATAGTGTTCAATTTCGCCACTGGAGCGAATGTCTCCTGATAATCAATCCCATAGGTTTGTGTATACCCTCTGGCCACAAGTCTGGCCTTATACCTCTCCAGGGACCCATCAGAGTTGAGCTTCACGTTGAAAACCCATCTACAACCCACTGTTTTTCTATTTTTCGGCAGTGGCATTACCTCCCAGGTTTTGTTCTTCACCAGCGCCTTCATCTCCTCAAGGACAGCCTCCTTCCAATAGGGAACAGCTAGGGCCTCCTGTATAGACTTAGGAATTTCGACACTGTGTAACTGAGATATGAAGCCAGAGTAGGATTTAGTGATATTGTGGTAAGAGATGTGGTTAGACAGGGGATGTTGAGTGCAGGATCTGGTCCCTTTTCTCAGGGCAATGGGAATATCAGCAGAAGTGTGTGACTCTGTGTTGTGCAGGAATATATCAGATTCAATACCTGGACTAAGAGTGGCTGGAGCAACAGGCTCGTTTCTTGGTTCTGAATCTTGGTCGTACAGAGTCAAGGGATCTGTCCTCCTTTGAGTATTTCTTCTCACATAGACATGATCAAACATTTTCCCTGTGCTGTTTTCAGGAATGTGTCCTTGCTCTACAGGTGTAGGTTCAAGACTAGTGTTGAAATCTACAAGGACTTCGGACCTATTAGGCTGTTGAGGAACAGATTGTAGAAACGAATCCTCAAGAGGAGTCCGTCCCCGAGAGAAATAGGCTTCAGACTCAAAGAAAGTAGCATCCATAGTAACAAAGAACCGCCTAGTTTGGGGATCAAAACACTTATAGCCCTTCTGTGAAGGAGAGTAACCAACAAACACACATTTTATAGCCCGGGGTTCCAACTTATCTCGATCACGTTTGTGAATAAAGACAGTACATCCAAAAACACGAGGCTGTAACTCAGATATTAAGTGGGAGGTCGGAAAACACTCATGAAATAACAGGCTAGGTGATTTGAAGTTTAAAATCCTCGAAGGCATTCTATTAATGAGGTAAGTTGCTGTTAGAATGGCTTCTCCCCACAGGTATTTGGGTACGCTAGTGGTGAACATGAGGGATCTAGCCACTTCGAGAAGGTGACGATTTTTTCTTTCGGCTACACCATTTTGTTGGGGAGTTTGGACACATGAGCTTTGATGAATAACCCCATGTGTTTGGAAAAACTCCCCGAAAAGTTGATTAACGTATTCTTTCCCATTGTCACTACGAAGTACTTTTATGTTTGTTTGAAATTGGGTTTGAACCATATAGAAGAAGTTTTTGAACGTAGGGGCAACTTCTGATTTATCGCCAAGTAGAAATACCCAAGACATACGAGTATGATCATCAATGAATGTAACAAACCATTTTTTTCCAGAGATAGTATGGATATTAAATGGTCCCCAGACATCGCTATGAACAAGGGAAAAAGGTGTGGATGCTTTATAAGATTTACTAGGAAATGAAGTTCTATGATGTTTAGCAAACTGACATGCTTCACAATTGAGTTCCACAAGATTTGTACTCTTAATTAAAGACGGAAACATTTGTTTTAGGTAAGACAGACTCGGATGTCCTAGTCTACGATGAAGTAACATGATATTATCAATACTTGGGTTGAGTTCTAAGCTGGAGTGTTGAGCTTGTCCAAGAGAGTGAGTTGGCTCAAAGTAGTAAAGACCCCACTTCTCTCTAGCACTACCAATCATCGTCCCCGAGTCCGAGTCCTGAAATTGACAATGATCAAGGAAAAAGTTAACACGACAGTGGACATCTCGAATTAATTGACTGACTGAAAGTAAGTTACAAGAAAGGTTTGGGACGTGGAGGACATTGTGAAGAGTCAAGGTTTTTGAGACAGCGATGGACCCTTTTCCAGCAATTGGAGATAGGGAGCCATCGGCAATCCTGATTTTCTTGTTTCCTGCACAAGGAGAATAAGAGAGAAAGAGACTAGAGGAACCGGTCATGTGATCAGTAGCCCCAGAGTCCACAATCCAATGAAGAGCAGGAGAGATAGAGTTAAAGGCAGAAGGATGAGGATTATGACCTTGTTGGGCTAGAGAGCTAGAAGACGTAGCAGGAGCGCTGGTGGTGAACTGGGTGGATTGGAACAATTTAAACAGTTGGCCCAACTGTTCTTTACTGAAAGCAGGTGTCCCTAAAAAGACTCCAGCTTCTTCCTCAATTCCAGATTGATTAGCTCTAGGTTCACGGCCCTTTGGCCTGGGAAATCTCGGCTTCCAATGTGGTGGTTTCCCATGCAAGTCCCAGCAGGTCTCCTTGGTGTGATTTGGCTTCCTGCAGTGTTCACACTTAACTCCTTCCCCTTTCATACCTGAGCGAGGCTGGGTGTTGAGAAATTTGCCAGGATTTCGAGAAACCAAGGCTGAAGTTTCAGGTACTGTTGGAGGCTTTTCTTTTAGCATAACACGTCTTCGGCCTTCCTCTCGCCGTACTTCTGCGAACACCTCTCCAAGGGATGGCAGTGGTAATTGCCCCGCTACGCAGACTAACACAGTGCACTTCGGCAGCAACTTGGTCGTCCACAGGTGACAGCCTGTAGGAAGAGATGCGCGACACACTTTCTGGGGAGCAAAGATACAGCCTAAAGCTCTGATACCATGTTGAAAAGATGAATACGATTTGAAGAAAGAACTATTATTTCTTGCTTAATACACTAAAGAACAAAGTCTGAATATATACAGAAAACCAAACCTAATTCTAGAGCTAGAATATTATGTTTCCTAAAATAAATATTACAAAACAAGGTAACAAATCTAGAATAATTATCCTCTAGAAATAGAAGATATTATTTCCATTTTTCCACA